>JAOXYL010000100.1:6951989-6969525 GCA_028564955.1 Terapon puta
TTATTTCTAACTGTTTCCTTTGTTTTTACTGTTGCAGATCGTGGTGCTCAGTTTGTCAGTGGGCTGTCTGATACTGTTGCTAATACAGGTGACCGGGCAGAGCTGTCTTGCAAACTAAGCAGTGAGACCACCGAGGGACGTTGGTATAAAAATGGGAAGCTGGTAAGTCATAGGACTACTGCCAAACATGTCACGGATCCCTCACTTGTATCTATCTTATGGTACATGTCTTCTGTTGTATATTTTATTAGTTGTAAAATTTATATTTTCAGTGTTTAATTTAAAATTTAGTTCTATATTTATGACTATATCATTACTCCGCTACTATAATTTATTTTTATATTTTTATTTCTTGAATCTATTTTTGTTTGAGTTTTTCTATTGTTGTATAATATTTTTGAGCATTGTTTGTAGGGACCAAGAGATTTAAGAATTTCACTGGCTATGACTGTGTGATGTAAATTGTTGTGCAATGACAATAAATTCTTGAATTGTGTAAATCTTGAATCCTGTAAAACCACAGTATTATATATTAATATTATAAAGAACAGTGCACGTTAATCAGTCGAAATGTTTTTCTTATGAATGTTGAATGTTTCTGTCTGACAAGCTAACCAGTGAGGATGGAGTAACAATTATCAAAGACGGAGCCTGTCACAGGTTGATAATAGACTGCTGTAAAAAAGATGATGCAGCTGTGTACCGCTTTGAGGCTGAGGGCCGTAAATCAGAAGCAACACTTAACATTCAAGGTCAGAAAATAAGAAAAAAAATCAATGATCAAGTGTATCATGGTTTAAGAGCTTTCAGGTTTTTGACAAAAACTTCTTTTTCCCTGATGATGAAGACCCGCCAAAAATTGATGCTGATGCGCTAGGGGAATTCTCAAAGCCAGTCATTATAAAGGCAGGTGAGAGCGCTGAGTGGAAGCTGCCGTTCTCAGGTGGGGCACCAATGAATATACAGTGGTACAAGGACGATGATGAGCTTTTGCCTGGCCTCAATGTCAAGATTGAAACATCAGCTACTGAGAGCAGACTGCGCCTTTCTAAGTGCCAAAGGAAAGATTGCGGAGAGGTCAAAATCAAAATTAAAAATGAATTTGGTACTATCGAGGCAATTTCCAAACTTATCGTACTGGGTGAGTTGATGTTAGGCAACTAATTAAATACTGTACAAATATAAGGAAATAAATGCTTTTTCCTGTTGGTGTGACTCATTTCCACTTTGTCAACAGACAAACCGACACCACCACAAGGACCAGTGGACATTATGGAAAGTGCTGTAACCTCTGTTGAGTTCAAATGGAAACCGCCAAAAGACAGTGGCGGCTGCCCGGTCACACACTATATCATAGAGCGCCAACAACTAGGTCGCAACAAATGGTCAGATCTCGGCGAGATACCTGGCAGCGACCCGAGTTTCAAAGATTCAGGTGTGGACCCTGGAAGGAGATACTGCTACAGGATAAGAGCCAAGAATGCAGAAGGCGTAAGTGATTACCTGCAGACAGAGGACATACCAGCTGGCGTATTACGTAAGTCTGAAGTTGGAGCGTAATTTAGGCTTTGTAGTAGAAGGGCTATTTTTGCTTTAACTTCTTGGAAAGAAATCTAAATAACCGCAGAGAAAACATGTTAATGAAATGTTGCATTCCTTCTCATTTATTTTAAGAGATTATTTTATGATTTCATAATGATGTGAGCTTCAGTACAAGTCCATCAAAATTCCTCTTCATCATGCTTTATTCGCCAAAAGGTTTTGGCAGTTTCTACCAAATTTTGTTTGGTGAGTAAAGCATGGTGTGCTGGACTTCTGCAGCATTTCAGTTCTGGAAGCAATAAAAAGAACAACAGAGCAACATAACAGCAACACGGACTAGACAGACATGTCGTATTTCCCCCACAGGTTATCCTGGAGCTCCAGCTGCACCCAAAGTGGTCAGTGCCTTTAAAGACTGCATCAATCTGGCATGGTGTCCTCCGTGTGATACCGGAGGAACCAAAATAGTGGGATACAATTTGGAAAAGAACAAGAAAGGCACTAATTACTGGAGTCTTGTGAACCAAGGAGGGCCTATTACAGGTATCCAACTAGAATGGCAAGCTGCAGAAACACGGCATGTGAAAATGAATTCCTGCTACGGCTCTGCCCAATTAACATTTCATTTCTTTCCTCCTCCACAGATACGAAGTACGCAGTGAAAGATGTTTTCGAAGGGGCAGCGTATGAATTCAGAGTGTCCGCCATCAACCTATCTGGTGCTGGAGATCCTAGTATCCCATGTGACACAGTAATTGCAAGAGATCCGATGAGTAAGCCAGATGCATTCACACACTCATATTTTCCAACAGTTATCTTCACTTATAATGATGCAAGTCATTTTTTTTTTCATGGTGGACCAGCATGCTGTTAAACACAATGATGTCTGTAGCTCTTTGTTTAATGTAAGAGCACAAAAATGCTGAGCAAATAACCCCCAATTACTGTAATTTCAGAACCTCCAGGCAAAGTCACTGACTTGAAGCTAACATCCTCCGATTACACCACATTTTCACTGGCGTGGACTAAACCCAAGGAAATTAAAGGGGTGGAGGATGAAGCCCAGGGATACTACGTGGAGATCAGGCCAATAGAAAGCCTCGACTGGACCCGCTGTAATGCCATCCCAATTACCATAACCTCCTACACTGTGCTTGGCTTGAAGGCAATGGCCACATACTGGGTGAGAGTAATTGCCACCAATTATGGAGGTGATGGAGAACCTCAGGGCTTTGACAATTACATCATTGCCATGCCTCCTCCTGGTGAGAACATCTTAAATTTAAATCAAGAGTTTGACAGTCTGTTAAAGTTTGAAGAATTAATAGTTTTCTTTATAATTTCTGGAAATGCTTTGATCGGGTTATACTTCTGCATGAAGCCAAAGCAAATATTTCTCTTTTCTTACAGAATACATCATAACTAATATCCTGCTCAATCCTTTCATTTTTTTCTACTATGCTTGTGTTGGGTCTAACAATATTTTGTTCAATACCCGTGGATATTGGAGTTTAAAGGTGGATCTCTAGAGACAAGGCGGTTAACAGAATTTTGGAAAGCCCAATACGAACAGAAATACTTAAGTTCAACTGCAGCTTTAAAAATATAGCAACAACAATGTACATCAAAAACGCTGCAAAAGCCAAATTTTTGGTTTTTAATCAACAGAGTTTCATGTACATTGACGATACAGGCTGTCTGTGTGGATGCGGATGCATTTAAACTGTCCTGATTATCTCCTGGAGATAGCATCCAAAATGAAAAATGTGGAAAAACTATATTTTAAAAATACAGTACAGTACACCTAACCGTTTTATTCTAAATTTTACCTTCACAGTAAGGCCAAAGTTTAAAGATCGTAACATGAAGACCTTTGTGGTGGTGAGGTCTGGAAACACAGTCCGTCTGAACATCAACTTTGAGGTATTCTATTGTAGAGTGTGCATTTCATTGTGGAAGCGTTTAAGCTAATGTGATAAGAATTTTTATTTACCAAATTACATTTTTTTTTTGTCTCCAGGCCTGCCCACTGCCAGAAGTGTCTTGGCTTAAAGATAGTGTCCCAGTGCTCAAACACGTAACAATCACCAACTCCGACAAAGGCTCTCAACTGTTGATCCCCACATCTGAGCGGTCTGACTCCGGCATCTACACCATCACGGTCAAGAACATCGTCGGCCAGGAGAGCTTCAATGTTGAAGTCAGGGTTACGGGTGAATCTCTTTGTGAACTTTGTCTCCTCGTGGCTTGGTGTACAAGAACATACTACAAATATATATAGGTTACAGAGGCTGCATGCATACTCTTTGCTGGCCTCAGTACAGATTCCCTCCTAACTATTTAGCATGCTAAACACTTGACCTAATAAATACCAGTTGGATTTTATGAATCTAAGTGTAAAACTGTGAAATACATGCAAGCTCACTGCACACAGTACTCACCACATACAGCATCCAGCTCAGTCTCTCGCTGGATACTGTATGTGGTGATTGTGACTGTATGATAGATAGAAAGATAGATGTACTATTCTAACTCTCCTCACATTTTGATGGACTAAATAGTGATGCCTTTTTCAGGTCATGAGACACACAGAATGAAGTGAATTAATACTAATCTTGTCATTCTTGAATCCTTTTAAAATGCATAAAAGGCAGAACAAATGTATCAGTAAACAAACAGAAAGGAGAGTGGTGACAACACACAGGTCGCTTCGATGCACTGAATTTATAATATAATCTCAAATCCATATAAATTTACCAGCTTTTTCAGAACTTCTATCCATACCACACAGTCCCAGTACAGAACTCTGTTATTAAATGTGCAATATGCTAATCTCTGTAATCCCTGTCTCACTTTAAAGATAATCTGAAGTATTGGATCAAAAAAATAGGTTTTGCTAAGGAAGACCATTAGTTGTGGTTAAAAACCCCGGAAAAGTAAGACAGTAGAGCTTTCATTTGCTTATTTTTCTGATTTCAAGCTCCGTGCACAAATAATGTGTGAATGGGTCACGTATGTTTTATACTTAGATTTATACTTAGATAAATTATCAAACCAATTTATATACACTTATATTTCTGACGATACGTCGATATGCCCCATTACTCTCTTAACTCAGGTATTTTCAGAACCCCAGCTGAATATTTCTAGTTTTTCTAGTCAAGTTTTTTTTTTTTTGTATCTTAACTACTACTGAATTTAAGATCATTTGATGTACACTTTAGTATCCAGTGACTACATTAGATGAAAAAGGTGAAAGTCTTCTCTTAAGCAAGCTCCTCTCTAACCTAATGATGGTTTTATCATTAAGAAGAAATGTCATAAAATCTTTGTGGGATATAGTAAGAAGTAACTGCCATAACCATGTAGGCAGCTAATTCATAGAGCTAGTGTAGACATTAATGTTCAAAACTTTCATGTCCTACCCACATTATAAGCACAGGACTCATACTATAAATAAGTAAATAACTCAACAGTACAACTCTACAATCAGTAATCTGAATCTGAGTGCCTCTGCATCTGGTTGCAGATGATCCCAAGCCTCCAGGTCCAGTGGAGCTGGATCAGAACATCCCAGGGACAGTGACTCTGTCCTGGACTTCCTCTCCAGACGAGAAGAGGGATGACAGGCTGCACTACATGGTGTCCAAGAGGGACTCCTTCAAACGGGCTTGGAGGACAGTGGCAGACAACCTCTTCAACAACAAGTTCACAGTTGTCAATATTTTGCCTGGACGAGAGTATTACTTCAGGGTGTTCGCTAAGAATGACATGGGTCTGTCACCACCGTCTGAATCTCCTGTGTTTGAAACCAAAAAAGAAAAAGGTTTGTGCCACCGGCTCAATTACAAAGGCAGCTAAATTCTAAATTCCTCTTTCATTTACACATAATCATGAACCCCATGCTGGTATTGATGGCCTCTGAGAAGTACAGATTTATTTTTCCTGGAAAAAGCTGCCACAGTACATCACTTTTCTTCTCAAATTTAAAAACACCTCTTAGTAAACCGGCTCTAAGGACTGCTGTCAGAGTTACCCCCTCTGGTAAAATACTGCACTTAACTACTTGAACGTTTCAGTCCAATTTCCGATTTAAGCTTTTTAACTTCAAATGCATTCAGTCTTCTCTAGAAAGATATTTTGATCTCAGTGAGACTGCCTGATTAAATAATGACTATATCCTCTGTATATTTACCAGTACACACCTGAAAGGATTGAACCACTTAATCAATTATAGTATTGTTGAGATAATGTTTTTGGAGAGCCATAGTACAACAAAATTCATTAAGGCTCCGCTCCCAGTAGTAAGACAACTTCACAATCACAAAAACAATAGCACTGTATCCTGCACGTCCCATAATACAACTCGATAATCACGTTATTTACCTCAACTTTGGTAAGCTCCTTGAGTGCCACCAACATCATACAGCTGTTCTCTCAGACCCAGAAGTCTTGTGCCAAGTCATGTATAAACTTGATATAGTGCCATTTAAAAATTACATGAACATAATTTCCCACAAGCCCAAGGTGAAATGTCTCCCCGGCTTAACAGAACAAGGTCAGACAATTGTTGATCTACTGAACTACAAGATGCAGACAAAGCCAGATGGAGCAGGGAGGACTGAACGCCATAGACACCAATTACAGCAAAAAGTTGAGAAGGTTTTGAGGAGAGCATGTGCAGATATGATGGACAGTGGACAGTTGATGTACACTTGTCATACTGTCACAATATTTATGATTCAATAATTGTCAAAATCACAAAGAGTTGAGAAAAACAAAAGCCTGGAAAGCTGCAGACTGCATTCGTCACATACTGAAGAACAGAAGCCAGCATGGACCTGATGTCAGGACTATTAATAGACGCGTTCTTGTACATTTGTGTTAAGTTGGCAAAAATTGTGTTACAAGGCTCCTGGAAGAAACACAGAGCTTATCTAACATAACATACAACCATAAACTTTATGCATTTTTTGCCTTTCAGAGAAATTCATAATAAATACACCAGAAGCAAAATCATTGGACTTCCAGTCACCTCCATCATTTATTGTTCCCCTGAAGAGGCGTACGGCTCCACAAGGTTACGAGTGCTACATGAGCTGTGCAGTGAAGGGTGAGCCGGCTCCACGGGTGACATGGTACCGCGACAATATCAGCCTGAACACCAACACCAACTACCACATCACCAACGTGTGTGGAGTCTGCTCCCTGCTCATCCTCAGGGTGGCACCAAAAGACAACGGGGAATACAAAGTGGTCATTGAGAACAAACTGGGGACGGCCGAGTCCTCAATGACACTGAACGTCAGAGGTATCAATACTTTACAAGGTTTAGAAATGAATAAATAAATTTCTTTCCATAAAAGATCTAACCTAACTGATTAAATGTATATATAATGTATATTATGGAGATGCATTAATCTGAGAGTTTCAACATGTTTCTCTACAGAGTGAAGAAGAGCAGCAGCTACCAACAGATTCCTGACTGTGTTTATGTCACCGACACTACTTCAACTCATTCTCATTTAAAGTCACTCCATTTCCCACTTCTGTGATGCATCAGTATGAACAACTTCAAAAAGCTCTCAAAAACCGGAATTGGGGAAATGTTATAAGTTGTGCTATTAAACTTTGAAGATTACTTTCAGTACCCCCAAAGTGACACATTTTAATTTAAGAATATTATTACTTTGAATTTTGAATTATCCTTAAACACAGTCAATAAACAGTAGCAGTGTGAACAAACGTTTCCACTCTGTGTTGTTTGTATTATGCCTGAACTACACACAAGAACTTTTAGTTGTTTAACGTTGTTGAACTACTACAGTTCAGTGTATATTCCTTTAAAGACTTATATTGATCTGTTCCTTTGTCTGTTTAAGTTTTGGTCGTTGTCACAGTGATGAAAACTATAGATGGGGACTGATGGCCGACCTGTACTAGTCCATTTACTTTTCCTAAGATCTAATATATTACAATTGGAGTAGTTGTGATACATTTTTATGTAAAAAAATTCAGACAGCTTTCTATAAAAAGGGGATGCACTCCTTTTTAAATAAAAGTTCAGCAGCATTTCAAATGGCACTCTGAGCTTTAGCTACTCTTTTGGTTTCTGGGACAAGGAGCCCTCTGCAAGACATACCCAGTAAATCCACTGTTTCTCTCAAATAGAAGATGAGGGTTTCTTCAATGGTTCAGAGAGGCTGCCACAGATGGTGCCTTGCTTTAGATTGCTGAAATACTGCTGGGAACTGCGGTTGTTGCCTTCTTCACAACAGTCAAAATTTCTACTTCTATTTATTTTAATGACTGGTGGTTGAAGGCCTTGGTGCACAGAGAAATGCCCAGAGAGTGTTTTGAAAATGACAAACAGAAGCCCCTTTAGACATCTAAATATGAATAAGTTTGTGAGATGTGGTATATAGATTGTATAAAAGAAGTGGATGTAGGAACTGTAGAGGCACCTACTGGTTTGTGGATTGCTGTTCTGAAGGATTTAGCATCTTGGTTTTCTTTTTCGGAGCCAGAAGTGACAAGACGGTGTAGCTGGGGAGTCTGGACCAGCCAGAAGCCGTGGTTGAAGCTCGTCAGTGACAATGCAGCCATCCCTGCAGCATTTCCTGCTCCAAATGAGACCATGAATTACCACATTAACATTATGGTGCAGTGAGGAGGAATTCAAATTATAAAGTGGAACCATAAATGTTCATAAATCAAAGTCAAGCAAGCTCATTTTCTCAGAGACTTGTTTTAGAGAACCAGGGGAGGCTGTCTGTTAGAAATAAACTAGATTTAACGCTCCCTCCACTACTTACATACAGTCTATGGTGAGATACAATCTACAAACATGAGGACTGCTTTTCGGAAGTACAGTTTCTGACGTGGTTGCTTGAGAGTTTTCATTTTGCGAGTTTTAAATTATTCATTTCCCTCTACTCCACCACATTTCAGAGGAAAATGCAGTTATTTTTTACTTCACTACATTAATCTGACAGCCTTATCACACTGCAGATAAATGTCAAGTATATAAGCCTGCCAATTAATAACACAGCAGCACATACTGACTCAATATTATAATACTGATTACACATGTTAAACTCTTTAGATGTGTTTTGATTGAGCTTTCTGTGGAGTTATTTGTTACTTACTGTTGTAAAACTACTCCACCTTTACTCAATCCAAGTAATGCAGGACTTTTACATCTAAATGAGTGTCTTTCCACTGTAGTATTTGACTGCAGTGGTAGCAGATCTGGGCACTTCTTCAACAACTGCAGTTGCATAATATGCTGTCACCCACACGCTCCCCCCCACCCCAACAGTTGCTTTGAGTATTATGAGGGTCCAATGACAGACTAGGGCAAAGGGTCCGGCAGAATAGACAACGTGATACCTTTTGCGAAACCAGAAGAGGAGCCACACTTTGCAGACTTCCACCTCTCTGAAGACCTCACAGCCTCTTCGGTCCCCTCACCCAGCAGCAGCAGCAGCAGCAGCCATGGCCAGGCGCAAGTCTAAGAAGCCCCAGCAGGAGGACACCTCCATCCTGCTGGACTCACCCCTGCCACAGTCCAGGGCCAAGGCGGGCCCCCTGGCTTCCTCCCAGGCCCTGCTGCTGGTGGTGATCCTGGCTGCAGCCGGGGCCTCTGTGCTGGTGGGCTGGTTCTGCGTTCAGCAGCAGAGCAGCCTGGACCAGCTGTCTGAGTCCTTCACGGCCATGCAGAGCAGAGTCACCAGCCTCCAGCAGGTGATGGAGAGAGGCCTGCAGGTAACTCAAGTCAGCCCAGTGAGGGTGGCTTCTTTTTTTTTTTTTCTCACACAGTGTGCTCTGCTGGCCTGCTCGTGTGATTGGAAGACACTTACAGTTGTCTTATTTTGTGTTGTGCTGTGAAATTAAAAGGACAGCTGGTTTTCTTTAACGCAGTTTTGGCTCTGCAGGTGGGGAGGGAGAAGGGTTCCATGTATCACCGCATGGCGTATTGTGAAAGCCAGCTGCGTCAAAGTAGCTATGATGAAGCGGAGACATCGGAAATCGGTGACTCGCCTTCAAAATAAATGTCTAAAATGAATCGCTTTTTTAATTAAAGAGAAGATGAGAACTTATTAACAAATATACAGGAACCAAATTAGGAATTTAATTTTATTAATCTGTAATTTGGGCCATTTATGGGTCATTATCAACGAAACTGTTGGTCAGTAAGCTTTATTTTGAAAAGCCAAACCAGCGAGACATTTAAAAGCAGCTGACTTGACACTCTGGATTAACACCTGTTGTTATTTTTAGGACGTCCGGGCTGTGAACAGCCTCCTGGTCACGTTTCAGTTACATTCACAGCCCCCCAGCAGATATTGTGAAGTATTAATAGTGCCTGGTGTCTTTCATTAGCAGCAGTTATTGCTACCGGTTACTCTGTCGTGGCACACAGTTTATGGTTTTAAATCATGAAACAGTAGATTCTCTGGGGAAATCAACTGGGGAAGTGTTTGAAATGCTTGTATTAGGCAAATTTAGAGAATTAAACACATGACAAATTAAGGCACTTTATCACAGGGGGGAAAAAATGCAAAAATCGTAAAATTCACTGTTGCTTGAGAGGAGTCCTGGTGAGGTCACTGCACACAATGGCCCAACGCACCCAGAGATAATGAAAGGACCTACAGTATAAGTCATATTTAAATTTTGCAAACTCGGTTGCTGACATACTGTCTAAGTCCACGACACAGCTTGATGTGACCAGAATCACCGACACTAGTGACTTATTGCTCCCGCTCTCTAGTCTGATGCAGACTTTGGTGTGGAGGAGAGGATCTTTGCCCTGGAGGAGGCTCAGAGGCACCTTCAGGAGAGCGCTGAAGAGAAGCTGAAGAGCTCCGGCCTCCCCTCGCATCTCCGGGACCTCCACGACGAGATCAACACCAGGCTGGCTGAGATGAAGCAGGTCACCCTGTCCGTCACAACCCTCCAGGCCTTGTTCAAGAACCAGAGCGAGGAGTTCGAGGTCGTGAAGGAGAGCCTGGTGGCCGGGCTGAGCTCCGGCACGGCGCTGGCTGAGAGCGTGGCCGGGCTGACCGAGGCCGTGGCCGGCGCCCGCTCCAGAGTTGACAAGCAGGTTGCATCAGTGGAGGCTCTTAATGCGCATTTAGAGAGACAAGCTTCAGAGCTGAGTGAGATGAAAGAGTCGGTGCAACTCCACAAGGCTGCACTTGATGCGAACAACCAGGAAATGGCTGAAATCAAGTGAGCATTCAAGTTTGATTTTCACCGCGTGTCTGAACAACGTTTTAATGTGTTAACTTTACAAAGATTTTTATCATTTCATGTTATCTGTTTTTGTGTTTCAGGGAGCTTGTGGAGGCCAACCAAGCCATGCACGCCCGGGCATTAACAGAGATGCTGAGTTCGGTGCAGCTGACTCTGGACGAGCAGTTTGTCACTTCTCAGGCCCTCCGAAGCAACGTCATGGCTCAGCTGCAGACCTTTCACAGCCAGGTATGACCCTGCTACGTTCACTGTGCTTTCACGTGTTGGATGAATTCTGTATTTTCTGACAGTCTGCATTTTTTTTTTATAAGTCGCAACAGCTGAATTCCATTAGGATGAATAATAAATAGCGTGTCTGTCATTCCCAGCTGGCGAAAACTCCTTCCCTGTCGCTAAAAGTTGAGTCAAATGAGGAGGGCCCTGCAGCAGAGGACCTCACCCACGCTGCAGCACAGGAAGCCGCTGAGGTGGAGGAGGAGGTAGAAGATGAGGAGGAAAAGGCCGAGCTGCAGGGTGTTGAAGAAGAAGAGGAGGAGGTAGAGGCGGAGGAGGAGGAGGAGGAGGAGGAAAAGGAGGAGGAGGAGATGGAGGAGGAGGAGGAGGAGGAGGAGGAAGCACAGGAAGAGCAGCCACCGGAGCAGGAAGTGGCGGAAGACATTACAGAGGAGGAAGAGGAAGAAGAGATTATAGAGGAGGAAGAAGAAGTTGCACCAGAAGAGGAGGAAAGCGAGGAAATGACAGGACAGAGTGAGGAGCAGGAGGTTTCTGGGGAGACAGCGGAGGAGGAGGTGGAAGAAGAGACTGAGGACGATCACATCGTGGACGATTCTTTGGAAGAGGAGTTATCGGAGGAAGTGGAGAGCTTGGAGACTGCAGAGGAGGAGTCAGCTGAATTAGATAGTGAGGTCTTTGATGACGAAAACGAGGAAGACGAGTAGTTGCACTCCAGTAGATTGAACACCTGTAAATCAGTGCAGTCTGGCATTTTTTTTATAGATGTATGATGTCTATAGTTCACATGGCTGTGATTTTTACAGTGAGTCTTATTAAGATGAATGGGAACCATTTTTACATGCAGAACATCCTTTTTTAACTAGTATCTGCAAGTGATTTGTAGTTTTTATCTTATTTTACTTGTTTGTTTGTCTGACACATGGAGTGTGTTAGGTGAGCTGTTCATCACTGAAAAAAAAAATATAAACGTTTCTAGAGCTTTGACTAATACCTCTGTAATCCCAGACATGTCTTTTAGGGTTGAACTTCTCTTCAGTGCACATATGGTTTCTTTATGAAATACTTAAATTTTATAAATTTAAGTTTTATCAGCAAGTATGCTATATGATTGTTTGGTAAGTTCAAGAGTGGGAAAGATTAAGAGAAAACATCAGAGGTTATTTGGTCAGACATGAAATTGGCTGCAGGTCTCTTTAAAGCAGAGCAGTGCTGATGGAAATGACAATTTCTGTAAAGTAATGCAACACATTTACTATAAGTCTATGGTAGAATGACATGTGAAAAGAAAGACTTTTGAAAAAAATACATATTTAAAAATAAATCGTATTTAATCAACTTAGAAGAGGCCATATTAGAGGGTATACAAGAATATGTGAGTATGGAACAACATATCTTTGCAGTGTGAAAGAGAACATGAATGGGACTGTACATAGAGCTTGTAATCTAACACAAGTACATATGTGCTGCCTCTCAGTGTGTTATTTATGGTACAAGTGCACATGCTGTACATGTGAGTACATGCTTTCACTGGTACAAACTGTTCCCTTGTCGTGAAGCCCTTTTGTGAAAGGTTAAATGACTATTTTCTGCCAGCAGGTGGTGCCTGATTACTGTCATAATAATGAAAGATAATCAACAAATGTGATGTGGAACCAAAAAACTTTCTCTTCTAGAGGGCATCTGCGAGTGTCTTATTATTTTTGTCTTGATGGGGAGATTATTTTTTAAAAAAAGGGAAAATCTGCCTGCAGATGGCTCCATCTAGTTTCACATCTTAGCCTCCTCACGTTGTGTTCACTGCTCTGACCCCTCCCTCTGTGACGTTTTTACTTGAAATGACTCTTGGGTTACCATGAAGTTGCATTTTAAAGAGAGTGTGATGGCTGAATAAAGTTAAACACTCCTGTGTGGCAGCTCTGCCCAGCAACCTATTGACCTGTTAATGGTGATTTATTCAGATTAACTGGTGAATGGTGGGAGTAAATCCATGAATCTCTCGGGACAAAACGACAAAATGCTGGCCAGGTGGAAACAAGCTGACAGGTATGATTAATGCAGAACAGGTGTCAGAAGGCAGAACCTGGCAGGAGACTTAACTGTTGGCTGCTAATGTGAAACTTATCATTGCCATATATTTAAATGATGAAGTGCTTTAATTTGACTATTGCATATGGTAGCTGCAGACAGATGACAAATTAAAATCCATCAGCAAGTATCTTAGTAAGGTCTTGGTTCACGCTGTGTCACCAGAACAGCTCCAGTGCTCCTTTGCTTTGATTCTCCAAGTTTCTGAACTCTGCTGGAGGGATGAACACCAAAAGTTATATCCTCATTTGGTGTTTTGATGATGGTGGTGGAGAGCGCGTCACTCTAAATTCTCTCATAGGTGTTCAGATGGGTTGAGATCTGCTGACTGCAAAGGCCATAGCAAAGGATTCATGTCATACTCATCTTCATCAAACCATTCAGTGACCCCTTCTCTATCCCATCAGCATAGAAATGTTTCATCACAGGATAAAGGTGATTACACAAAACAACTTTGTACTGATTTGCAGTGACTCTTCATGCTCAGGAGGCAAGTAGACTCAAACCATGCCAGCAAAAAGCCCCCAACAGTATAACAAAGTCACTCACGGTAGGGGTCAGGGATTCAGATTTTTAATTAATTTGCCACAATGTTTAGCTCCAAAAATGTCCAAAAACATCCCTGAATCCAAAACATACTGTGGAGCGATGGCCATTGTGCTGCCACATTCACCCGTCAGTATCACTGCAAGAAAAGAAAAGAGGTTTGCGAAATTTGTCTTATTTAATTCTGTGATTAAAGCCCAGCAGGTGGAGGCAAGGTTCGCTCTGACAGCCAACGCCGACTCAGGCTGGAATTAATTAGAAGCAAACTGAATCCAGACAGGAAATGATGCACCTGGTGTGCGCCGCCACCTGAAACCACTAAAAGTTGTCAGCCCTCCAACATTCACGTTATTTAAGATGTATTTTTTAACCCATACCGAATATTCTGCTTTAAAACTATTCCGTGTCAGCACATTTGCATTGAAATATACTTGCCACATTCCATAAGCGTTTACGACACGAGAAGCGTGGAGGTAGCTCACACCCGATGAGATTCCCTTTTTAGGAGAACACACTGCAAACAAATGATCCGTGCTAACACAATGAATGCAACTGTGTCATGGAACATACTCCGATAAGTATGTAAGCTCGTCTTAACTGTCAACATATGCAGCGTCCAGCTTGATTAAATTCATGAGATCTGACAGATCTTACCCTATCTTAGCCACAGTATATTTGTGCAACTGACTAAAGTGCTGCTTTTTTACACTCTTATCTCCCCCCAACACACATGCTTATCCATCTTCTGTGTGTATTATTATTAAATGCTACTTTCAGATGTGCTTTCTTTACCATTTTTAACAGCCTTGTTTCCTCTTTGTAAAACTAAAAAAGGAGAATAAATGACACTTTTTTTTAAATGCACAAGGAAGTACGCTTAAAATAACAAGCACACTTCCTGGTGCATCACATCCAGAACCAAAATAGAATGCGTGGATGAAAATGAGACACACAGTTTTCATGTCTTTTGCTGAGTGACCCTCGGTCCCTCAAGAGCCCTTTTGGACAATGCTGCTGTCAGATCCAGACACACACACACACACACACACACACACACACACTCTCTCTCTACAGCCCGCCTACTCCCCAGTCTCTCCACTTCCTCCACAGCTCTCACACTTGTGCAGTTCTTTCACTCTCATCAGATATCCAAAGTCTCACCATCACATGAGGTTCACACACTGAGTTTCTAACTTACACAGGACTTACCAGGAATCAGATCACTACGCCCCTCTGTGTCTTCTTTCTACTTTTTGGGTTTGAGGAGAACTTTTTCATAGAAACTTTTTGGAAATACTTTGGAGCACATCACAGCTGCATGCGGAGGGGCCAGCAGCTCGGGAGCGATGTCATCTCTGCTTTCTCACAACAAAGATCAGCCGCGCGTTAGGAAGTCGCTCTCTGACTTCTCTCCAGCCTCATCCACTGCCACCGCCAAGAGCCCGAGGGTACGGCCTAATTGTCTTTAATCTTTTCTGTGCCTGTTTAGTTGGAGGAAATGCCATGGCTGACATAACACCAAACAGAAACGTTCGAGTTCAGCTATTGTCAAACAAATGCTTCTGTAACAAACCACAGACGTATCGCTGTTTGTTAGCAGACTTTGGACCAGGACGTGCCACACAAGATTCAGGCTGCACTCATGATGTAGTTTACATGATCAACGGGAAATTATGCGTATCCATAAATGACCCCTTAAAGCCTCATTTGAAATTAACTCAGGTAACTTTTTTGGAAAACACTTAAAACATAGGACATCTAAAGTAAAGGTAATTTCACTGTTTTGATTTTTTCCTTTATATTATGCTGGAATGAAGAGAAGGTATGTAAAACTACAGATTCTTAAGAGAACTTGTCAAGTGTACTTGTAAATCTGTGATAAAATGAAGTTTGTTAATTTAATAAAAATATCATAACATACTGTATTTCAAAACTTTAGAACATCACAAGAATATTAATGAGTTAGATTATGATTTTTATAATCCTAATAGAGTACCAGGGACATTATGGTTAAACTATATGTATCTTAGACCCCTAGGCCACCATGACATCCCACATAATAAAGTTTTTTTTATTCTCTCATAACACTTTAAATGCTTCTAAAGGCTCGCAATAACTCACCTAAACTGTGAAACAAAATTGCACGCTGCTGTGCCTCAGATGGAGCAACAAAACCTGCAAGTGAAAACACGGCAAAGCTGTAATGAGCAGTTAGTCATATCTGTTTATGTAAACTAAGAGTCCACTTGGGAAAGATGAATGGAGAGACACAGGCTGAGGGACACAGGAAGAGAGCTCGGGGAGAGAAAGAGAGAGGGAGGGAGAGAAGACGGGATGGCAGGGAACAGAGGGAAAGAGGGATAGAGCGCTCAGGACTGGCTGGTGGGAACTCAGACGCAGTATTTATGGATGTTTATCTCTCGGCCAGTCCTACGGGAAGCTCACATTTTCCACTTGGGAATAACCGGTCAGCCGGCGAGAAGTTCCTCATGGGATCTCAAGAGGCCGGAGGACGGCTTAGTGACAGAGACACTCACATACATGGGACGAAATGTCACAAAAGCCCGCGTTTCCATCGGCGTCTGTTTATACGCGATGTCACTTAATCTAAACCAGAGCTTTTTCCAAGTCTGCATACTGTATATCATTAATGACCGTATACCAAGCGCATCCAAGTGTCCAGAGACAGCCTTAAAGGAGCTGACATCAGAGTCTGGGGAAGATCCAGAGATCTTGTAAATGTCTGAGCAGAGGCATATCACTGTGTTTACGCACAGTGTCTGTAACTTAAGGCCCTGTTTCTTCTTTACAGGGATCCATTTGGCTTCACAGTGATTTTGTGAGATGTGTGACTGTTTAAGCAGAAGTCGGTCTGTTTTTTGCCTCTGTTTATGTGACCGTCATAATAAGTCTCTAAAAAAGTAAAGCACAATGCAAAATAGAACTAGATGTACTAGATTTACTGTTTTGGAGGTTATGTCAGCAGAAGTACTGTAAGTAATCCAGTGTATGAAGTCTATTTCTCTGATATGTGCAAAAGGGTATTGCTACAGTCAAGGTCATTACGTCGCACACGTGCACACATATTGACTGTGAGCACTGTTGAATATGATAATATGATAAAACGACGTGAGTCAGAGGGTGAGTCATATTAGCTTTTCCTCCAATTGAAATACTGAAAGAGCGATGACGGATGAAGAACATGGGCTCAGCGGGTTCAGAGAGAATATATGGCAAGAATCTGAATCTACTGTGTGCACTGTTTTATATATAAAAACAAAAAAAAAAAACAAGAGTAAGAGTTGATAGCACTGCTGGAAATTCAGTGAGGTTGCAGGAGCACATGCTGTTGCTAAGTAGAAACTAATTAAACACAAAGTACAGCTGAGCTAATGGGAGGGATATCACAAAAGTTATAACAGTTCACCCAAGAATGTCTGTACGTTGCCAGAGGAGGAGCTCCAATAGAAGCCAATGCATCTGACACAAAACCACAATGTGATCTTCATGCTGGTGCTAGAGAAAGATAATCACTAAAGTCATCAGGATTTATTGTCCTGGGTTTATAAAAAAGTCTCTAAAAAATCTCATGTCACTGCATCTGGTACTTGATGTCTTACTTGCTGGTCTGGACCAAAGTAGTAAACTGACTGACTGAAAGATGGACATTGCTACATGGCTAAAATAATCTTAGTACTTAAAGTCAGGACAGTAATTGTTTATTCGAGAGCGATGCCTACGTCTTGTTCTTTTCAAGTCAATGTACTTGTAAGAATCAAGAATCTTTTATTGTCATTATGTTTTCACATAGCAAAATTTAGAATGGTGTATTATTATCATCATTATTATTATGAGATTATTAAGTGAC
>JAOXYL010000100.1:6995228-7011263 GCA_028564955.1 Terapon puta
TAACGTGGCGATACTACAGTGTCAGTGTCCAAAGTGAAGGACAGGAGAGCCGTTGTCAGCTCAGCCACTGTCAACGCGATCACGTGACTGAAGCCACAACCGCTTCAAACTGCAATAGATGAAAGGAATGTCCTCGAAAATGAACAACAAAGCGAATTATTTTAGTTCCCAGGCCTTAAGGATGTATAGGAAGGATCGTTTGGGGAGTGTGTAAATGAACATTTAGCTAGACAGTAAAAATATATATCATTACCTTTAAAGCTGTAAGTGTTTGAGGATCAGATGGTCTCTGTTAAACTACTCATTTTGTGTATTGAATTGATGTGGTAAGAGGAATTACACTGAATATAATATTATTATGGGAAGGTTATATTCCTTTATAAATTACTTCCGCGGAACTAAAAAATACCTCTTTTATGTTTTTACAATATTTTGGACCTGTCATAACAGGACACAGGTGGAACTAATGATGTTAAGGACGGCTCATTTTAAGGTCCTGCACACTCACACAGGTGTCGCACGTTGACTGATCAGCTCGGGTTGTTTAGTTGGGAGGTGCGAACTGAGCAAACTCTGATAAAAAATAATAAAGGTTTAATTCGTCCCACCCTGTGAGGTGTGACAAACTGGCGATTTAAATCCCTGTTTGTACAAGCCGGCACAGTCCTGTAAAGACATCTAGCCAGGCAAGGTAAGTACCAGGCAGTTCTAGAGTGGATTGCCATCATCATTATTGTTATTCATTGAACCTGTGCTCTCTTTCTCTCTCTCTCTCTCTCTCTCTCTCTCTCTCTCTCTCCTGCGACGTCTCAAAATGTCTCTATTAGGATGGGGTTTGTTTGTCTGTGATTCATACCTGCGCCTTTACCTGCTGTGATATTTAAAAATGACTCCTGACATGTGATTCGGAGCCTCCGATGAACCACAACTAGTCACCACGAGGCAGCAAATCACAGTCCACATTTTTCCATTTGCTTTAAGCGTATTTAACCAAACTTAGCTCCAACAATAGGCTGTGGAGATGATCAGTGTCAACTCGATGCATAGGGCTAATAGCTGAGGTACAACAGCTGATGGCCCTGAACTCACCAGGTCTGAAATGGAAAATAATAATAAATAAAAAACTTTTTAAATGATTCATGGGAACGTTTGAATACAGTTGTCGCCCTCGAAGATACCAGTGAAGTTAAAAAGCAGACGAGCTCTTGAAACTAAACCACGTCTGCAAGCGAGTCCGCCGAGTGTCGCAACCAAACAATTTCATGCTGCAGTATATTACCGTCTACTTACATCATTAAACAAGTGGAAAACATTTCTAATCACAAGGGCAAAACTAACAAAAGTAATTAACTGCATAATATCTTTCCCCTAAATTTCCCCTGTGACTTTGCTCGCGTATATTAGCTTAAAGCCAAATTATTGCAAATCTAACGCCCACAAACATTTCCCAGCGGTAATGAAAAATGTAACTGTCATATCATCAAAAAGCAGACTCGACTGGCTGGAAAGCGTGACATACGAACGGGTTACGATCTGACATTCGTGTCTTCATGCTCATCACGTTACAAAAACTGGTGCAAAGCTCACTTTCAATGTAACTTAGCTGATAAACTATAACAAACAGTTGTACATTTTCAGTCATCTGGCTGCAAATAATCCGTCATTCACTGCTCAAATCGGTGAAATTTGTCTCTCTAAAGTTGATGGTTGACTCATGCTGACCGATGACACGCTCGTTTTTGATCATAGAAACTCTTTTGTCCTCTCGAGGTTTCTCTGATTGGACCAGTCGGTCATGAAAGCTCCTTACTTTTTCCTTTCCTCTCTCCACACCACAAACACAAATGGAGATGAATAGTACACATCATCAGGACTGAAACCAACAAACAAACACAGAAATGTACACACTATACACACTTTTTTCTTTTTTCTTCTCCTTCCTCTCGGCACTGAAAATAGCCCGACCGAGTAGCAGGGGATATTGGTGCATTTGTGAGCAGAAGGGAGGGAGAGAGAGCGACATTTAGAGACAGGGAAGGAGGGAGTAAAAAAAAAAAAAAACGAAAGGGAGGGAATACATCTCCCCACCGGTGAAGGATGTGTTGCCCAACTGCACAGATCTGGGGCAATATGGCGGAGCAGTGCAGAGTAAAGAGAGGCCAGAAGGGACACGAGTTCAGTAAGTAATTATCTGATCCTCCTGCACAGACTTCCTACATTTCCCCCTCTTTTCCTGCGGCCTCGAAACGCATCAGATTTTGTTCGCGACGCTCGCTAATTAAACAGCGAGCAGTCATTTTCCGATTACCCTCGGTGCCTTGTTAAAACACAAGTAAAGTGACGTGAATTTGGGCTTTTAAGGCTGTCAGGTCTGGAGTCCAAAGGCCAGCGATGAACACAAGAACCAGACGTGTCAATCTTAAATTTTCTGCTCCAGCAAACCTCCAAATCTGTCAAGGGTTTCGTGCTGGGAGAGGAGAAGGCAAATTGGCTTCATTAAGAAAGGCTTTCATCAGCAAATCTTGAAAAACTGGTCTGTGTTCTTCAGAGAGAAACTCAATATTCTTTTATTATGAGCTCTACATTTAAACTTTATCTGATTCAATTTAAAATATCGTGTTTATTAAAAAAAAAAAAGTTACTTTAGTGTTATTCCTGGTTGTCAAGGCTTTGCAGCTAGCCAGCTAAGTGTGTAGGACTCAGAATGACCAGTAGAGGACACTATACATGCAGTCTTTATGTTACAGAAAAAAGGCTCTGCATACCTCAAGGAGACATGAGCACATTTCAGCATGTGTGACAGAAAGTCACCTCCACGTTTACAGCATCCCGCTTCACGACACACTTAGTGCATCACTATTAACACCATGCTTTAACGGTGCAACTGAGTGGCTGGGAGTGCGTAAAATGGCCCTGGACATATGAAAATACTCAAATTGTGTTTTACTTTTAAATTTTATGTTACTTCTTAACCACTACATTTCAAGGGGAAATATTTTTACTTTTTGTTACACTACATATATCTGGTGAATTCTATCAAAGAGACATTTCCCCACCAAATGTCAAGGCTTAACAGACCAAAAATATTATTATTAAAAAGAAAAAGACATCAAGTCACAACCTCTCATATTTATAATTGAACTGGAGCTCTGAACTGAAATATTGAACTGAATATAAAGTAGCCACCTACAACATTATGAACATAAATTTCATTTAACAATGATAATATGTCACTCCTTACATAATGACAACAATAATGACAAAATTATATTCAGAGTAAAGTGAAACTCATTTAATTTTTCTGTACCTTCTAATAATATTTGATTTTGAACATTTACTCTTAATGAAGGACTTTCACATCATTGCATTTGTACTTTAAAGCAGAAGAAGGTAACTTATTTCTAATCTCTTCGAAATCTGTTGCTTTAACTTAAATGTGTAGTAGTTGATTTATTTATTGATTTATTTTGGCCACTATGGGGCAGTGGAAACAAGATGTAGAAATACAACATTGACATTTTGCCTAAATTGATTTGCCAAAGTTGTCTGCGAATATTTAATTCTAATCTAATATTCAAGCTCGTTTAGCTCTGATTTTGGTCACCACCAACTCCTTAGCTGCTGAATGCTCAACTTCACCTGCCAGTCGCTAATTAATGTCTGCCAGGTGTTCAAAGCTGAGCAGGTGTGTGAGTTTTTTTTTTGGAAATGTCACCATGTGAGTCGTGACTTTGAACAAAATAGTGAAAGTTGGACAACGTTCTGAAACTGCTACATAGCTCTGTAAAATCCAAGAAGGGCTGCAAATGAGGTTTATACATCTCTATGGGTTTTCATTACAGATGACCCCTTTCACATTGTCACTTTGTTTTCACAATGTCAGTTTGATTTATCGTTATTTAAAAAAATATAGATTTTAGCTACCTTAAGTAAGTAACTTAATATTTCTTCTACAGCTGTTGCCAATTAAGCCGAGACAGCTACCTCCTCTGTCATCAGCGCCAGTTTTTACATTGACAGTACTGCATCATATAGACCATCGCTCAAGCACACACACACACACACACACACACACACACAGTATGCAAACTAAGCTACTGATTGTTGCTGCTCAATCTGGTACTTAAACATATTAATTCACCCATGAAGCACTCAAAATTGATCTGCTGAAAAGTATTGATCCTCCTCTGCAAAACACTGCAGAGGTTGGGCTGACAGCCTCTACAATCATGTGCACACTTAGTCTTCTCTAAGAGGAACTAAGGCACTGGGATAATACATTACGTTTTGTATTTCTCTGGCATCGTGGAGCTACATTTAGCCAGGTATCTACTGCGCTTACCGGCTTGTTCCTGCATTGTACAAGTAGTATGCAAAAGGTTTGTTAAAGCTGTTTTGCTGCATTGCAAAGACCAATGAGAACAGTGAACCAAAACTGTTGTTGCAGATTATAAAACCGTCATACTGAGCTGGAGCCGCAGATGTATATGCTGACATGCTGCACAGACTCGAGACAGATCATTATCTGCGAGCACGACCTCAGACATCACACCCGATCATGTGATCCGTTGTAAACGTAAACACATTGATTTGTGCAGCTTTAAATCCAAAAAGCTTCTTAACCTGCCCTCATTCTGATGTTCCCCATTTCTGCTGTCATCCCAAATTCCTCTTCACTTGTCAGATACTGGAGGCCAATTGTGCATAACGTCAAAAAGATGCCAATATTGTCTAATTAGGCTGGCTGATTTAACGATCATTTTCACTGCTGATTAATACACTGATCACTTTCTCTAAAATAAGCCATTTGGTCAATAATTTGCCAAAAAGAGTTCAAAACATTTATCAGTCCTATGTGACATCTTCAAATGTCAGTTTAGAAACATAAAAAATAGTAAAAGCAATAAATAATCACCAACCAGAGGATGGTTGTAGTTTTAAAAATTACAGACTAATGACTAATGACTCATATTATAGTTATCAATTAATTTTCTGCAGATCGAGTAACTGATTAATCTTTGCAACTCTCCCTCTCAGTCAATCTGGTTTCTCTCTTACACTTTCACTTTCGACCTTCATGGCTTTGTGTGCAAAACTTCCCTCTATCCCTCTTCTGTTACTCCACTCTGTGTTATAGATTTAACCTGCTGCCTCTTTTCTACCTTTTCCTCAGGGTAGGCTTTTGAAGGTTCATTAATCTGGGTTTCTATTTTTTTTCCCGTCCTTTTCGATACACCAGTGGACCACTTGGTCGGCGTTTGATGGCTCTGTGATTGTGTTGCTCACAGTTTGAGTGCGGAGCGAAAAGAAAAGGGCCAAAGGTTCAATACCTGCGCTATGCAATGATACACATCTCTGGGCAGGTCAGCCCTTAAAACAAATCCATCGTGCCGTGTCCTCAGGCAGAAAAGTGTTGATGGCGTTCGAGTGAGAGAAAACGCACTGCAGCACCGGCAAAGGCATCAGTCCAGCAACTTTAACAGGGAAGCTCCCAAAGTCTACAAAACATCTCCCCTGACATCGCTGCTTGTGATCGATGCCAAAATGTTTCTCGGTACAAAAAGGTCGTCAAATCACTGTAATACGGTGTGTGTAGAGTGCAAATGAAAAACATCAACAGCGTGCTTCATGTACATTGATGCACCTGACAGCCTGTGAAAGAGGATCTCAGTTTCGAGAGGGCAGGATTAAAGACCGCAGAACAGAATCCCATTTCATGAACCATCAAGCAGCAGAAGTGCTCCGGGCATGTGCACCTCTTCTCAGGAGGAGCTTTAACGTGGAAACTTAAAGGAGCTCAAACGAGGTCTCCTGATGACCGACACACCGTCTGCACTCCAGAGGAAAAACGTGATATTCACATCATCAACAGCCATCAATCTGTCAAACAATTTCACCGTTACCACCAAGCCACAGAGGGTGTCATCATCACTTTTAGTCACGTGCACATGGACCAGTCGGGGCTTGCTAACCTAAACCTGGTCGGTTCAGAGGGCTCTTAATTCGACCACTAATCTTACGACACGTAAAACAAACAAGCTTAAGAAGACATATCTGGCCACGTGCCGGCATGCGGTGCAATCGGAAGACTACGAGTCTGCAGCCACTGTTAGCCGCACCTGTACGTGGTGGTGCTTTGGGCTAAATGCTAACGTTGATATGCTAATGTCTTCACCGTGACAATGCTAACACGGTGATGCTTTGCAGGCATAATGCTTGCAGAGTTAGCATGCTAACATTGGCTGATTAGCACTACAGAGAAAGTACCGCTGTCAGCTGATGGGAGCGACATTTTGCAGTGTTTGGCCAAAAACTGATGATGGCGCTAGATGAAAAGCCACGGGATCACTAAAGTTGTTATAATTCATACTGAGTTGAACACCAGCCAATCCAACGGACCAGTGTTGAGACATTTTAGTTTGCAGGCGACAGACACATATGGCCATCCCTAGAGCCGCACCACTTCCAAGACTGGAAAATGAATAGTGTTCGCCTGCATATGTCGTATTTGTGCTGCATATCAGGTAAGTGCTGTGCAATTCTTGTAAAGGGACACCCTAAAATATAATCCCATCCAAGAAATGTAAAGCTGACATCATCACCAGACCAGAAGCACAGGCTGTTCACTATGATTAATCCTCTCTCAGTGCGCCGCAAAATGTAAATTCAGCAAGAACTTTATATGCGAAATGGTGTTTTCTCTCGAGAAAACGTTTGTCATTGTCCAACATACCTTTAGAATATATTTTTAAACTAGGATTGTTCAAGAAAATACCTCCTTTTGTGTCATTTTTTAAAAAGGAGGTACTTCTATTGCTGCTTCGTTCTCTTGCAATTAATCTCGTGCTCTCTCTAACCCTTTTTAATTAGTCGCATTAATTACTTAATCATGGCTGTCGTAACGGTTAATAAAAGAGGTAACAGATGAGAAGCATATTGAAACTCGAAACTGATGACAAATATAAGTGCGTTTATCTTTATCGCATTGTCAGGCCACGCGTTGCATTCACTGCATCTGTTTTACTATCGGTCTCTTGCATCACAAAATGCACCAAGGCAAGTGCATATACTGGCGGACAGGAGAAGTGCGTGTGTCAGTGTGAGTACGTGAGTGTACAGTCATACTGCAGCTACACACCCCCTTGGTCCATCTCTGCTGATGCCAAAAAGGAAGTCCTCATTTGGCTCACACACTCAGGAGTGTCCCAGTCATGTACTCAAAACACCCCCAGGGACTGAAGAAGGCACTGCATCACCTGATCTCTTCACACCACTGCATCATAATCAGCTCAGGAACATAAAGTACCAAAAACGATCAGTCAACCGAGCCTGTGGCCAAAGATAAAAGATTTCTCAATCGATAAGAAAAAAATAAATAAATAAACAGAGGGACATCCACTTGGGAGACGTCTGCGGGGCTAAAGAAAGAGAGTATGCTACCTAAATGACGATAAAATGAAACAGACATCAAGCCACAGCGTAATCAGCGTCCATCAGAGGCTGTAATGCGGAACATTTAGACCCACGTTAACGAGCTCTCTACCTCCAACCAACTCCCACTCCATCAGTGAGGGAGATGTTTGATCAAAAATGCACGGTGAGAAACGCATCGCACTGGATTTGGCGTAAATTCACTGTGTTGAAAGCTAACGGGAGCGACACAGATTCCTATAAACACGGGGAGCTCTGCAGACTCTTACGTGGGCCTTTCGCTCCTGCTGGCTCAGCAGATTTGACTTAGCACACACTCCCTCTGAGCTTTTACTGTAGTGAGCCGACTCTCATCTCCCATTTAAAGACTAACTCACTGTAAGAAGAAAAAAAATCCCCCTGTTAAGAAATCAGTTACATGGAGGCTTAAAACAACTTATTTTGACCTACTTCTTTTTATTGCTCTGGAAAATGTTTATGAAGAATAGAAAAAATCTCTCACTTTTAATCCATTGTCTAGATTGTCAATCTCTATATTACAAAGAACCAGTAGAAAATTATTGTTAGTATTTCTTCCACAGTGCAAGAAATCTCCATCTCAAATTCCACCCTCATAAACACACACATGCTTGGTTTGATATGTAACATTATACTGCAGCACTACAAGATCCTACGCACCAGACATGAGGGCTTACCTGCATGCTGTAAAAGTTCCACTCTGGCAGATTTGCTATTACTTTAAGACTCTCTGCATTAAAATGAGAGGCGACCGCCAAAACGCTAACACTGTCTGCTCTAATTACCCCTGAGCCATTTATTCTCCCTTTCCCTCTCTGCAGAGCTTTTTTTTTTCCACATTCAGACAGGATGTGTGTAATGAGGCTAGGTGCCTCTGTGACAGCCTGACACACTGCAAAGCCCCAGTAACTGATGATGCTGTCTTGGACATAGAGGAGAAAATGCTGCTTACCTTGAAAAGAGATGTGCTGCCTCCTGAATAGAGGAGCGGAAGCAGAGAAAAAAGGGGTGAGAAATGCTCTTGACAGGAAGAAAAATATCTTAATAATCTGCACTTTAGTTCATCCCACTCTCAAAAGACATCTCAAAAGCCCCAGTGCTGGTCCCACTTTCACCTGGGGGTGTTTCTGTCCAAAATGCAGACAAGCAAAGACTTCCCCTGGCTCAAGGTGCTGCTGAGGTGTACTCAGATCAGGCAGGGAGGAGAGGAAACACTCACACAGATTAACATTGTTCTAGCACACTGAAATCAGCACAAGCATCAGAGCCGGTGCAGTTCCACTGCTGTATTTCCCGGCACTGTTAGCTCATTGGCTGAGGAGCTGCTCAATAAAAACCCTCCTTGTCATCAATTGGGTATGGGAGGAGGGGGGGGTTAGATTTTTCTGTGGCGCACTAACAACTGCGCCCCTCCTCTTTTCTTTCTTGCTCTATCACTTTTCCCCCCTCAGTACAGGCGTACAGGGATTGCTGAGCTTTGAGAATTAGACGCAGGAGGAAAGGGAGGAAGAGAGTGAGGAGAGGGAGAGAAGTGCAAAAGCAGGAGGGATCGATGAGTGGTGCTGAGGGGAGAGGTGAAGATGGTAACCAGCAGCCTGCAGTGGCTCTCACGGAGCTCGATTTGAGGTCCTGTGTCTCCCTGCTGCAGGAACTCTGCAGGAACCTGAGTGCAGTGAGGTGTGAGGACCAGAGAGGATGGAAGGAGAGAGGGGGGAGGAGGGCAGGGGAGGATGGGTGAGGGGGAGTTACCGGTCTGCTCGGGCTGGTTTTGCTGCAGTGTAGAGGCAGGCAGACCACAGATGGGAAGTTGTTGTGTTTTTTTTTTTCTTTCCTTTTTTTAACCCCCCCTCCCTCCACCCCTCACCACCACCCCAGCAGCAGCTGATGTGAAGCACCAGCACACTCAGCAGCAGCCATATAAAGAGGAAACCAGTTCCCTCTGTTTACAGGCATCTGACATGTAACTCGTGAATAATTTAAAAGAGCAGACGGTAGGATGAGCTGCAGGAGTGACACAGACTACTGCTGCTGCCTCATTACGGAGACAGAGATTATAGAGTCATCTAATTAAACACAAAATGTAAAAGTCAAGCAGGAGTCAAAGTGTGTGTTGTGGAAGATGATGCTGCCTGCAGGCAAAACATTTAGGACTGGTCATATCCAATTTTTATATAATATATATTAATACATATACATATCTATATCTATATATATATCTATATATATATATGTGTGTGTGTACATATATATATATACATATGTATATACACACACACGTATACAGGGGGAAAAAAGTTAAAGATACATATTTGAGCCGTTTCAGCTATTGCTTTTTATTTTTTTATTCCATTCCCACTCAACAATTCAGAGCCTCCAATTTAATTAAACTGACTTAATGAAGTCTCATTCTGCCATCTGAAATCAATAGAGTACCTGACAGCCTGTGCTGGACAGCTGGGGAGAGCTGCATCGCGCTGCCACTGCAGGTCTCTCCAGGGAAATCCTCTAAATACACGGCTGGTTTGTGAGAATCACTGTTTACTTCAGCCACAGTGAGGCGGCATGAAATATAAAATGTGAAACCATCCCGCGAAGACAGGCGAAGACGAGATCTCGGGTATGTTATTTGGCCCGAATGGCCATTAAACTGTTAAGAAAGACTGGCGTGAACTGTAAATAACGGCATCGCCTCCTCACACCACCAAAAGCGGCCCAAGTCTCAGGCAAATGAAAGTGTCCTCAGACTCTCTATCCACCTGATTTAGCAGCGCAACATTTCTTAATGAAAAGCAACGACAGGACAGCGGTGTGAGTGCCAGTTTCACCATTACACTTATTAAACCCTCTGGGAACGCTGCCAAAACCGCTGCAGCAAATAGCAGCCTTCAAGGAGGACGCACCATTTCATTGCCTTTGGCGTTACCCTTGACATAGCAGCAACCAGACAGTGCTCAGGGCATTACCAATGATTAGAGGAGCACCACCAGATGAGTCAGACATGCTGTATCGCTAAAGCTTTATGAACTTTCTATCCCGCCGCGCTTATTTGCTTCTGCTCCCGCTCCAGGGGAGGAGTGACGGAGAAAAGTTTCGATGGGATCCAATTATTCAACTGCAGGATATTTTGCGATTGCCTCGTGCAGGACGTCATGGCAATAAATCATAATAGATGAAACAGAGACACGAAGATAATTCAGCGTAGACATTAGAGGTGGAATATGCGCCTGAAGCAGCCGTGTAGGATTCATAAAAGGCGAACCAGGGAGTCTAATGAGCCTCAAACACCAAATGAAAATGGAAAAGGGAAATACAAGACCAGCTACCGAAAATACGGCCGTGCCAGCTGCTCTGCGACGAAGCTGAAGGCAAAAACGGGGTGAAAATGTCCTGTTGTTTGACAAGCATGAGGTTTACCGTGTTCGCCATCATTCTTCGGCGTGCTGGCATGCTAACATTTGCTCATTTGCAACAAAACACAATTAGCAAAAGTCAGAGGATCCCCAAAGTGATTATACTTCATCCTGAGGGGGACGTGAGCGCTATCACTGTTCCAAATTTAATGGCTGTTCATCTAATAGGTGTTGAGGTATTTCAGTCTGGACCAAAGGCAGACTGACATTGCCATCCCTGGAGACTCGCGTGGCTAAAGCAAGTTTTTCTTAAATGAGACCTTGCAGATTTATTTGCCCAAATGAAATTCACATAAAGCACTTGATTAAATAAAAAACAGACTAAAAGACAAGTAATCACCTACATTGCCACCTTTCACAAATAAAGAACACAAAGTAAGAAACTGAATGAGTTTCAAACATATGAGGTATATTACTTCAGTGTATTTCATATTTGCTCTTATGTAAATCAAACATCAGTGATTTCATAATGGCTTTCATTGGAGGTTTCAAATTTTCTCTGTGCAGGATCTAAATTAGACAGGAAGTCTCTCGCTCCATGACCCTATTGCGGCATGTCAGCATCCAGGGACCCACCAGAAGTAGGCCTTAGACCCATTATGGCTCTGAGCCCACAGGTTAAAGCTGCACGACGCAAAATGTGCAAGGAGGCTCAGAGCGGGAGACGTGTCTGTTTGAAGGATTATGAATCAAACGGGCAGTTAACTGCGTTGATATTTCTCAATCGCTGAATTTTACTTTTTCATTCGTGGGATGTGGAGGCAGCGACTCATGACTGCTCATATTAAATGGCTCTTTCAGCCCTCCCATTTTCAGAAGGCCTGCAGATGTCGTTGCTCAGTTGTAACACTAGAGGGTGCCACACTCAAAGAGTCAGATTCAGTTTTTTTTTCTCCTATTGTAGAGCTGGGTTTCTCATTATCCAGAATGCTTGTGACACACTTTCTTACTACTCTTTCCATATAGTAAGAGTGAGGATGCACACTACTGGGAAACACTCTTGTGCAAAATCTGGTATATACAGTCTGCAGATGATGTGAGGAAGGGAAACATTATTCATTTTTAGTTCTATTAAATGTACATAATGATAACATTATTTCCCTCCATTTCCATTTTTTAATATATTGTAATTCCTGATTTTCATTTCTCTCTTTCACTTTTCCAACGTAACAGAAAGGCACGTTTTGCCAGTCGAGCTACTTGTGCTCGAAATAACCTGAGCGAGCTGGAGCACCGAGGCTAATTTTGTCAGCCTCTGTGTGAACCCATGTGTCTCTGTAACCTGGATATCTCTGGCATCCCGCCTCGTATCACTATGCCAGTAACTTCAAGTCCAAATAGCTACAAGATCAGTATTATAGACTGGTATTATTATTATGGAAGTCCTGGCATACTGTGATGCACTCTTGGGTCCGTATGAGCCAAATGAGTACTGCTGCTGTCTCCAGATTCTCACTGGTCCACTGCCAAAAAAAGGCTTCATACGTTCAGCAGCTGACTGAAGCTGCGGTGGAAAGTAATTACATCAATTTGGAGATACAGTAGCTTTCTGTTTTAGCAAAGTCTGTCAGGCCTGTCAGAACAATTTTGTTTTCCTGAAGTGTTCATGGTATTTTTAGTACCCTTTTATGATGAAAACTTTGATTACTATGACATTAAGTGTAAGGTAAAGGCTAATTTTCCTTTAAATAAAGTTTAATTTTAAACTATTATAAATACTCTTCGTCATTCATGTATTAATGGAGGCTTAATTATATATGTTGTTCTGTGTGCTTTCTTATTTTGGTTAAATCATCTGACCCACTCTGCACTCACTAAAGACTCTCCATGTTATGCTTGCAATTAACTGTTATTTTTTAAAAAATGATTAAAATAAATAGTTATTTCCAGGAAATTATTAAGAAATATATATACATACCTCTCAAATAAAGTATTGCCACATTTTTAAACTTTAAGCAACTCTTGTAGTTCTTTTTGTTTTACTGCATTATATGATTTTTTTTATTAAAATGGTGCAGAGAGAGTTATTTATATTAATGGTTGATATGTTAAGCGCAATATTACGTTTTTTTAACCTTATGTACACAGCAGTAGCCTTTGCACTACTTCTACTGGAGATTTTAACTTAAAGAAGACACCATATTAAAAAAAACAAAACCAGAAATGAAATGATTTATTATTGATATAAACAGGTAGATGTTATATGTAGATCTCCTATGAGGAACAGTGAATTCATGTAGTAAAATTCTTGGTGTACACCTAGTCGGACTGACAAAACTAGGGAGGTACAGTATTCTGAACATGTGAAAATATTGTTGGGAAAAAAGCTGATAGTGGACATGGATATGGACTTAATAATGTGGCTAACGATAAAGGCATAAAGCGACGACAATTGTTCATCATAACACAGGGTAACACTCGGCAAGAGGTCACAGGCAACAACCCTTTGTTAGTGTGGTCACCAGCCATATATACATGTTCTTCCAGGAATCCAGCACCTTCCTGTAACGATAAAGAAAGGATTTAAAACATTCAAAAAACTTCATTTACCACACTGGACAACAGTTTTGGCTTCACACAACGTGTCAGAGGCTGCATTCCCCCTACTCCTAATTTGGGTTTGCAACAGATGAACAAATCACAGCAACAGGTGTTAAAAGGCAGTCGGTGAAAATGACAGCAATTCAGAAATACATCATTGAATAAGAAAAAAAAAGAAGAAAGACACATGGAAAAAAAATCTGATGTGTGTCTTAAATTAGATTTTCTTTGTATATAAACACACCACAACACAGATTAAAGCTGAGAAATGTTTCAACTGTGTTATATAGAGAGAGAGTAACCTAATAAAATGCCTCAAGGAAGCTGCTGCTGCTGAGTCAAGGTAATGTGATTAAGTCACCTAACCGAGTACACGAGGAGCCATTGCAGATTTAATTTATGGGTGCTACCTCTTGGAGTCTTTCAGTGGCAGAGGCCACCTTTTCCAAGTTTAGTGCTCTCCATGTATGGAAAGTAAGTCACGGAGACGCCAGATGTCACCTCAGGACTCATATAGATCAGCCTATTCAACGCATCCAGTTTAATTGTTCAGCTCTCATTGCAGTCATTTCACAAATAGCCATGAACCTGAACCACATGTAAAAACTTCCTCCAACTAGTATTTTATACGGTTAACAGGCACTTTGATCTGTCGTCTATTTTTGACATGATTGTATTTAGCAAGCCCAGCAATAAAATAATAGGATCTTATTTGAATAAAATATTCAGATGAGATCCTAATTCATTCAGTTTCTCAATTCATCATCATTTCTGACCTGTGAGAATGTGAATGTTGACCTATTTCTTTTCTGCATCTGCAACCACTGGCTCTGTTCAAGAGAGAAAGGGGTTATTATCTTTCAGAGTGATAAAACTAATAATAACGGTAAAGAAATGCAGCAATTCACAATACAATTGTTACAAGACTTTGACTTACGTTTGACCTCCAGCTTGCAGCTGACAGTTGCCTCTCCGTGATCGTTCAGGGCTTTGCAGGAGTACACACCACCGTCAAAGTTACAAGGCTTACGGATCTCCAGAGAGCAAATGCCCTGGACGCAGATCTGCCTGAACTTGGGGTCATCTCCAATAATCATCTGGTTCTTCATCCATACAACCTTGGGCTGCAGACAAAAAAAAAAACAGAATCATATGAGCAAAACGTGAGTTTCCTGCAGGGGTGTGGCAATTATAACCATCATCGCAGACATAAACACGCAGCACAGTTGCTTCTATTTATGTATGTGCTACTTGATTGAAGTGGACACACAGCACACGCCCAGTTTGGAGCCCCACAGGGAATGTAACACATGTGACCCGCTTCCCCTGCCGACCTATCACCCCTATGGCCTCCTCCGGGTCCCGCTTCAAAAAGTAAAGAATACCAATTCTAGCCTTCTCATCAAGACCATCCACGCTGCCGCCCCGCTGGCTTCCCGGTGGGATTATGAGCCCAAACGGGACCTGAGTGGCTCAGACAGCAGGCTAACAGGGCCAGGCGAAAACCTTGCACATTCTCAGCTCAGAGCCAAAGTGCTGACAATGTTACTGGTGTTACAGAATAACAAAGTGAACTGTGAGTGCACACTTGTTCCTCAGTTAGAAAATCGCCTCTTGGTAAACTTATTTCACATGACAAAGGAAAGAACTGCAGGGGAGGTTTTGCAGGTTTTACCCATTACATAATAAGTATTTCCCAAAACATACATGCTTTTAGACTGCATCCATAGCCCCCAGAGAACCATTAGGTACACAAAATGTAGGAAAATCATCTCACACTGGTGTGTTTCAGACAGTAAATCACAGCAAGCATTAGTCCATTTTGTCTGATGTGATATTAATTCTGCTTTGGTGGTGTTTTCAGTGACACTTAATACCATCCAAAATGTCATCATGTAGCTGAAACACCAAATTCATGAAACACGTTGCTGCACCAAGGACTTAAGGGAGATGGGTTTTTTTTCTGAAACTGCTTGTTTAGTCTGATACTGGTTACCAAGTGCAAACGAATGTTACTGTACCTTTGGGCTTCCCCTGACGGAGCACAGCAGCTTGGTGCTGTAGCCGACGGTGGTGGCTCTGTCGCTCAGAGAGGTGGTGAACTTGGGAGGCTCGTTGAAGTCGTGCTCCTTGTACTCTGGAGGCTTGTACTCGATACCTGGAGGATGGAAGCAAACAAACAGAGTTGACCATGAAGCTCCCACTACGCACCCGAGTTGATAAAAGGTATGTAAATTTGACCCAACTGTTTGGTTGATATGATGGGAGGGAATTTCTGACCCATTCATTTCTGGTGCTACAAAAGTTCTTAGAAATGTGTGTACTATATTTCTTTCATTTTTTTGTTTTACCTTGAAGTGTTCAATATGAAGGTTGATCACAATCTTGTGAAATAGTATGTTAATTTATCATTACATGTTAATTTAATAAAGGACCTTATTGTATTTGAGTGCATTATTTTGAAATTCTATTACATTTAGATCTGAAACAAAATAATTGGTTGTTGTAACTTGACTGCAGACTACTCAGGAACATAAACTGTTCACACAGGTCAAAATGAACGTCCATGGGCCAATTTGAATCCATTTAGCTAAGCGAAAGCCCACAAGTGGATAACAGCAATATTAACATGAGG
>JAOXYL010000100.1:7038016-7053214 GCA_028564955.1 Terapon puta
TTCAGGGCGCTCTGAGAGGTGTGGGTGATGGGAGAGGTCACCCCCACGGGAGGATTACGACCCTTTTTGAAACTTCCAGGCTGACCCAGACTCTGAGGCTTCTTCAGCTCCCCTTTACTTCCCGGATCTTCGCTGAGGCTCGGAGGCTTCTTCCTCCACTTGCTCGGGGCCTCGGCCTTGAGACTCCCCGTGTCGTACCTGCAGCTGTCGAGCTTGTGGCCGGCTTTGCCATCCTCGCTGTACCAAGAGAGGCCACTTTCCACCAGGGAGCGCTTCTCCGCATCGGTGCGGAGCTGCGGGGAGACAAAGGAAGGGAAGAGGCACGGTGTGGGTAACTACTGAGACATGCTCGGTGTTATCTGACTCTTCTCTGTAATCTCTGTTTGATCTCAGCTGCATTCCAGAGGGACGGAGGGAGAGATAGACTGATATGCCGCGAGCAGATTAAAGAAAACCACAGAGGAAGACAAAGGACAGAAAACCAAAGAGGAGGGAAAAAAACTATTTATGGATTTAATTCTCACAGATATATCCACACTTTGAAAAATAATAAAGAACATATAAGAATAGAAGAGAGCTTGAGCATTTATTTTTGTAATGTATGATTGTACTGTGGACAAAAAAAGACAGCTAGACTGTAATAGAAAAACTATCATGTGGTGCATTGAGGAGGTGGCAGCGAGGACAAAATTGGGCATGCTGCTTCTTGGCACCCTATTAATGCGATATAGAGCGACAGATGGCTCATTGAGAAGCACTAATGTTCACTTCTTCCAACTGAGAACTGTGTAAGTAAAAACAAAGACTTAATGTTTACCTGTGGACAAGGTAGTGCCCGCGACCGTTTCCACCTCCCAGATGTTAAAGACATAAATATACTTTGCTTGGAATAATAATGTCAATGTGCAAAAAAAAAGTTTGTTGGCCTTGTATAAATTTCTTAAAAAATATATCTATTTGATTTCTAAACACAAGATGTCCTCCCTCAAAGGGCAATTTTCAGTGTACTTGCACTGGAGGTTTCAAGTGTGCGTGTCATAATTGTGCAAGATGAATGTGAAAACTTCCAGGTCCTTCTGGTGTCAAACTCTGCACAAACATTATTCTGCACAGTGAAGGTCAAACATCCAAGTGAAGCAACAATAAGAGTGTAATTTTCCAAACAGAAGAAACAAACATCGCCGCTGTAAAAACTGATTTCAAAGTGACACATTGGGTTTCTCTTTAGTTTCGTTTTACAACAGAGTTTAGGTCTGCGGTGCCTTTCTGCGGCCTTGTCAAAACAAAGGGCTGGCATTTGACACACAAAACAAAGTAAATCACAGGGTGAAGCATTTAAGATGCTTCAAGTAAAGGCCTCGTTGCAATCCTCAGTACTGGTTTAAAAAAAAAAAAAAAAGATAAAGGTAAGCCAAGTACAGTATTTCAGCTCACCATAACAGAGGAGTTGCGTCTGGATCCCAAGGGTGTGCTCGGCAGGGAGTTGAGGGAGGAGCTGGCGTTGAACTCCTCTGAACTGAGGTTCTCCGAGCCGTCGCCATCACTGAGCCCGCTGCTAATGGAGCTGCTCTCATCCCAGCTGAAAGGAGACAGGGTGACCATTTAGCGAAACGAACGAACGAAGCGGCGTTAACGTACAGTGGGTAAAGCTGCAAAAGTCAGTCTTTGAAGGGGGGGAAAGGCTGGCAGTAACAGTGGTCCGTCCATCTGTCTGCAGTAAGCTGTCTCTGGAGGTGGCCACATGCTCAAACAAGCAGGTAATTCCAACATGGCTGCAGCTGCTTCGATTCAACTAATACATCAGAGCTCCAGACCATATGGTGACCAGAGATTCAAGAGTGGATCATCCCGTTTAAATGAAAGAAAGTGAAAGTTGTTCACTTATCGTGCATTTGCTTAAATTACAATGTACATGTACTTTTACGACTTATTTTCTTGTATCTGTGTATCAAACAACTTTGTTTTTATGCACTTAGGAGACAAGATTTACAACAGCTACTTGGCTTACTGATAAGACCCAGCATACTTTATCAGGATTATTGTGCCAGAGGCTGTAGTTCATTCATTCAGACAAATCCAGACCTTTTCCAAATCTGCAAAAGGTTAAAATTATCCCAAAAAAAAAGGCACTTCTCAAGACAAGACCTTTCATCTAAACATCCTGTTTCAACCATTAGTGTGCAGCATTATCGTTCTCATCAAAATGTTTCCTTGCTCATTTCATCAGATCAATTCCTCCGATTGGACCCTCTCCATTCAAAGGAAACTCATAACGACGGGCAGTTTAAAGTTAGTTTTAAGCTATAAAAAGCTTCACCGTAAGTTAATAAATGACCATGACAGCAAAGCTTGCAGTTTTTTTTTTAAACACGGGCCAACACGCTGCGATCTTTAACTGGAGCTTCAAGGGAAACTTTACAGGATATGCTGATAAATCACGCTGAATAAAAAGTATGGCCACTGACAGCTCAGGGTTTAGAAAGCGGTTTGGTATGCTCTAAAGAGGCAGGATGAGGGGAAATCAGTGTGACAGGCTTCTAAACCCTCGCTGACCTTTCCCTCCGCCCCGCCATGACGTCCCGCGTCGCCCTGAAACAGATGCTGCCAGACGGGCCCCTCGCGTGCGGGAGGCAGGGATGGCCGGCACAGCCCAGAGAAATTGCTCACTGGGCATCAGGTCTCTGGATGCACTCATGGTTTGAGTGCATTTGAAATGCAGATCCTCCGCATTGGAGTTCAAGAAGAGGTGCAGCCTCTCACTCAACCAATACATCACAGGACGATAAAACAACTCAGAGTCTGGGGGGAGTTTTGAAATTGAAGAGTAAAACATTTTTATGTGCTTTAGAAGAGCAATAATGCCGCGCTGAATTTAAAAATGATATCTCCAGAGAGCTAAAGGCAAGTCCAATTCAAATTTGTATAATTACGTTCCCCATCATTACTACTGGCAACCACAGGTGGTGATCAAATTTATGTTGGCGCGCAAAAATGTGGCACAGTGGAAACGGTAAATTAATAAGACCCTCTAAAGCTGAGTCACGGCCTGAGCTGAATCAGTTCTTTCCCCTTTCGGTTGCTTTCCCCACTGAGCTGAAAATGCTCTTTGTGGCTCTGCAGCCTGCAATTAGCAGAGGCACGGAACATGGAATCGCATAGAAAAATACAGGGAGACAAAAATGGCCCGTACACGTTCAGAGTTGGATTTAATCACACGGCTGCAGCCGAGTTGTAGGCGAAGTTGTAAAACACAGAAGAGGCTTACTCTGACACTTTGTGCTGGTTTGCAGCATTGGGATGCAGAAAAGAATTTCACTGAAGTGATTTGTGGCCACAGATATGCAGCCTCAGAGGAGAAGTCTGATATGAGGAAGAGAGAGAAAAAAAGGCATCTGATTTGAGAATTTTAAATAATTCTCACATTTAAAAGGAGAATCATTTTGATGTGCATTAAGCCCAGATGTCCGCGGTATGTTTGAACAATAGCACCTCTGTCAGGGGGGACAGAGGGGCCATGAATAACCCCACAGGGATGTCAGCCCGAGAGGAGGCGGGAGGGCTGTTGATATTACAAGCCAAACTGTCTGCTCTCAGGAGCCGAAATCCAGACAGGGAGCGAGAGAGGGTGGGAGTGCACCAGCAAAGTGCATACTTCGTACATAGTGCGGCAATTAACTTCTTGTTTTCTGTGGCACCCGTCCAGCGTCTCCCTGATTTGTGCGTCCGTGCTATTCTTTGAGTTGGGTTGCTGTGAAAATGTTTTGATTTAAAGAAAGGGTGAGGGATGATTGGTGCGGTGGAGCAGGGCGGGGACGCTACAATCACTGTCCAGACTTGGACCTGGACCTAAAAGCATCGCTGAAAAAACACACAAAGACACGGTGTGGCACACTGCAAAGATAGATGAAGAAACAACAAGCACACAGGACATACCATAGAAAGGGCTGAAAAAAAAGTGAGACCCAGAAATGATGTATAGGCTCTACCTTACTGTAGCTACAAACTCAGATAAAACAGCACACAGGGAGAGGAATGCATCTCGCAGTGCACCTCTGGCACTGTCTCCGCTTTTTGCATTAAAAAAAAAGGACAGCACAGATGAGTCTCCTGAGGTGCATGCCTATGGCTGAGACATCCTCTATTATACAGATAGCTGTGGCAGCAGCACCGCAGCGTCCTCCAAGAATAAAATGCTTCCCCGCAGATGTTATAATTTCTAGTGTCAACACCAGTTGAGCATTTCCAACATAATGCATGTGGAGCAGCAGCAGCTCCCCATATAGAGAGATATGGATGCTGACTCATCTCCATTTTATGTGGAATGTAGTAGCATAATTGAAGTTAAAAAAAAAAAAAAGTGAGTCACAGAAGTTTAATTCATCATCGACTCAAGAAAAGACAACCCATCACTGGTATTTTACTTTGAAAAGCCAACAATCTGTTTAATCTACAGCCCGTGTATGACAGATTAACGCCAGGTTTATTGTAATTATTAGGCACATACGGAGGAAAAAGTGCAGCCTCACAACTTTAAACAGAGAGTTACTGAGTTTCGTCCCGGAGACTTCGGCCCCGGATCAGCTCGTTACCTTTGCGCGTAAAGTAAAGTCCTCCTGGCTCCCGGCGCGCACTGCAGAGGAGGCACCTTCAGGACGCGTCCGCTCATTTGTGACCGCTTTACTGTCCCTGAGCGAGCGGGATTCAGATTCACATCCTCAGCGAGCGAAAAGACCCCCCCTTTTTCCTTTTTTTTTTGTTGCTCCAGAGAGAGGGAGAGAGAGAGAGAGAGAGAGAGAGAGAGAGAGAGAGAGGCGGACTGGATGAAGCGCCGGACAGGCAACACCCCCTCCCAAAAAAAAAGAAAAAAATGAGGGGGGAAAAAAGGGAAAAGAAGGAGGGTTGAGGAGACCGGAGAGACCCCGATGTCTCTGTGAGAGCTGAGGGACATTAGGATGAGCGGTAACCATGGTAACCCCCGTTACGAGTCTCCGCCACGGTGTGACACGTCACTGGCCCGCACGTGATCCGCTTATACATAAAAAAAAGCATGAGTGGGGAACGCATTCATCCTTTAATTAAGTAAAAGTACCAAGAGCACACTGGAAGAAGAAGAAGAAGAAGAAGAAGAAGAAGAAGAAGTCCTGCATTCAAAATCTTACGTAAATCAAAGGAACTGTTCTTTTAAAAGTAAAAGTGGAGGGAAAAAAAGCCCCCAGCGTGAGTTGCACTATGTAAAAAGTATTATCATTAGATTATTATAATTATTACTCATGCATTCATGTAAAAGCAGGATTTTATTGTTTTACTGTATTTTGCATGCAGCTAGGACTGCTTATGTGCTAATGAGCACTACAACTGTACATTTATCTGCTGATTATCTCAGTGAATGGACCGATTGGTTGGTTTGTTTGTAAATATTAAGAAAACTGTGAGAAATGCAGAAGGCCAGTGTGACACCTCAACAATGCTTCTTTAGTCTAACCAGAAGTACGAATACCACGACCATGACAGTGGTGACCTTTCATCGATTAAACTTTAAAGATTAAAGATTAAAGGATAGTAGCCAGTCACCTTGGCTACAACCTTCGATGGCTTACAATAATGTCCGAAGATCTTTACAACATGGGCTTCTATGTGAATTTGCCACAAACGCATATTGAAAAGTATCACTCACTGCTTTTCAGTTTAAACATGAGAATTAGGCAGATATTAAAATAAAGTGAAGGATCCTTGTATGAAACAAACTAACAACTCTGTCTTAAGAATTTAAATGAGTCTTCTTCTCAAGTGAATCTCAGTCTTGAAACTGAACCATGATAAAACAAAAGCATTCACACCAAGAATCCTTTCAGGAGTCAGACTTTATTTCACATCTGAGGGATTATTACCACGATGACCTGTGCTTAAAAATAAAACCCGTTTCATTTTCGCTCATTACCTTCTGGGGCCTGGGCTGGAAAAACTCAGTCCAAGGTAAGGCCTTAATCACTGCGAGCGCAACCACAAACCCACAGATGACACAAGGACCTCCAGTGAGGCATGAGCGGCCTCGGAAAACCTCCCTCCCCCTCTCGTTAGCAGTGGAACAATCTCACGGGGACGGTCTCTCCAGATCTCGGCTCTGTAAACTACTCCAGGAGGTAAAGGCTCTGTGGGCCAAGGAGGTCCCACATGCCGTCCACATCTTAGGCCAGAGTGGTTCAGCCCACTTTGATGCTTATTTTGGTTTAAAATGGTGACAAAGGTTTGACCAAATGACACAAACCCCTGTTCATTTAATCTCCCATCATAATGTAGATAAAGCGGCAATGTAGGAAATGACCAGAGCTCATTAGGATGGTCAGAAGTTATTGTTTCAAAAATAATAACCCACTGAGCCTTGTGATGCATCACAGTTTTGAGGCGTGCTCCGTTTTTTCCACATCAGGCCACATTTGTAATCTAAATACAGAGTCGGCGTAAATGGAATCTAAGATGACTGTGGTTTTACTTTTTTTTTTTTTTTGTTGAAATGAAACAACTGTTTTGCTGCTGGGATGTATGCACCAGTCATGAAGGCATTCCTCATAATATCTTCAACAGAATGAGATGCCTCCTCGATAAAAGGCTGTTGTGTCTGCCTCCGTCTGATATCGTCACTATGATCGTCTGACGAAAAAAAAAAAAAAGCACGCTTTTCTGCCTGTTGCTCCTTTTGTTTCGGTCACACACACAAAACAAATATTTCAGTACCTGTGGGTTGCTTCAAAACTAGATTTTCTAATAGCAAACCCTCCCAAAAAGGGAATGATGAGTAAATTGTTTATAGTACAACAACAAAAAAAAAAGGAACTGGGTTTCTCACGTCTCCTGTTTATCTCAGCCCGGCCACAGAGCTGCTAAACAAGCATCCCTCTGAAAAGCCTTGAAGTCGTGTTTGGGCTGTATAGTCACAGCTGTCTTACGCTGATAACCAAATTGCTCGTGTCAGAAACACCCTCTGCATGTTTGCTTAGGTGGGAGGTCATCGAGCGGCGTCCCCTCCGCTTGGTTTGGGGTTATTTACAAACTGTTAAAATTGAGATTCAACCCATCCATGAGACGTCACAGCTCGCTTTCACCTGAGGCGACCAGACAAGAAACCACTTCCGCAATATGGCCTTTCCTGTTGTGGCTTTTGATCCATCAGCGCCGTCTGCCTCTGCTACAGTAAACTGTGCTGCGATATGAGGGACTGGCAATGTACTTGAAAAAAAATACAGCAGGGAATAAAAGAAAGAAACATGAAATCTCAAGTTCTCCAAAGGCCTTTTGGACATTTTCTAAATATTTACTGTAATTTGGCTGAGTCTTGGTAGTAAATTGAATTACAGCTGAAACATGAATGGGAATTCAAAACCAGCATCGATGAAAAAAAACAAAAAACTATCAAACACATGCGTACAACAACGGCCATGTTTGGTTGTGGTAAATCTCATTAAAAACCACGGACATTAAGTTGAAGCTGCAACAGTCCTCTCTCTTCTGGGAAGGCTTTCTGTGAGATTTTGGATCCTGGCTGCAGGGATCTGCTCCCCTTCGAGAGCATTAGCACGGTCGGGCACTGAAGTTGGGCGATAAGGCCTTGCTCTCTCAAAACTTGCAGTTCCAGCTTATCCCAAGGGTGTTGAGATTAGACAGAGGTTAGAAATATCTGCAGGCCTAAGAAGAAGTTCTTTATGGACCTCACTTTGTGCATTGTCATGCTGAAAAAGGAAAGAGACTCTTTCACCACACAGGGTATTCAAAAAGGTACTGCTGGTACTGTACTGGTACTGTACCCTAAGATTTCACTTAATTGTTTGAACCCCTACAATCCCAAAACATGCTCTATCACCGGATAAAACTGAATCAAAATGGAAATCAAAAGAAGATTGTAAAATAATACAGTAAACCTGGATGGATTTGAAGCGCATTGATGTCATCCAGCCTGTTTCCAAGTGATGTCATGGCATTCGATTTCCAGCAGGAGGCACAATGAGTTAAAGCTGTGCCTCCTATGGCTTCAGTTCAGCGTACATGCTCTGCAACTGTGCATCAAAGGAGGCACCACTTGGCATTTAGAAAAAAAAAAAAAAAAGGATTTTGAATCCTTTGATGCAGAGAAAGAGCAGGCATTCCTCCACTCTGTGCATTCAATTCAGTGGTACAATGTGGGAAATTACTTCAGAAAGACGGCTTTACAGGAAAACACTGTGTTCAGTGATTTATGTCTGTTTTAGTATCATTCATTCTAAAGGACCGCAGATGAAAAAGCCTACCGAGCCTTTCCTCAGCACATCTCCGATCTTCCCGCTGCCTAATTTTGATCCGTATTGAGCTTGACCATCGCTAGGTAAATAGGATTGGGCTGCCTTCATCGCAGAGCAGCGGTATATCAGTGTAGTAAATGGGTCTGAGATGCATCAGTGACTGCGTCTGGGACTGCAGCCGGCCGCCCCATCTCTGCAGAGCCCCAGAAAATGGACTCGTCGTCAGATTATTGGACTGGAAAATGAATGTACAGTCTCCATCAACCTCAGACGGGAAACTTCCTCCCACAGACGAAGCCACAATGCAGCTGATACACACTTCATCCACAGACCCACAGTCTCACGCGGTGCCATATTTACAGCCTGATAGTCTGTAATACTCGGGTATTATGATGTTGCATAGTTTCATGATGTCCTTGTGCCCTGTACTTTTTTTTTATCTCTGCTGCACTGAGACTAATTCATATGGGCTTGATTGATACGGCACTAAACTTGACCTGACTCTGCTTGCTATTTGAGCAATGCAGCTTCAGTATCAGTTGAGACAACGCCAAATCCAGCATAAAGCAGTATATCATGGACTAATCTGAACCAACCAGCTTCCATTGGCTTTATTTTTGGCAGATAATCTGACATTTTTTGCACCGACTTCAAACAAACGGTGAACGGTGGATTAACAGGTACCAGGTGATTCACATTTTTAAAGACATAATGCTGTCGTAAACAAACCCGTATCAGATTTTCCACCTTCGGGCTGAGTGGTATGCTCTGGTGGAATCCAAACTCGGGCGACCACACGCAGGCATGATATAGGGATGATTCATGCTCCCTAGGGTGCTGCTGTAATGGTGCATTACGCATGTGGCTGAAGATGCTGGTGAAGGTGGAGGCGGGTTTGGTGCTCGAGGGAGGGAGGGGGGGTCCAGTAATTTACTGACCCTTGTAGGGGAATGGGAGCTCCATATTGACCCCAGATGTGTCTGAGCTGCTGACTGTGGGAGTCTGTGTATACTGTATGTCTGAGTAACACAAAGAGGGGTCTGAAGGAGTGTTCTGCTTTTTATTGTCGCTCTTCCTTCAACCACCTTGAAACATGTGCATTTCACAAGTAAAGTCGGCTTGGAGAAAAAGAATTTCAAAGTGGTTAGTGTGTGGCTCTACGTGCATGTACGTGTGTGTGTGTAGTATTCAAAGGCAAGAAACCCACATCCCTTCTTACTGAGCCGTAGCCTATAAAGGACTGACCCCAAGCGGTGGCCTCACTAAACTGTAATCCCATCAGCGCCTGTGAAGGAGGAGACCAGAGAGGCTAAAGCCAAATTTTAGAGAGGCAAGGAGTTTAAGTGGGTCAGAAAACGTGTGAGTCTTCAATAGTTAGGGAAGCTTTCAGTGACTATAGAAAGGTTCAACCCGGCCAGGAAAGGGAAATTGAACACAGACTGCCGGGGGCACAGATCCAGGATCAGATGACTGCAGCGAGCCCTTTGTGCATTACAGAATGTGTTTGTCGATACACATAGTTTCCATGAGTGAGGCCGTGAAGTATTCCAATATTTAGAAATCTATAAACACCCACTTTTTTACACTGTACATGCAAAGCTTTGAAGAGACCCAGCAGGGGTTTATTGGGGTTACCAAGGAAATGACATTGCCAGAGGAGCAAACTGAGCCAAGGGCTTATCTATGGTACACAGTAATGTGGACAAAGACAGTAATGACATGCATTCAGTAATTGAGAGTTGTAAAAATAAATATGTCTATTTTTGTCTGACATCCAGACAAAATGCAACTGGATGCTCTCTTTGTTGAATTAATTAAATATATTTCCTCTTTTTTCGGGTCGAGACTCCAGACCAGATTTCTGGAAAAATAACTTGGAATTAAATTGTATTCCACAACCAATGCTACTGTAGATCTTGGAAATGCCAGAGCGCAAATGGAAATCCAAACAATAGCTTCATAGGCAGACAGCTCTCCCCCACAATGCCAATTAAAAAACAATCAAATTAAGTGGTTAGCATCCCGTCCTAGCACCATTTTCTCTCTCTGGGTCTGTCTGTGTTTGTAACCCTGTCTTTCATTTTCTCCATCTGTCTCTTTATCTCCCACTCTCTCTCTCTCTTTACACACAACCCAGCGGCCTAGTCACACACATACACACACACATCCTCCACACATTCATCCGTTCAGCAGCTATCACACTGACACACAAGGCAGCCCATCAGTGGGTCAGTAGAAGACGGTTGCCATGGCAGCACATCCCGAGCCATGTTGCCGCATGATCAGAGGTGTGATGCTGCTGAACCAGCCTCCTCTCTTTGCTCTGCACTGCTGCCTGTGTGCTGCTAGAAAGAAACACAAAATGGTACAGTCCAGAGCCCCAAATGTCCACACGCTCGCACCAATCACTCGGTTACCTTCTAGTGTACAGGACAAGCGATTGTGCTTTTTTATATGTATTATATATGCATCAGCTACAATGAAACTGTATGGGACTATGGACAGTCTAATAAAATTACCAAATTCATGATACATCCAATCAAATAAAACAAAAACATCTAATTCATCTGAAGTGTAAAAGACATTTTTGTCACCAAGAAATACCATTTACTTTTAACATAGCACAGATATGATTTAATGGTACATAGTGGATCAGTGTAGATGGGAAATTCATCTTCTTGTTCATTCCTTTGTTAAATTCCTGCCTACAGTTCTTGTTTTGACAGACATTGTGTGTTATCATTTCCCACTGCTTATGTCATAACATTAAAATTATAATCTTAACAAAAAGACAACAAAATGACAATCTTTTCAGGATTATAGCTTTAAAGCTGCTGTGATACATTTTATTTATTCATTTATCGATTAACAGTAGCTCAAGTAGAGTTATCGCCCGCCTCTGTCTGCACTTCCTCTCAGCTCTACAGATTTCCTTTCTGTTAACCGTTGTGATGATTTTACTGCCCACAACTTTTACTGTTTGAGATCAGCAGCTGTTAACGACGAGCTGTCAAACATGGAAGAAGATTTAAAAGATGACCGGGCCGGATATTTCCCTCATGAGCTAGTAGAGTCCAAACGAGAGGTAAATATAGAGTTAATATTGGCCTGGCATTCATCAAATGGCGAGAACTTTGACTGCAGATAAATGTTGTCATTGCTCTCTGTCTGTTGGTTGTGTAAACCGGCAACTGACATGTTTACCATATCAACTTTATGAAGTGATAATGCCCTTTGTCAATGTGTTTACAGCTTATTGGGCTGGTGGTAGGTTTAAATCTAGGTATAACTAATGGAGGAGCAGAAGGTATAAACTTGGATAATGCACGGACTATGACTTGTACTGAAGCTATGCGAACAGGAATGAATTCAGCCGAACAGACCGAGCGATGTAGATTATTGGGTATCAGCTCGTACAGGAATCTCAAGTCTTGTTATTCTTGTGTTCCAGGTTTTAAGAGAGGGTGATGAAACGAAAAAATGCAGTGGAACAAGCGCTAGCCCAAAGCGAGGCGGGAGTTCGGCTTCCTATGAGGCACTGCAGTCATCAATAGCTCTTTATTGTAGCTAAGTGCCTTTTGCTGCTTCTCTCCTCAGACGGCCAAAGAGTTTGGAGCCAAACCAAATGCTGAAAGACATTTGCTTTTTTTTTTTTTTTTTTTTTGAGATCTCCCAATTTAAGCTTTCCAAACTATTAATCTGCCAAAATAATACGTAAATCTGTCAGATACAATAACCGTGTTCGGGGAGATGGGCCTCCTGTGAAATTCACATGTTCTGCTACAAACATTAGGCTTGCATTCATCCCATCAACAAAATGACATTATGGAAAAAAATAAGTAACTTTCCCATTGAACATCTGTATTAGACATGAAAAGCTAACCTGTGCTTACATACAGTACAGCTGAGGCCCTGCAAAACATCAACCATAATTGACTGAACACCACTAAAATGACACTGAATGCTGAATAGCGATCATAATTCATATAGCAGATATGGAAAAACCAACCATACAGCAGCAATATAATGTGATTACTGTGCTTCTCGTAAACCAACGGTTTTAAATATGGCTTGCTATTGGATGATATCATATGAGTGATGGTCAAACGTTGCCAATATGGTGTGAAGAATGTGACCGCAGGAAACAGTTACGATGCTCGACGTGCTCGAGTCTAAATAAGACGCCACCTCAACGCTCCTAAGACATGAAACACAATCGCTCACTCAAAGAAGAAGTGGTACACCCATAAAAGTCTCAAAGGTCTCAATAAATGGACAAAATTCTTGTTATATGAAATATAAGCCAAAGTTGAAAGCAGAAGGCATGCTCTACCAAGGTACAAGCTGGAAAATTATTAATGATTATAATAACATACTGTTTTATAAATACAAATATAACTGAGGTTGTTTGAAGATATGCACTGAATGACCATAAAGATAGTAACCACTGTACATAATGCAATCTAATACAACTGTAATAATAAACACTGCCTTTATGAGATGTTTTTGTGTTATGTGAGTGCCAGGGAAAGCAACGATTTAATGTTTAAGGCATGCAGCATTGCTGTACTGAAATGCATTTTATTATTAGGCACATCAGTGGAGGTGGACCAGTAATTAGAAAGAAAACCTCTTAAATCAGGCAGAATTGATACAGATATAACTAATGTGGTACTTCCAAAAGCTGCTTTTTCATCTGCATTGAATCAAATGAGTGTGTATAATGTGAAAGGGGTTGCTTGTAGTGGCAAACTCGAAGAAACGTCACACCTCTTTGAGCTCGTTGTTTATGGCCTGCAGGAGCCACTCCAATCAACACAGTTTCCAGCAGCCGGCCGTTTCCAGCAAACAAGCTCCATAAACCAACTCCCTCCTTCGCATCAGACTGCAGACAGATAAAGTTGGCGCCAAAGTGACGAAAGTTGAATGTCTACCAAGCCAAGGGCCATAACATTTTTTCTCGAGAGCTGGTGAAGACCAAACCAGAGCGACGTGACCAGAAACGCAAGTCATAATGAATAATGAGTTGTTTGCGTAAAACTTTATGAGCCAGTGGCGGATGTATGTTCAGCAGCTCATTTTGTTGTTTGTGTGCTTACTAGTAGCCTAAGTGGATTAAAGTTGTTCCACATCTGGATGTAAATGGACGGATGTTTGTTTACACATTGACAATAATGCACTTATGAGGCTTATAAAGCACATTATGACTTTGCATCTGTCAGCCTGTTTCTGAGTCCCATGTCCCCTAGTGGCCAAAAAATGATAATGCATGCTTTAATGTCAGTATTTTATATTCTAGGATGACATACATTAATACTTGCAGTGATTACAACTGGCACCAGATGAATGTTTCCCAGGAAGGATACCTTAATGATTAGCAAAGCCGTCCTCTAGAATACTTCCTTCTTTCACTGAGACAAAGCAGATCAACATTAAGCTGCACGTCACTGCAGAGAAGTGACCACTGTCCTGCGATGGAAAGGTGGAGCTCATGAGGAGACATATGTGTTGTTTTATTGATGAGGCAGACACGCAGTAGCAGTGATTACTGTCAGTGTGTACACATTTAGCCTTAGATAGCCAATACTGTCTGGTGTGGGTTAATCAATGTCCATTAGACGATCTACTGTAGTGCCATCCGTTGAAAAAACTGCATGAACTGTGCCTTTTATTACTTCACCAGCACATATTCATCTGCTTACTGATTTTTCTTTTAAGCATAATGCATTATACATTACACAGGCCCTATATTTTGAAAATTACAATAATATTATAGACATCATGGCATCAAGCTTGACTCTACCATTCAGATGTAGTTAATTATATAACAGCTCATTTCACATCAATAAACTGTGTGAGGATGTAAAACTGGGGCTTTAGAGAAAGGGAACCAAAATTGCACCTCTCCATACAGTCGATTACCAGCTGGTTTCCATGGTTACACAGGAGGAGCCTGATCCATTTTCAAGAGCTGGTAGCTAATGGCTCTCCATGAGCTGAATCGCGAGCTTGTGACAAGGGATGTACAGTAGAAATGCAAATGTATCACAGAATTTGCAGGAGGAGACGCTAAGAAGGAAATTAGAGCATGTGCTGCTGCGCCTGCTTCCAAAAAAAAAAGAAAGAAAAAGAAAACTGGATTAGCTTGTTATCTACACCAAAGGTTGTTGGTATATTTATGAGGCAGGATTAATTCCTGATGTCGAGAACAGCAGCATTCCAGCATTTCCTGCGAAGGCATAGGGGATATTTTCCACCAAACCAATGCAGCCACAAACCAGCAAAGCATACAAATCAGAGGGGTTTCCACCGTCATGCATTTTCCCATGTATAAGCCTGCAATCTACTCAAGGTCAGATAGAAAATAACACCTAGTATTTTCATATCTTGGCGTGTTTTGGCAGCTCTCATAGTCTATTATTACTCTCTGTGATAACACATAGGAAAAAACATAGCATGAATACATTTAAACACACTGATATTCCCCCTGGTGCAGTGGTACAGTGATAATCTAGTTTAAGGTCCAGTTGAACCCATGAGGACGTCTCGCAGTCACCTTGAAAGCGTGTTTAAGGACCGCTGACACTGAGCATGATGAGGCTGTTTTACATTTTTTTTTAATGGTTACGTAAAATGATTAGCATCTCTTTTGGCCTGTGGTGCTGCAAAGCGGAGCCGAGCCCCCGACACTCACCTCTCACATAAACTTGAATCACCACAGCAGAGCGGGTGCAGCGGGGGACAGGACGAAATGCAGGGCAGATTTTAATGGATTTCGAGTGCATGGATGTTACTGTGAGGAATATGACATAATCCCTGTTTAATCCTGACCTTATCGGGGTTCAACTGTCTGATCTTTTTCACCTCCTTCCTAACAAAATGGTAGATCTTGTTGTCTGTGTTTATTTACTAGAATCCTTTTTATTTT
>JAOXYL010000100.1:7053314-7065744 GCA_028564955.1 Terapon puta
TCTCATTAACCAGCTCCACCAGCCGCACATTTTCCAAAAGCGAACTGACCCATTTCCATTTGACACTTCTTCTTTGCTCCAATTTTTTCTAATCTAAAAACGTGTCAACTCTTTTTCCCCTCCTTACTGCACTCTGTAGTAAGAACGTGACCTGGCTAGCAGGGCCTCGCGAGCACTCCAGAGGCCGAGCTTAAATCCCACAGCATGTGCAACAGCGATAAAGCTGCTAAAGCACACCAGAGAGCTGTCCTGGATTCTTCCTCTCCCCCTCTCCGATTCTCACAGTCGGCCGTCAACTTGGGAGAGTGAATTAGATAAAGACACACAGGAGAACGAGAGAGAAGGAGGGTGAGGGTGACAGTGAAGAAGGTGAGAACAGAGGTGAGGGAGATGAAGCAAGAGAAGAGGGGATAAGGTGAAGATAGATAGAAAAATGATGCGAAAGGTAAGAGGTGAAAGTGAAGAGGAGAAAATAAGAAGAAAAAGCCTTCCTGTTAATAAAACAGTTTGTGTGATCCAAACTGTTTGCAGCCTCTGTACCTGCTCAGGTAACTGTCAGAAGCTGCACAGTTAACGCTTGTCAGAGGCGGCCGAGTGTTTGTTATTGTGTGACTGAGAGACCACCTGATGCTATTTCAAATCCTCTCCTCTGTGAAAAACTTCTGAAAGCATTTTCTCACAGCCAGAAGTGCCTGACTATGTCATGGGCACTTTCAGAAATCCTTGAACAGCAAAAAAAAAAAAAAGAAAAAAAGTGTATCTGCAGAGACTGCTGATGGAAGCTCTTTGATATGTCTGCCAAGTGCGAAACATCAGATACCAACAGAAAGCAGAAATCCATGACATCGGCATGAAAAGTTTCCCTCGCCAAAGTTTTTTCAGCACCACTGTTGCATGTTAAAATACAGCGTGTCTCTGCCTATTTATGCAGAACGCAATGCAGCTACGTCCAGCAGTCACAGCAGGAGGCCTATTACAGAAAACAACTCCTAACTGACCTTTAAAAAAAAAAAAAAAAAATCAGCCATGTGCAGGCAGCAATTGGCTCATGTTTCCATGGTAACAAGAGGTTCAAACCCATGCCTATCTTCAGATACTCTTACCCGTTTGCCAGGTTGTCATCGTCATCATCCGGCAGGCTCTTCCCCAGAAGGTCGCTGTCGCTCAGGTAACCAGACTTGAGGTCGGCATCGTCCACGTCCAAGCCCTCGATGAGCTCAATGCGAGACGTGCTGCTGAGGCGGCTGGAGCAGCGGGCCGGCATGGTGTGGGCCGTGTACTGGGAACCAGCCTTGCCCCCCTGGTAACCTGCACCAGTGGAGGAGGGGGCGTCGCCCGCTTGAAGACGAGGACTGGACTGGCCGTGGCGCCAGGAGAGAGGCGATGAGCGGTTGGACAGGCTGGAGATGCTGCGGGCATTGGTCTCATCGCTGTCGTAGCCCACATTACTGCTGTCCATGCAGCTAGAGACGCATGAGGGAGGTGAAGGGTCAGCATGTGTTACATTTATATACTTGAGACATTTAGCTGACAGTCTTGTCCAGAACGACACACAAAATCATAGCACAAAAGGATGAGAGCTTTTTTTTTTCCTTCTCTGTCAGTAGTCCTTCAAAGAAACCAAAAGTGGCACTGAGTCACTGCTGACCCAGATACAGCAGTTTGCTCTATTGTCTTCGGGGGCTAAAGTTGGAAATATGGCCTCTCAGAATCCAAAGACAAAGGAGGATATATCTGTGTTATTAAAACACACGGTATCTTTTTCTGTCTGTCTCTCCAAGAAACACATCAAGGATGACCACATGCGCATGCTGCAACTACAGACTTTCTATTATTCTGTGCAGAGTGTAAGTTTTCCCATCTCTCCTGTAAGTGGGTCAGGGTTAGAAACGTCCTCCAAATGGCTGTGAGCGTCTTCTGTGTCTGCCGATTGCATAACTAGATGTACCAACTCACCCAAATAAATATTGCAATGGCCACGACCATGGGAGTATTTTTATCCATTGTTGATGGATAATTCATCAATATGGAGGCCAACTGTATGGAGGCTTTTTCACTATTGAAACTGACAGTGAGTAGTGGTACTTTTGTCAGTGAGTGAAATAGCAGCTTGTTTAAAAGATAACTGAATAACCACAAAAAAAGATCAAATTTAATATATTAAGATAAGAGATATATTGCTACAAAATGTCCACTCAAGCATCTGTTTACAAGGTCTGTGCAATCACAAGATTTTACAGATAACATAACGGGTGCAGTTGAAGAATAGAAAGCATACATTGTTAGTGATAACATACATATATTTGTGTCTTCTCCAACATATTCAATGGACCACTTGTGTAGAAAGGATTTTTGTTTGCAACCCGAGAAAACTGTTAATGCCTTCATATGATAAAACATGATTGTAGTTTGTAGATGATGTCAGTGTAGATTGTAGATGCAGTTCTCCATGAAACAATCAAAACATGTGTTTGGCTTCACCGGGATAATGATAATGAAGTTTGGTTACAGTGAGCAAGATATGCCTATTTTACAATTGGAAAAAAACATATAATAGCTTTGTGGTGGACATGCTACATAATGGTAACCTCAAACATTCATTATGGCATCTTGTTTTCGTTTTTTTCTGTAATGAGAAAATCCTGTCTAGTATGCACAGCATTTGCCTTTAAACACAATACTGTAAAGTTAGTTTAATTCATTTCTGGCTACCAAGTGCCATGGACACAGACAGACAGGTAACACTACAATCAGTAGTAATGCATTAAGTAATGCTTCCTCTTAATAAAGGTGAATCAAATTTTGTATTTTGCTGGCCTTGTACCTATGGTTTGGTTTATGAAAGATATCTAAGTGTGTAGCTTGTGAGCTATTTGATGCTGGACAGGCAGTTTTTTGGAAGGAAGCAGATTCCCACAGGGATTAATAAGAGCAGATAAGATGTAAAAATCAAAAAAGTGACCTAAAACAGCCTTAAAAAAAGCTTTATTGAGCTGCAGATGGGATGCAGCTTTCTTTGATATCAGTATCATAAGTGACCTAGTTACACAGAGGATTAGTTCTTTGCTAATATAAAAATGCTCATTAATGTGGCTTTAAGCAGAATGGTGCCCCTGCTTGCACAGGATATTACATCCCAACTTTAATGTCCAAATGAAATCAAGGCCTATACTCCACCGGTGTCTTGTTATGTTGTGGTTGTTGCAACAAATTAATGCCCAGGCCCTTTGTCTGCGGGGGCCAAAAAGAGAGATTCCTAGGATGAAGTCATGACCATGAAACAGAGAAGGGCTATTTAAGCAGGATGGAAGCCAGATGTGAACCAGGTGGCAACTCTCCAAGCGGCCGCAGCACAACTGTTTACACATGATCGTGTTATGTATCGATCCAACAAGCTAAACCTTACTTGTTCACGTGAGATTGTGTTTCTTTTCAGTTTCAGCCAAGGACAGAATTTGACTCTTGGGTGTTATGATTTCACAAATATACGATGCACCATCTTTGGGCTTATGTGATATGATCCAGTGATGTAGAAGACACCATTATGATTATATGAACTCTGAAAAAGCAGATGTAGTGCTCTTACCTATGGCTAAGCTGGGAGCCCCGCAGACTCGACATTGTGTCCTCCAGGTTCTGACGGAGGTCAAGGACATTCTGCACGGTCCGCTTCCTCTGGGACTCAGGGTCTGCGGGTCAGTCATGCAGAACGAAAGGTTATAAAACATTTAGGGTGTCAAAATAAAAGTCAGAGACAAGCTGCTGTTTTATTGGGGCCTGAGCTTGTGTTTTAAGAGGATTCATGCTTGCAAATGCACACATTTTTGCCCCCACATGCATGTGTTTTCGTATCCGTTATTTGTGTCTGGACTGGTGTGACAGGTGTCTCCCTTGTAAGCAAGCAACCAACGTATGTTCACATCATTAGGCAGACAAATTTCACTCCGTGGGCTCCTTCACCATGGTAACCTCCGCTCTTCCCCCACTTCTGCACCGACATGGTACATCCTGAAAATGAAATTCTGAAAGGTTGCTTGTAACTTAGATTGCCCACCAGGGGGATGTATTCAGACATTCATGCCACACCAGGATCTCTTTCAAGGCACTGTTTTTTTTTCCTCCTTTCCAGCAAGAGCCTCTTGTTTTTTTTTGTTTTATTGAGCTCATTCAGTTGAAGTTGGAAGGTTAACAACAAGCTGAACTGCAGCCAGAAGGGTTTCGCTGCAGGTCAGCGTATTTGGACAAAGCTGCCTTCAGTGTAAAGTGTGCAGCCAGTGGGTCATGACCGCATCAATCAATATCACTGTACAATTAGGGGTGTTGTTGTGTTAGCTGTAACAAATTAGATGAAACTCTTTGTCTCAAAAAAACAAAACAAATCACAAGGTGATGGGGTTTGCCCCTGAAGTATGGAGGCAAGGAAGCCTCAAGGGGGGGGGGTTAATATTCAGTGCATTATGTGGGATAGCCTCAGGAAAGGAGGGGATGTCAAGCGAACATGTGTCAAATAATATGCAGTTTTCATGAGGGGATGTTGAACTAATTCAGCAGAGTGTGTGGAGGATGTGAGCTGTGAGCATAAATATCACACACTAACATTTAAACAGTTTGTTCATTCAGAATACATTTGCTGATGTCAAAAACAAAAACACTGGAGATTTGGACCTTATATCGCCAAAGAAACTGGGGGATTGATACATTTATGGGCTCTTCGAAAGAATGTTATCTTCATTAAACTCACTATAACTGATAAACAAGGTGTATACTGTACAATATTGACAATCACTGTAACTTGACATATGAGTCAGCGTGAGCCAAACTAAATGAGATATTGAGTTTATCATAAATATGTTGATGGAAACTCTTCCAGGCTCCAGTACAATTACCTTGTTGGGTAACTTGATAAACCCCTAATAAGTCTGCTGAGACATAAATAAATACCACAAATCCAAACATAGGAGGAAATCAACAGATGTGTCCAAAATCACTCCCTCATATAAATGGCAGACAGTAAATATAGTGTACTTCTTAGGGAGTGAATCTGGACTTAGCCAAAAGCATTTGGCTGGGTTTCCACTGTGAGGGTCTTTGTCAGCAACTTTTAAAGCATCATCATTTTTCACAGGGTTCCAGTGGTCAGAAAGGTGCTCCATGTTCCACTCTAAGCAACAATAAAAAAAAACATCCAGCAAACTTCTCTCTCAAAGTGTGGTTTGAACATAAGGTAGGACAAAAACTATATAAGACTAAGTGATTATTGTTTCCTTATTGCCTCACTAGTCAACCCCCTCTGTATATACAGTAATTACACTGAAAAATAAAAGACTGTAGTTTCAGTTGGATGCATATAAACTTTCTGTATCAAACTAACTAGTGGTATTTCGTGATATTTAAGAAGTACAGTGAGTGCCTTAACTTGACAAGAAGTATACTCTAGTTGATCACAATAATTTTAAGAGAAAGCCCCTATTATTCAGGGTATCCTCTGGTTTTTTTGTTTAACATAATTTTAAGGCTAACACAACCAAGTCCAACACTTATTTCCCTTGGGGTCCTTGATGTGAAGAATAAAGATGAGTCAGTCTAGGAACAAAACCTAACACCACATAACATCCTCTAATCATATTCTAATTCAAGGATATGGCTAATTTACTTTGTGACAGATTCCTGGGAATATACTCAGACAGGAATGCTGGAACACAGATCACACAATGTGAATCACATCTGGTCCGAGCGTGCATTGTATGCACCGTGCATTGTGCAGTGACTGACAGTCCTCTGGCACCCTGCATTGCAGTGATGCCTACAATACAAAGACGGAAAACTCGGACAGAATACTGAAACAGATACGAATCAGGAAAGACGTATGAATGATGCAACACAGGAAAGGCTCTAGAGCGACTATAGTGGGAGCAGACTATTGTACGACCAAATTCATTCTAAAATACTGTTAAAGGCCCCCACTCTTATTAACCTGCTAAATGATCAGTAAACGGCTTGAAAGAAATTAGTACAGTTTCCATTCAGATTTACATAAACAAACAATGATCAGTGAGACCTGAAAGTCTATCTCAGCCTCTTCACTTAATTCTCAAGGCTATTAGGTGAAATCATATTTCATTGGAAATACAAGGCACTTGGCATAAAAAGGAGAATGCTCCATGACACAAACTTCTAAGAGGTTACTTTTTCTTCTACCTCACATGGACCTAGGTCTTTTAAGTGTGTTCTCTCTATGACAGGTGATACAGTGGGTGAATACCAATGAGAAAATAGCTTGAGTGCTTCAATAAAAAGAAAAAAACCTGCACACTCACAGAGAGTCAGTAGTGGGTGATCACTTTCTTGAGCACCATGCGAATCACTCATGAATGGCTGCTGCTTAGTCATTAGAATCATCCGTTTTCACGTAAGGTATTTTGTACAATCTTGGAAATTCATTGCTTCACTCTACGCACTTTTTTGGCAAAGATACCCACTCCATTTAATGTTGCCCTCAACTCATTTTACATTTGTGTGTAAGAGGTAGAGAGAGAAACAAGCTGTCAAGTTGAAAATGTTACTTTTACCTATAGGGTCAACGTTTCGAGACCCTTGCATGCCTGCATTGCTTGAAATAACCCATCCGTGACCACTGCTTCACCCACATACCCATTCCATTGCTCCACTATGATTCCTCATAGCTGTGGGCCATTGCTACGTTTGAGATCTTGCATGACAGATCACATATAATTACAGTGAAATGAGGTTTGCTCATCCCCTGTTGTCGAGAAGAGAGGTTTCTCCAGGACTGCTGCTGTCTGAACTACTGCTGCTTTTTTTTTTTTTCCCTGTGAATATACGTCTACTGTCCTAATGACCTGGTATTTATTTGTCACAATGCATTCATCATTTTCAAAATAATTTCAAGCCACTGATTTAAGGTTTTGTCCTTTTCAAGAGGAAGGAAAGCTGAATAAATAATGAATAAACCACAACGGACGGAAGGTTTTTATTTTGCTGTACATGAGGTCTCGTGACTAAGTTGTGGAATTCGATGTTCACGTGTTGGATGACAGCCACGCTGCGCAAACTTTCATGGCGAGTTTAATAAATGAGCCTATTAAATAAGTTCACCATTCTTGGTGTCACATTGATAGACAAAGAGACCCTCTATTGGCAGAAATAAAAGCATCCTTTCAGCGAGCTCATAATGAGATATGCTGCAGAAGCAGGGCACAGCATTAAGCATTGAATATACTACACACTATGAACAGAAAGATCTATTTATGGCAACAAGCGTGTCCACTGTACATGTACAGTGAGGATGTGAGTAAAAAAAAAAGGTTCCAGTCCAAAAAGAAGAAAAGAGTATTCAGACAACACTGCCTTGAGTGCAAAACACATTAATTAAAATGTAATTAAAGATTTTGTTCTCCATCTCGCTGATCATTTCAAGTTTCATACCTTTCCATAAACATGTTCTGTTTCCATCAGGGTGACTGTTGTTTCCCCTCATGGGCACAAAGGACTTGACTCATGTCAATAGCCCGCATGGGATTATCATCTTAAATGATGATAAATAATTCATTAAGATAATAAACCACCCTTTTGAGAAATAATGACTTGCAATTGATTTGGAAACATCATGGAGGTCAATGCGTTAGATTGAGGAGAAAAGATGTATCCGCCTGAGGCATTCCACTGCAAATTTTATGCAATTAGGTTAATAAAGCAGACGTGGGTGTGGTGGCAGATCCTGCAGCGCTTTCAGAGATTTTGGTTGGGGACTCGCACTCAAAACGCACAAGAAAGCCTGAAGGTTGCCACACTTCTATCCTGGCTATCCTTGTTATTGTTAACAGGTCTTAGTTGATGTTAAGTGTGACTAACATGAGTGATAGACAGCCATATAGGCTAATGAGGCATGGATAACAGATCAAATCACTACAGATGAGTTCATTAAGATGCAACAGAGAACATGCTCTCCTGGTAATATTGGAGCAATGGAATAACAAATGACTGAATGGCACATGAAATGCTTGTTCGTATGTGACATGCTTGAACCAGATATGTCAATGACAGGAATTTTGGACTGCGAATTAAGTGTCAGTGACTCACTCCACTAATCCAGCTTTTTAATTTAGAAAACTGGAAATGGAATTCAAATCAGAATCCTAAACGCTGACATTAAAAATTTAAAAACACTGGGTAGAAAAATTGTTTTGCAGAGACTAGATTACTCTTCGAATGCATAAAAGTGAAATAGTTACTTAATAATTCCTGATATTTAAGTGGCTGAAATACATGTCATAATTTATTTTACTACACATGTAATAAAACAAGAAGTCATGCTTTAGTGAAAAAATGAAACCACAGAAAAAGATTAAACCATCAGAATCATAATCACCATCATATGGTCAATATGATCAATCCTCTATTATTCATGATGCCCTGCCCATTGATAAACCTGTCCTACACCTCCAGAGAGAGCCATTTTCTCTGCCATTTGCACCGTTGTACTACACAGGGTGTAAACCATCTGCCAGTGCGCTACAGATGAATGAAGCTGGGGGGAGGCTAAATATGTGTCTGTGTGCCTGAAATGAATTCAATATGGCATGCCTTCTTTCCCATTCTTCTTTTTGGAAGCGTGCGTGGAGCAGTGGATCGACCCTCGAGTGCATCGGCACATGTTGCAGCAAATGAGAGCTTTACAAAAAGACATCAGTCTGCTGGTAATAATCCCCAAAACCCTCAGGCTTTTTTCATGCAATCGGCCGGCAATTCTACGATAGGACGCAAGCATATTTCACGTAATCATTGGCACCAAGCCTGAGACACCTGAGTGACATGCTGGAGGAATAAGAACAATGGAGCATCATAACAGCTGTGGTATTCTACAACCGGTCAGCTTTATGTTAAAATGCCAGAAGGAGGCAGCATTCAATGAAATAATAAGGAGAAGCATGCTTTGCAAGGGCAACAAGGATGTCTTCTTTTTTTTTCCCTTCCATCGATGAGCTGCATAAAATCCATTCAGGGGGGATGTGGGTCTGCAGCAGCAAGCAGGTGCCGTGTGATGGCTGTATCAGAGGGGGCGTGCTGCCGACTTAGAGAAGCACCGAGACATCGCACAAGCGAGGCGTTGGGTTTGTAGCACATGGCAGCCACACGTACTATAGGGGCCCTTGGGTGGTCGGGGTATCAAGACTACTACCGCTGTACTCACCTAACATCTGACTGAAGAGCAGCTGCTCCAGGTCGCCCAGCACTGTCACCACCAGCTCTGGATCCACCTTCAGGAAGGGCTTGTCTCCCCCTTCCTCACCCTGGCCTTTGGAACCGGACTCCCCTCCAGCTCCGGCCGCCTGCTTCTTAGCGTTGGCCTTCGCCTTGCTGGAGAGGATCTCATCATCCGACTTCCCATCCTCAGGTGCCTTGCTGAGGGGCTTCACCTCAGCGTAAGGACCGCGAGGGATGCGGCTCTGCTTGCTCAGAGCGGTGGGAGCAGCCAGGGGGCTGAAGGGCTTGGGCTTGCCCTGGAACAGTGAGTGTTCGGATTTGGATAGGTTTCGAGAGAGCGGGGCCCCTCCGGCACTGCTGCCACCCCCTGCCGTCTTTGGCTTGCCCGTCTTGGTCTGCCCTGCTCCGGGCTTGGCCATATCATCACACCACTTGGGCTCATAGAGGTGCAACTTCTTCTCAGCATCAGTGAGCACAGCCAGGTTTGTCATAGACCTCTGCTTGCGGAGATTAGAGGGCACTGGTAGCCTGCCATCAGAGCTACCCGCCCGGTAAACCTTCAGTTCCCCCCGCTGTGTGCTCTGGGGCACTCCAGACTTGGCCCTCTTTGCTGCCATACTAACTCCTTTGCCATCTGCTTGGCCGTATGCCTTTGTGCTATCCGTCCTTTCCATCTTCAGATCTCCTCTGCCTTTCACACTATTTCCAAGCATGCCTCCTGCATGAGACCATACAGAAAAGCATCAGCAAGGGAGAAAACAGGCTTCCTTCTCAACCCCTTTTCCTTGTGCAAAAACATACATAAAAATGCTTCCTCTGAGGCAGTCCTGCAGCCCTCTCTTTCTTCCCTCCGTCTCCTTCTCTCCCTCTTTCGTCCTGACAGGCTGCTGCAGCTGCAGCTGTTGCAGTGCTGGCCAGGCACTCCCTTTCTCTCCTTCCCTCCCGTCCTCCTTTCCTCCGTTTTTTCCACACTCCTCCCTTCAGCACACCCTCCTGCCGCTGAACCGCGCAGCAGCGGAATGACAGCGGCAGGCAGACGCAGCAACGCTCCCTCCTCCCCCTGCTTTCTGCTGCCTCTCCCTCGCCTCCGACTTCCCTCCCATCCTCCCTCCTCCTTCCCTCGGTTTTTTCCTTCATTTAAAGATGCTTCGCTGTGTCTCAGCAGATTATTTGAAATGCAAGGGAGAGACGAGAAGCCATCATCTGTGGCTTTTACAACCAGGCACCGCTCTCCTCTAAAAACACCATGTTTTCCCACCATCTCCTCTGATTCCTTTGTTCTTCCCCTCCCCCCTCTCCCTCACCTCCAGTGCTCCCTGTTCAATACATTCAACATGATATGAACATGTTAGTGAAAGGGTTATTGATGTGACTGGATACACATTTGGATGTGTAATTACTGACCATGACATGAATTATTATCACTGTCAGAATCTCACAATGCAACAACTGGAGCATCCAGATTAGCTCTTGATCCTGTCTGAGCCTCCTTACGATATCAATTCCAGATTTACAGCTGGATAAATCATGTGCTAAAAATCAGCAGTGTGTTGCCCTGGTATAAATACACAACTGTGTCCTTGTGATATGGCATAAATGTTAAAGGTTAAAATACAGACACAAAAATAAATAACTAAAATAATGATTAGGTACTTTTTGCTTTGAAAAATGACTTAATGGCTTGGCTTAAAATTCAAAAAGTGTATCAGCCAAATGGGTGACTTCACTTCAGCAGACTGAGCAAGCGACAAGATGTGCCAGCGTAAGCAAGCAACACACCCAAAACCACACTTTGGAAATAAAGTGCAAGACATGTATGTACAAAAAATACACACAGGATGGATTTAATTGAAAATTCAGTCAGATTATTGACAAGAAGGTTTTTTCTTTTTTTGCAAACACATAAGCATCATCCTCTTTATAAGATATTCCACACCATCGTCTCTCAGGGGGACTGAGGAGGCTCTGCAGCGCTCACATGCAGCGCTGCTCCATGGAAACCACCCTCTCTCATCGCCTGCATGTCATCTGCACCAGACCTCGCTGCGCCACACAAACACAGCTGCCAAAGGAACATTTACCTTTTCCATAAACTACTGTGATGCAACCCACATGTTATCTGTTTTATCAAATACCCTTTTTGAATAATCCCAATGACGGTGGAAAGATTTTTTCTTTTCCTACTCTTATTAAGTGAATGGATACTTGCTCTTTTCCACAACACAGCATGACTGAATACAAGCAGGCTAAATGGTGCAGATCTGCTGGATATGATTGACCTGCTAGCTACAATGCCCAGAGGGTACCACTCTAACTCTCACAATGGGTTTGCAGCACACTCCACTGCTTTTTTTATATTTGGGTTTCAGGGCACCTGTGGTGGCTCACGGACCAGTGAGGCTGTTTGATCTGGCAATTAGTTTCTGGAAACAATGTCATGTCTTGTTCCTCCTCATCACGAGCTCCAAGGCTCCCCTGCTGACTCCAGATCACAGACGGAGACCTCACTCCCATGACGCAGTGAATAGCACAATTGTTCTGAAGAGTGGATTTTTTTTTTTTTTAATGATCCATGATAACCATTTCCGACATGCCATATTCACTGCAAGCCTTAGATGTTTTGATAGTTTTTACATGTGCATAAAGTTTGCATCACACAGACATAAAAGTGACACCTCATTTCTGGGGGTAAGATGTATTTTAGTATCTCTAGTGACGTCAGTGTCCATCTGTCAGTCGGTCTGTCTTGCAATTGGTCAGTCCCCCACCTCGTATTCAAGGTCCCCAGTGCATGAATCCCACTGACTTTGTTTTTTTAGTGAATATCTTGACGATAATTGGATATATTGCCTCATATGCATAAATGATACTGGTTTTGGTGATCTCCTGACCCTTGGGTTGGAATTTGTAGCGCTGAAATGAAAAGTCTCAACAGCTAGTGGAAAAATGTATTGCTCACTCTGTAAATATAAATGAAGAAACTTGCAATCGCCACCACTTCTCAGGGGGAGAGGAGGGCGGAGCTGCATCTTTCATTTGGTTCCTATTCACATCTGGATCTGATTCTCACTCTCCAGCTGGCCGTCTGAGTAATTGTGAGTGTGTTTATGTGTGTGCATGGTATGACAGGACAGCCACACAGCTGTCTGTTATATATTTCCCTGGACAGCACATGTAATCATTTTGGGGCTGCTCAGCTGCTATA
>JAOXYL010000100.1:7070329-7080638 GCA_028564955.1 Terapon puta
GCGTATTACACTGAACAAAGAACAGTTCAACCCTCTGCATCAGGCAAATAAGAAACATGACAAAGGAGCAGGTTACAGCATATAATGTGGGCATAAAAGTGATGACATAATGTTGACGTCATGGTCAACCTATAAAGAAAACCAAATGTAGTCTTTCCCTTTCAACAGGATGCTTTTATAAAACAAAAACAAAACAAAAAGCTGGTCACAAGGACATGAACGGTATCCACATTTTCATGACAAGCCCCACCACTTTCGGCAAGAAAGCAATGGTTATTTTTTCAAAATGGAACCACTGAAATAGCCTAAATAACTCAATCGCTGTTTGTAGTAAATTTCTCTACTAAAAGAGGACATCCAAACTACTATCAATTCCAAATACCAAATTTAACCCACTGGCTTATGATAGTAAAAGGATGATTAAATATAATAGTTGTTAGAAAATAACAAGGTTTTGTGAGGGTCAAAAAAGGCTAATATGTTTGGTGGGTGACTGAATAATGAAGATTGCAGTATCCCATCTATAAAGCACTTGCTACTGGGAGGCTGTGGACACCCGCCCACACTGCCCACTGTACAATGGATAACAGGCTCTCATTTAAGATTCATACTGTAGGAAATACTGTAAAACAGCTGTGCATTCTTGGGCGTCTGCCTCACAGAGAGACGGGTTCTAACCACAGACGTCCTGACTGAACGGGAATGTAAGTAAGTGGGAAAGAAGAAAGAGGAGTAGATGGTTTTGGGGGGAAGGAGCATTATACCATTATGTATCACTTACAGCATCAAAGTAGCCTAAAGGTCTGAGATCCACATTAGTCACCAGTTCAAATTCCTCGACTGGGAGAAGCGCTGAGAACAAGAAAGTGATTGAAACTCGACATCGAATAATGTTTAGATGACTTGTAGTTGCACTCTCGTGTGAGGAAGTGAAACAGCTGATCTAAGCCAAAAAGAAGAAATAATAATAAAAAAAGGTTGGATATGAGTTAAAAGAAATCAAAATGTTTCTCTGTAAGAATTAATCTAGATTACATTGCATCGAAAATTAGATTTAAAACAATCAAAGGGCACAACATAAAATCAATCAAAGCATCAGCTGTATCCGAAAAGACACCATATGTTTCAACAGCTTTGACTAATGTATTCCTGGTCCTCTCGCCACAACCTCCAGCGTGAAGCGTGCTGGGAAAGTCGGCAGCAGACTGACACCACTTGGCACATGCGGCAGGAGAACGGCTCCTTTCAGGCCGTGCCAACACCGGCTGTCCCCACCGCGGCCCTGCAGACCTCTCCTTCACAGACATAATGGTGGGGGCTCCATCAGCCCCACACCCCCACACCCCAACTCTCATCTCTCCCATCCCTTCTTCAGCACAAGGTGATCTGAAGATTTTGTTCATATTTTCAGAGGAATTTGATCGGTTCTCTCTAAATGATGATCAACTCAATCTCTAAATGAAGCCACACAGCAGCATGAAACTGAACAACGTCGAACACTTTATCAGAAGATAGTGAGACAACAAACACCACTTTTCGCCTCAAGGCATTTGAAGCGTTTGACAACTTTAAAAGAAAAACCCCTCAACCAATCCCACCACTGGTTTATTCAGATTTAAACCCCCTAAATCCTCAGCTTAATATCTTAATTCCTTTTAAGTTTCGCGGTTCTTGGTAGAACAGAACAGTGTAATTATTTTTCTCTATGGTCACTTTCACAGATCTACAGTGTTATTTTAATGTCTGAGTAAGTCTCACCTTTAGGTGAAACCCACAAGGGAAGTCTCACTACAGTGGGTGTGAGAATAATATTTCACTCAACACTTCTAACATGGCTCAAGTCTGAAATGGATGAAAGGTAGAGTCTGATGAGAAAATTAACAAACTTTGATAATTAATCCCCCCCTCCCTTTGTTTATCCTGATGGAGTTTTTTTCTAATCCAAAGACAATTAAAAGCCTAAAGAGTATCATTTTAAAGCCATTTTGATTTTGGGCTAACTCTAACTCTAACCCATAAAATAACTAGACTTGACTGTTCACTTTTCAGTCATCGCAAATAACCTTAAACAGAACTCTACCATTATTACCATTATATATTTAGGCTGCAGTGAAGCCTTGCAACAACCTGACGTGCATGACAAACTCTGCAACACACATACACACACACACACACACACACACACACACACACACACACACAGGTACATACATGTAAATAACTAGAGCGTGTACGTTTGACAGAGCAGGAAACGACATCTTACACTTAAAGTTTGTTTATTCAATATCAATTCAACATTTTGAAACATGAAAAGGAATTAGAATTGGAAATAAAGCTTCATTTTTTTGTATAATTAGTTTAAAAACAGGATTTTTCAACAAGATAACAGTATTTATTCATTATAGGCTGCCATTGAACCTTGATAAATGAAGACACTGACTTACTCTGACGACAGCCTCAAATGTCCCCTGAGTCTAAACTGACCGCACTAAATGAGAGTAGGATGTCTTACCTGAGCAGATACATGTCCGACATCAGTCAGCCTTCAGCACAGAGACAATAAGACGACAACAGTGTGGTGCGCTGCAGAACAACTTAGCCCTCGACGAGAGACGAGCTATGATGCAGCTTACAGTAATACAATTTAGACCCACGTGCTGATTTAAAGTGAGCGGGGGCAAATCGATGCAGGACAACAACAAGCTGAAGGGAAACTGCATGTCTTCACACACACCCACACACACACACACACACACACAGAAAGTATCACTCTCACACATACACACACATTTCGCCCATTATGCACAGATATATTAGTGACTCATGCTTCGATCTTCCTCTGGTGACATCATGCTTTGTTTTTCCCCCAGGGCTCATGTTTCTGTGACAGTCTGAATGAGACTTTGAGCCCCCTTTTTTTCTTTTTCTTTTTTTTTTTTTTTTAAACATGACAGCCTTTCAGCTTGCCATCATCAAAGTATCCAGCCAGCAGTATGAGGAGCTAAAACTGCCCCAGTCGTCCAAACCTATAATCAGCCCGAGGGCCAGACTAAAGATACTCATACAGACCAACAACATGTCGGCGTGGGATCACTTTACTCTGCCGAAGTCTCCAAACTGCAGTGCCAAAGGGTCTGATCCTGCACTCATAAGGCATCGGAGGAGCCTGTTTTCTAAATGATAGAAATCCACTTTGGAAGAAAACAAGATGACGATCTCACAATTTGGTCGACCAAATCTGGAAATCATCATCATCATCATCATTCAGTGAACCATTTCAGGGCTTATAATGTCTTTGGGGTTGTTCTTTCGGTGCCAGATGCGATCTTGCAAGGTGTCACCTTATTAAAAAAAAAAAAAAAAAAGTTTTCCAAATGTTTCCCCGTTTTACAGAGCTGGATTCGGCCCTGCTGCTTCACTCTCTCTGTGCTCCAGTTTCTCTTCATTTCAGCTGAGCACCAATAGATAATGGAGTTGAACGAGTGCATCATTATCTACATAATTCAATTTTCTCAAGACTGTCGTATTATCTAGTTTTACAAGAGGCCTGATCTAATTCTTATATATAGCACCAAGTCCCAGATTCCTGATTTTCACTGCTTCCTCCTGTGTCCTGGCTTTGTCGGAGGGGGAATTCTGCATTGGGGCAAGTGTGGACTGAGGTCAACTCTCACTGTGACCAAAAAAAAAAAAAAGAATTGTAGAAAACAAAAAAAAAACGTTCACATGCACAGATGGACATGCGAGCAGACAGAAGTAAACCACGGCTCCTCTTACATTTGGCTGAAGGCACACTGTTAGGTGATACAGGTCCAGACTGTGTTGCCTTTGTTAGTGACAGCTAAAAAGCTACACTTTGTGTTTAACTTTTCCTTCCAGCAGCACTGTTTTTTTTCAGTTATTTGGATGGCAAAGCAATTGGAAACCCAAAGATGCAGTTATTTTTTTTTTCCTCATTGTTTCTTTCTGTTCAAAAGGACTATAAAGAAAGTTTTTTTTCAGTCAATCCTTTTGAATGATTAGGAGACAGTGCTACAAAAAAAAAAAAAAATAATAATAAAAAAAAAACTAAAGCCAGAATAACATTTAATTGGTATTGTGAATCAATTTCATTTCACATTAAAACATGACTGTTGCACAAAGATGTCAGTCAGTCCACCATTTACTGAAGACTGAAATATCTCAACAACAACTGGATTTAATTACATAAGTCTACTTGCACACATTCAACCTCCCAAAGGATGAACTGACTGCTGATCTCCTGACTTCATATTTAGCAACCACCAGGCCAATAAGCCGAGTTAAAAAAAAAAAAAAAAGATCTCAACAACTTTTGTACGCATTATGATTAGGTTTAGTAACCACATTTATTTTTTCCCCCTGATGAATTCGTATAGCTAAACTTTTGTATTTTTTGTTCGCATTGTCATTCTACACTGTAAAGCCTTGTTACTGAATGTCAACATCAACTTGAGTAGTTTGAGTAAATGAAATATAGAAGCTACTAAACAAGTTACAAGAAAGTCAACTGGACTTACAGTCCCTCCGATGAGAGGTGGAGCGAGTTCAACTGACTTTCTTCTGACTCTTAGAAAAGATTATGATGTCAATGAATTATAATCTTCACAGAAATATATCAATAATCTTTGAAAATATAGGTCTCACAGAGCACCAACCATTTGGTTTGTGGTGACTAAGGTATAAAATTCTGTTGACAGTGTCAGAACATGTTTTTTTTTGGGGGGGGGTGTGATCAAAACTGATCTATGAAAGCCATCCACCCTATTTTAATCATGTTAGTAATTTCTTTTGGCTACTCAAATGGGGGTAAACAAAACATGTTGACGGTGTAAAACAGACAGACAGGAGGAAATGACATCCAGAGACAAACACTGTAAACTAGTTTATGCCACACTGCACTGATATCTTACTTGCATCTGCTTCATGCATTTGTCTGATAACAAAAACACTAAATAAATGAAACCGCAAACATCAGTTGAAGATTTGGTTTTTTTTTAATGCATTTAAGAAATGCAAGATTTCTTAGAAATATAAACCACATTTTCTGTTGTTTAATAGGAGCTGTGAATGTGTGCACACGGCTGCTTTTTGTGATCTAATTACCGCCATGTTCTCATTCACCTGCCAGTGTAGCAGCAAGCAAAAGGCCAGACTACATTATGGGCTGAAGTGGATCACTGTGCCACACGGTCACGGCTGCTTCCTCGCGTTGCTTCTGCACAAAGACCTGGTTTTTTATTTGGTTTTTTTAGAAACATATAGTCTGGAGCTGTAACACAATCTCCGATGATAAAGTCTGAACAGCATTGTGTTTTAATGGCGTGTTCCTGCTTTAGAAATACATTTTTCCAAATCTCATTGTCTCCCCAACATCGATAATCTTCAAACTCTCCCTCCTAGTCCATCACACGTTGTAATAAAATTACAGCGCACTGCAGCAGCACTCCCCTGCAGTAACGGTGCAGGGTTATTTATAAAAAATAAAAAATAAAAAAAGGCATGTGCGTTATGTAAACCATGTTTTTCTGTCTTGTCAAAACCTACAAATATGTCACATCATACATTTTTTGTCATGTTTGCTGGGCATCAATTAGTCAGCGATTACCATAAAACCATTAACTACTGACATATTGTTTCTTCCATTAAAGCCCACTGTACTTTTTGTGGCACGCGAGATTAGAGTAGCGAGGCGAGTGAGTTAATCTGTCGGCCCATTACAGGGATTTATCCTTTTTAAGTCACTTTAAGTGATTAACCATGGTCAGTAATGCCGTGACATCATCGACACCCTGAATAATGCTTCACATCAGGCAGCTGTGTCCTGCTGGCGCTGCTGGAAAACACTGACGGTTAGAAATAATTCAGTCAAATGGAGATTATCTGTTGGATCATTGCTGAATCATGCTCCCTATCCTTTGATGCATATGAGTCTGTACCCACCTCACTTAGTGACATCACAGGGGGTCATTTGCATCTGGCATGAAACACCTGTGTTTAAGGCCATCGGAAGAACGGATGACAGAAAACATCAACACAAAGGGGAGGAAACGCTGAATGAACCATTTCCCATTGCAAATAGCTTTTAAATGAGCTTTTAAATGAATATATGCAAAGAATGTGTCAGGATCTGGGTGTCGTCTTTGATAATCTCCCTGAGAAACCCTGACTTTTCATTCTGTCTTGAAGTTTGGCATGTTTTCATTCAATAAATATAGATGGTGTATTTGTCAAAAAGAAAAAGTTCTGTGTAGTCATAATAACAAAAATACCAACTGTGCTGTCAGTCTCAAGACTCTCACAACATTGTGATGGTTTTAACATTTTATAGCTCATAATTCATTGCAGGATTATAACAACGCTTAATTATTTATGTGACGTAAAAACACGAGGCCTTGATGGGAAGCCTCATGCTTTAAAGAGTCAACAGAGAACAGTGACAAAGATGCTTTAAAGAACAGCAGCAAACAAGGTACAATTGCAGAGCTACTCAGTGTGGATTTACAGTTTTAAAAGCATCTGTTTTTTAGGGGCCATTTAACACCTGATCAGCAGAGATCGAATAAAGTGCAATGAACCACCTGTGGCCTGGGGACCAGACATGACATTCACAATAAGGTTTCTATATGTTCTTCACACTTTTTTTAAGCACAGCATTAAAATCAATTAATACGTTTTATTTGCATCCAATCAGTATGTTTGTTTTGAGGAATTGCCAGTTTGCTTCAAGCGAACACACACAAAGTCTTTCAGTCATGAAGTGACCTGATTTTCTTTTAAAGAAACAAAAAATAGACTCATATGAGGAGAAAAATTGTCTGTCTGTATTGTGGTCCAGTTAAAATAAACCATTTAAGCTGGCAGTGTCTGCAGCTTTAAACATGAGAAGGGTCAATAAGGTCTTTTCGCGTGTAATTTCCCAGATTACATTGCTGCTTGGACATAAATTATTTCTTTAACCTGAAACAAAAGAGCAGACATTGCCTCAGAGGGATCAGAAAAAGGATCATAAGCCGCACAGGATGTTGTATTCTAGAAATCCCTCATGCACACTGAAACAACCTGCCTCTGCAGTTATGCTGCTGTTATGCAACTGACACAGTTCTCTCGAGTGAACTGTGGCTCATGTAGGAACAGGAAGGCAGTCTAACACAGCATATTGCCACGCTGCGATGAGTCAAAGTGTGGGCAGTTGTCTGTGGTGGACCGTCAGTCTTGTGAACTGGGTCATTAGAACATGTAGGAGCGATGAAATGTATTGGAAATAGCCTTTGGAAAAAAGAAAAACCTCTCCAAACTATGCAGCAACAACACCTAAAATAGTACAAGTGGATTCAGTTCATGCATAAGCAAATAAAACACAGTTTTTCACTTTCACCCTTGAGGCACAGAAGAAAAGACTGCAGTAAGTAAAATGTGTGCAGCTCTCAGTTTCTGTGGGTCCAGATCCTACTGCAAATATATGAATGGTGGCCTATGGGATAAAATGAAATAACTGAACTGAACTAAGCACTGAATAATGGATTACATCCTGTAAGTAAAGTTAAAATCTCTCAGGTGAATTACAATTAGTTGATTGCAAACTTACAGGTTTTGTCAGAAAATGACAAAAACTTTGATATTTGAGTTTTGAATTATGAAGACTTTGCCAGATTTTAAACCAACAAAATTACCTTTACTGATTCTTAGACTATACATTTGACTGGTATGTTAAAGATGAGAGCACTCACTTTTGGACTTTTTAAGTATTTGTATTTCAACCTGTATTTATGAAATGCTTCATACCTATTGTATGACGAATCTTATAAAAAAATTAAATCAGTGTGCTGTTAATGGTATATACTACATAACCACAATAACTCCATAAAATTCATCCATCAACCAGACGTGCACCAGGCAGCAAGGAAAAGGGACCAAAGTGCAGACAATAAATGTTCATTGTCAAAGTGATTTGAAAGCTTTGACAAAGGCAGCAATTGCAAAGAAAAGTATCAAAGTAGTAAAGAAAAGAATCCTCAGATTAACAGGAAGAGGTGAGTAGGGAAGATAAAACATAAAAGTACAGACGTGCTTTCAAGTTCAGGTTTGAGAGGATGGAAATCAAAGGCAGGAAGCAACATTAATAATAAGTCAGATCGATGTGTGAATACAGTGTAAAGCAATATGAGGAAAGAGGTGAGGTGGCCAGGTTGATATCGGAGTCAGGTGACTGGGGCCGGTCGAAATGTTTGAGATCATTTTCTGAAGAAATGTATGGACCAGGGGGAAGTAAGAAACATCTGGAAAAGGGGACATTTATTTATTTATTTAACTCATTCTGCCCCCTGAGGCAGCTGTCGTTACAGCACCTATATGTAACAACAGATGCACGCAGATTTCCTACTAATACAGGCGCAGAGTGACCCGCTGATATTTTCCACAGTCACACTGTATTATGACCTACAGAGCATCTGGTCCTTTCATTCATCAAAGTGATAACCATTGTCATCTTATCTCAAGAACTGGCAGACCGAAGACAGAAAAAAAAAACTAAACATGCTTCCATTCATGTAAAACACTCTTTTAGCCAGAAGGGGGGGTCTAATTAGTGAAAACAGCTTAAATGGTTGGAGTGAAAACCTGCGTGCATATGGCTCTCAGTGGCACCACTGAGCTCGGTCTTTAACACGGCAGAACCAAAAAAAATGACCAACTGAAACAACGACTCTCTCTCCATCTGCCAGTATTATCTATGTCAGACCAAATCAAGACTTCCTTAAAGAGCACAGGACTCCTCGTTGGCTCTCTTTACGTCAGCATTCATTTAAAAATTAATGCACAGAAAAAGTATCTCAGCACATCTTGAAGGAAACTAGATCAGAGTGAATCCAACTTCCTGTGTTACATATCTGACCTCTCTGTTGAACAAATGCTTTGTATTAATATATTTGTACTTACTTAAAGCCACTTGAACCAGGAAATACAAAATCAAAATGTGAGCTTAATCTGATTGGGTTGGATTGGCTATTTTTTGTTCAATTCATGTTATTCGCCTTAATCGTTACTTTTATATCATAAATAATGATAATAATGATTATAATAATATGGTTGCCCTGACTCCAACAAGAGTCTCGCTACACTCCTGTAACACCCCTCCAATAACAAAACATGCAAAAAGAACCACCTGACACATTTGTTGCTCACAGATCTGATTATGTATGTTCTGAATCACATATCTTTATCTTTTGCTATCTTTCTGTCCAGAATACAGATTCATGTTTTATTTACAACAGATGATTTTAGTTCATAAAACAACTTTAAGAACAACATGGTACAGTAGGATGGAGAGGAATCTACTCATTTTGGAGAGTTTTTGACAGTGTGATGATGTTTGCTAATATACTGTATAATCAGAGGAAAAAGATTTAGTTACTAGTGGACCGAATTAAGTCACACAATCAGTGAGGTGAAATCAGGTAAACTCTTAAATCTCTGACATAACATATCATCAGCCGGAGGGCTAAACAGCCATCGTTTCCAACTTCTTCTGTTTGGTGTTATCACTTGGAGCATCATCATGTGTTCATGCGTCTAAGCCTCGTCCGACTCTGCCTCCATTCACTGGGGGGGTAAGCTGCCCTGAAATGTCAGTTCTCCAGGGAGGTGCAGTGGCTCCAACATGTCACTCGGCAGCTGACAAGACGTTCACACTGACATAAATTGTGACCTAAAGACTTAAAAACTACACTTCATTAGGTTTCTGAGGTTCAAGTCAGATGTATTTAACTACAGTTGAAGCAAAAACAAGTACAAGTCATTCTAAAAAAAAAAAAGAAGCCACATCAATAATAACAACCCTCATTTTCTAAATAAAACCTTTTTTTTGTGTAATGTTACCGTTTTAAAACTCTCTCCACACACTTCATCTGTATTATGTTGCTTTGACATTAATAACCATCATGTAAAGATCGCTCCTGATTTTCACCCAAACCCGTTAATGTTGGACATCCCTCACAGACTCTGCAACAAAACAAAGATACGGCCAAAACCTGCACCTCTGCACAACATGGGAGGCTTCGTATTTACCGCACGTCACACCTTGTCATGTGTCGTGTGAAAAAATTCTGTTTTGAACACCCGATGTTGTATAACAGCTTTGCACGGAACGCATAAAATATGTATCAGGTTTTCCGAGGCCGGCACACATGTCATTTTGGGTTAGCCAAGGTGGAACATGTCTGCCACTGGAGCGTGTCTGTGGACTAGACTTTCCAAACCAGACAAACCACACACACACACACACACACACACA
>JAOXYL010000100.1:7169903-7183723 GCA_028564955.1 Terapon puta
ATGATACAGTCTATGCTCACACACTCCAAACATGGTGACTCATTTCTGCTCAAAACTGCTCATACCCCCTGTATAGTTTTACATATTTTTAACCACCTTTTTTTGGCCACACGGGGTCAGCAGAAACAAGCTGTGAACAAAACTCTGACATATCGCCTTTAAAGCTGATCTGGTGAACTTGTTTAAAAAGAAACAGCTGAATTTTTACACATCCAGCAGATACAGAGCAACATTAGCTTTTTTTCTAGAGTCATGTGTCTGACCTAGTGGTTAATTTAACTCCTAAACTGACTCCCATTTTTGCTTTATTTCTTTGAGTGCGTACCGAAAAGGCACGTTAATTCAATCTGATTGTACCAAAGGTGATAAACTGTATCAGGCACCAAATCCTTTTGCTGAATGTGTTTGCTTGCTCTTTGTATTTGCCAAAGCTACCATGAGGTAAGCTCCTCCTGATATAATTTAACACATTTCCATGATGAGCACCTGGCTTTGCTTTGCTTTACTTCGTAAGAGCCACAAACACAAGTCCGAGCAGGAACCTCCGCGATGACTGACAGCTGATGTGAGGTGGAAGAAGGTTAAGTTCAGCTCAGAGGCAAAAGAGCTGGAGATGATCCAACCAAATTAACAGAAAGGAGCAGCAGCACTGTGGGCTATGTTGCACTTTAACGCAATACTGGGGCAATAAATAGCTCAGTTTCAAGCTATATCTCTGACCTGACACTTTTTTTGCTCAAGTCAAAGGAATAAGGATTTTCACACATCAAGCACACAGGCAGGTTTGTCATATTCACATCATTATCATTTTTTTTATTGACCTGAGCTAATGTCAGCATGCTATACTAACAATTACAGTTCCAATAAGCAGCTATTTATAATGTTCACCTTATTCAATGTCTTGGTTTAGAATGAAAATATAAAGTTAAAAGTAAATAAGTAAGTAAGTTATGATTGAATTATGGTACAGCTGTTTCAGTCAACTTTCAAAATAAACTTCCTTTGACACTAAGGTGGGGAAAGTTTTAAGAAGTAAAGGACTCACGGTTCACTGAGCCATTTGAGCTCTTCGTCATTTCTTATTAGCGAGCCCGTCATATAATGGGTCATTTCTAATGAGGCTTGCACACACTGAGAATGCGCTCTGCAGTTTGGAAAAAACAATCTTCAGGTGTGCAACATCATTTTCTCCAGACCTCTGCGAAGTAAAAGTGCTACGAAAGGCTGCAGTGGGAGTCTGGCCAAACGCTATTAACTGTACATTTTAAGTAGGAAATTGTCAGGATTTGAGAGTGGCAGTCGTTTTAATTACATTTTCCACAGTTCATCACTAAAGGGCAAGTTACTCACTTGATTGTTTTGTTGCCACCAAGTCAGTGTTTCCACTCACTCACCATTGCACAATAAAATCATCTAATCCTCTTAACAACGTTAGTCTGGTCTTATAACTGTTGGGATCACGCTCTTAATGCCCTCAGAAAACTGCGCCGGCTCCTGCTTCTTGCCATACCTTTAGATTTAGATTTCTTCTCTTTGGCAGAACTTGAGGACGGAGAGCTGTCCTTTGTCGTCTTTTTCTTAGTCTTCTTTTTAGGGGTGTCTTCGTCATCGTCATCATCGTCGTCGTCGTCCGTTCCTGAACCTGCAGCGACGGAAAAGAGTTTGCTCTAAACTTTTTTTTTTCTTTTCCTCTTTGGTGATTTTCAAATTCAAATCTATTTTTGTGTCACTGAATTAAAGTTGAGTTAATGGTTTTACGTGCCAATACTAGATTGAAGTCTCACCTTTCTTCTTTTTTGGAGCACTTTTGGCTTTCTTCTTTGGCTCTTTCTCTTTTTCTTTTTCCTTCTCTGGTTCCTCTTTGTCTTTTTCTGGTTTCTTTTTCTTCACCTTCTTCCCATCTATAGCATTGATAAGGAAACAGCGGTGTGACACATGTGGTCGGATCGCAACAGAGGTAGACAAAGAAACATGCAAGATATCACAGTTTGCCCTCAGCTTGCTTCACAGGAAATGCTTTAAATATCGCGGCCTCTTTGAAGCTCCTCACTTTGGATGGCAGGAGCTTCATCCTCAGATTCATCCTCAGTCTTCTTGGTCTTTGTTTTTTTGGGCTTGGCCTCTTTTCCATTCAGCTTGGCCTCTGCTGTGCCATTTGTCTCCTCTTTCTTCTTTTTTGGCTTCTGCGGGTTTTCTGGAAAGACAGAAAACGGATCGGAGGTGAGACTTGTGGAAGAGGGAAAACAAAGTGGAGAGAAGATGACAGAAGCACATAAACTGCACAACTTCTTAAAAACAGCAGCGTTTAAAACTATTTATCAATAATAATAACTTACCATTACAAAGTCAGATGTGAAGCGGTGGGTAGAAAAGAAAAAAAAGATGATGTATCAGAATTATATTGCTACTACAATTACAGCGATTAATATTGTGTGTCACATTTTCGAAAGAATTGCACAAATGCAGTCATACTATAACAGCGAATAATGGTTTAGGAGCAGGAAATGAGTGAAGTAACGAGGCACGAGGTAACAACAATCACAATGTGAGGAAACCTGAATTTTCTAGAATGGAATAATCTACTACTATTTTTGATAATGCAGTTTTATAACACACAAAATAACAAGTTTTGTAACCGTTTTATGTAACTTGCTCTAGCCTCCTCCTGAGAAACTTAAATAAATCACAATCGCGGTAAATCACAAAGACACAATTACATCACACGTATTAGAGGAAGTCCGCCGCTTGCTTACAGTGACTAAGTATTTGAAAGTTAATCTGGAATGCTTTTTTTTTTCTTCTCGCTTGTTGTTTTATATTCAAAATGAACTGTTCCCAATACATAAGGAGCATATGCTTTTATCTTGGCTGTCTAGACACAAGCTTAGGGTAAAGTCCAAGTCTAACCTCTGACCCTTTGTCCTCCCGCACAATATCCAATAGTGTGTTCTTGCATGCATATGTCCATATGATGAATTTTGTACACACAGCAGTTAATCATATCCATGTTATAATGAAAAAAAGAAAATCCAGTGGTGTTTTTCAGTGTTTCATAAGCGTGAGGTGTCTGAGGACTAAACCTGTCACTGTCCCAAGTCACAGAGAAGGAGGTCAGTGTGATTGCGGCCAGCGGAGACAGTAAAGTTAATCCTATTAGATGTAGATCCTGCATCGATGGAGGTCTATTTGTGTCTGTAACGCGGCGTAATGGCAGCGGGGTTTCACATTAGTCATGCTGTAATTATTGCTGCGTTGAAGCAATCGACAGTGATTTTATACCAGTGTAAACATTTTTGGCACAATTACAATGACAACTTTCACATTTTCATTCTGTAACTTTCGAAGAATCATAAAACACTGTTTTCTCAGAGTACCCTGTGTGAAATATCACTTCCCAGTGTGTGGCTATTTCTCCAATCAGAGAATATACTTTCACAATAATGTATCTGAAACTTAATATTTCACATTGCTTTGTACACTCTTAATGACACATATACAGCTTCATTATTGCGATTCACTGAGTGGATTATAATTTAATGGAGGGATAATGAAGGAATTATGATCCATTAATCACACTCAATATGTAATGTTTTTTCCTGCACTTAGAATAAGTTAGATTAATCATTTAAACATATGGCAAAAAAACAAATTTCAAAGTCAATAGAGAAGACACTTTCAAAATAAAAGAGTAGACCGTGAAGAAGTAAATAGCACAAGGTAAGGAGGACTTTTGCAGTTGCATTTTAGTTGGACACATGACTGGATGACTGAGTGCCTTCAATCCCTCATATGTGCTTTTGCGGTTGCATTGCTCTGCGTTTGAACCCCATAAAATTTGGACATTGTCATCGTCATAGATTCAATTTAATGCAGAAATGGAGGCGATCCATATTGCAGCCATTCGTGCTTGATTATTGTCTCTGTCAGATCACCTCTTCGATAAGAGGAGTCGATAAAGTCTTCAAATGGACTCCTGCCCATGCCGGTGTCTGTCTATAGCAGTTACCTCACATGTGGGTCAAAGGATTTTTTTTCGATGTAAGCGTTCCTCTAAATTCTTCTATGTTTTCTACAATATAACACAATACAAAAAAAATCTAAAATGTCTCATGAATACATTGCACCCGGCTTTAAACTCATCAAACTCCGCGTGGGCAGTCCAGCTGGAAATACTGTTGTATGATAACAGCAAAAGTGTTATTTAACTCCTATCAAAGAAACGTTTGTCATCCCTTCAGCCTCTCAATGCATATTATCACTGCATATTATCACTAGGCAGCTGAATGAGCACTGAGATGTAATCGTATTTTAAAGTCAATAAAAAAATCCACAAAACCACAACCCCGCCTTTTTACCTTCTCTGCAGACATGGCGTGGCCTCCGACTTCAACTCTACCACTGCTTCTCTTTAGAGGTCAGAAAATAAAAAAAGCAGGCTTTTTAGCGGAGATAATGAAAGAGTGAGAAAGCCCTGCGCTCACTGTGTCTCCATCAGCAGAAAGTTGTTAATAGGATTTATGTGTAAAGCCATCTGCTCTGCAGAAACACGTCAACGGGAGAAACCAACAAAGGCTTGGGAGGAGGGAGAAGACTTGTTTGTCACGTGTGTCAACTATCTGGAGACATTAAAATCATTTGTGGGTCTCGATCATTTCGACACAGTTGCCATTACATATTGTTTCTTTATTTCTTTCACACATACTGCAGGTCACACTGACAATAGTATCGGTGGCTGAGGTCTGATATCTTGGTTTACCATTTCCAGTTTCAGTATATGACAATGAGTTAAACATGGATTTTTAAAACTTTTTAAAAGAAGATTTACCTGAACTGTCAGTTGCAGAGCTGAAACAGAGTCCTCATCTTCTTGAATACTGGGAGAAAAATTATGAATGCAATGTCATGCAAAATGTAATGATATTAGTTCATTATCATAGTAATTCCACCGAGAAATCTTTTATTTTGCTGTACAGTACAGTCTGAATCACCTGCATGTGTGACCTGGTTTAAGATCGATTTATTTTCACAACAATTTACTTATTTACTTTATTTTCTTGGTTCATCGATTAATGGTTTGGTTCAAATATAATTGATAGAATCAGTCCATGACCATTCCTAAAAATAATAGTTTTGGCAATATTTAAATTACCTTTGCCAGAATCAGTTTGTTTTAGGGCATTTCTGCTTAAAAAAACAATAATTTGAAAGAAAAAGGCTAAACGCATGCCTCCATATCATTTATATTACAGTACATTCATTACATTCGCCACCATTTATCAGCACTCATTTAGGTGTTTCCGTTTGTCAGTAATGTTACTGTGCATTTGCACTTTTATTCAATGACCAAATCTATCTATCAATCTATCCATCCTATTTTTAGATATTTTGATGCCTTGAGTATCAAAAGTCTCTCATCTCACACTTCCCATAGTCTATCAAGCTTTGTGGTGCAATGTGTCATACTTACATTTACAGGTCACACAGGGACCGGGAATCACGCCTAAGTAGGCCTGCCTGAGAGCAATGATTAAAGCTTTCCCTTTATACTCATTGGTTTAGCACCACTTGGCCACCGGCAGCGGAAAGCGGATGTGTCACAGCATTAAAAACCATTGAGAAAACCGCAAGGCCTCGGTTCGGCCCGGTGGACGGCACGAAGAGGATGCTGAACACTGATGGCGTTGTGTGAAAAATGCATGCACTACACACACACACACACACACACACACATATGAAAAGTTTCTTACTGTCGCGCGGTAATGTTGACATACCTGTCCTGTGTCCAGGCCTCCTTCACGACACGATTGTGGAGGGGCATGGCTGATGTGTAAAGAGGTTGCAAGCAGATTTTCAGTTGTCATGAGCGAACATGAGAAAGACAGAGGACCGGTAGGATGACATCAAGTGCTGCATTTAAACCTCTATGCAAAGGTAAATCAGTATGAACATAAAAACATGTGTGTGTCTCTAACCGAGTGTGATGTGGTTTTTCTAGCAGTGTGGTGGTCTCCATCCAGGCTGTGAGTGTCCACAAGGCTCCATTCACATCCAGTAGCTCACTGAGGGGGTCACATGACCCGGCGTCTAAGAGGATTTTTAACAAAGCAACAGGTCCCCCCGTCGACTTCTACACAATCGGGATGCTCGACCCCTTAACTGGGATTACTCTAATCAGCCACTCACCATCTGTGAGCATTTCTAGGATTTTAATAGAAAAGCTGTGAAGTCCCAAGAAAAAGAAACACTACATATTACATGCATAATATTACATACTACAAAACCACATTACAGAGGGGAAATTAAATAAAATGGGTACTTTTCTTAACTGAGGTGTGAACCAGGATAAAAGTGCACAATAAATAAGTGTTGAAAATTAAAGATGGCTGTTTATGGCCAGAAGGCATCTTGTTTGAATTCTAGGAAAATCCAGATATAAAGGAGGAAAGTGTGAAAAAGGATAATCCCTGTGATAAAATCTCTCTTTGCTCCAGTGGACGAGCTCTGCAACATGTATTTAACCAAATGTGCCGCAGTGTGAACAACACAAGGCAGCTCCCATAAATTAATCTAGAATTAAAAAAAAAAAGACGTGTCACCACAGTACACTACGAACAAAGTGTGATTTCCACAGTCAGCCACAAGATGATGCTGTACCCCAAGAGACAAAAAAACACAATGCAGGAAGCAGCTGTGAGGCACCAGGGGGCACATGGAGATACTGTAAAATAATGAACGCTTACATATTCAAATGAATTACTGACCAAAGTTTAACTGTAGTATCAGAAAAACTTTAAAAATATAAGTAACAACTGTAATGGTGGTGAGATAGGAGGAGAGTAATCACAGCTGAAGTGAACAATGGCACATGCGATAGGAAATAAAGCAGGAAAAGTTATGTGCTTCTGCAGTTTTATAAGGCACGGCCCTTTGTCTCCGTGCTGCTCAAGCTGTCCAGTCTGCCGACTGTTGAAAAGGGTCTCGACTAATGGCTTTGCTGGCATTTCTGCAAATGCTTGACAGTAACATGGCAGTTGGCAGGCGGCCTAAGGAAGGCCAGCGACCTCAAGGGAGCAGCAGAGAAGCCATCAAGATCTTAAAGAGACAGACGCTACAGCGCCTTTCTCACCGTACGCTGTGTTTTCGATCCATTTTCATGTCACTTGTGTTTTATTACCACGTGCAGGACAGTAAACATTGTCGAAGTAAAGAGAAGCAGCAGGGGTGTATACGAGAGAGGCTGCAAAACCGGCTCTTGCTATACCAACAACTGTAACAACAAGCCCGAATGAAATGAAAACACATTAATCAAAGTTATGGTGAAACGGGGACCATTCAAAGCAGTTGTGCAAACACTAAGCCAGGAAGAATTATGTTGAATACATAAAGGTAGAGCTTCCAGTGGCAGTGACCTGTGTTTGAGGAGGGGGCATGATGATGATATTTTAGTTCACCCACGGGTTTAGTGCTGAAACAGCACGTTGCTGAGGACGTGAACCCGGTGGCACAGTAAAGCCGGGTGAATCATCAACTCAGAGAGGGCCAATATCTCAGGAAGGACAAACAATGAAGACGAAACAGGAAAATCAGGGTTAGATGAATCTATCCCCAAAGGAGGGACTGTTTGAGGAAGCTGGAGGGGCAGAAGAGAAGACAATGGCAGGAGGTCTCGTCCATTCATTATCAACAGAGAGATGCTATTCAGGAGCAAAAATAGTCTCTTGGGTAGCAGATAAAATGAAACTCACGATGTGACACTGTTGATCCAACAAGGTCACATCCTGGAAAATGGAGAGGCAAGTTTACTATTCTTAGACGCCAATAACTGGAGTGGAAAAAAAAGAAAAAAGTCTATACTTTGGCCTGAGGGTGTCGCCAGAGGAAAGTGTGGTTAGCAAATCAAAAGAGTCGGCCTCAGGCTCGGCTTGTCACTCGGCCCTGCACCGTCGGACTTCATGAGCTGCACTTTGTCTACGTCAGCGAAGCAAACATTAACAGTGTAAACAATTCTTGACGTTTTGTTTTTTTTTATTCTAAATAATATTCAGCATTAACGCATGAGAAGACCAACAATAGCAGGTCAGCACGTGTAGCTATACTCATGTTTTCCAAGCCTTACCATAACAAAGGTAGGCTTTTTTTTTAGACCCAAATAAAGAGATACCCTCTCTCTATGTGAAAAGTCACCTGGGGTCATATCTGAACCACATTTCATGGCCACAGCATCCATCCATTCCCATGCAGCTATAGATGAAAAACAAAATAAGACAATTGCACTTGAAACACTTACACATTTAAGGCCGCAGAACTCCATTAGGGGCATCTCATAATTTTTGGGGGATACAATTTTGTAAAAACAAACTACTTTTCCAGTGAACTGCAGCCGGTCAAGTCAAATATCTGATGAAAATCTCTCATAAATAATGTGATGCTTAAATTACATCTCCACTTACACTTATGACTCTCCTGAAGGGTTTACCACTTCTTTTTTAAACCTTTATAAGAATTTTCCGCTGCTGTCTCGGGAGCAACAGGATTGAGTTTCTATCCCCTCCCGACACAAAACGATCCCTTTATTTGTACACATGTGGTCTTTACTGGACCACCGGGGTTGGCTCGGTGAGACGATAAGAGACAATGCTGAAACAAAAGTTCCCCAGGAGGGTCTCCAGGAGCAATGTGCCAAATCTAATAAGGAGCAAATTGAGAACACTCCTTCGCTCGCTCTCTTCCCTGTTCATAAAATCTTCCCAGGCAACATGTCAGGGGGGCCGTATTATGGCTGCACAACAAATGGTGCATTATTTGGCCTTGCTGACCCACAAGAGAGAAAAATTGGAGGGGAGGCCGTTGACATACGCGGCGATGTGCACAATACACAGTCGGCGGGTGTGACGTCACTGCTGTATTGTAAGCAGGATGGTCCTGGCGGAGAGAGACGGTCCTCAGACAGCGGCGCCATGGAGACTATTAAGGCCGGCTCGATCCCCAAAAGCACACCAGCAGAGGTGCAGATGCATACAGATGTGCGTGTGCGCTCTCACGATTAGGTGCAAGTGTGAGTGATGACCTACATAGCAGCTTAATTGAATTGAACGCATAATTTAATTTCTCTTTCTATATGGAAATCTTCTTATCTTATTGCATCAAACAGCTGGAGGGGCCTGTTTTCGCACAGCAGTCTGTTTTTGGCAGCTTCCTGAGTGTACAGCATGTCGCTTACTGTAGAAGAACAACTGTGCCTTCATAACCTAAAGCAGTGTTTTTTTTCTCAGCATTTTTTTTACAGCTTACAGGAGATTATGTTATCTTTACACCCTTCCCGCTGCACAGATAACTGTGTGAGGGGTCAGTGTGTTTCTGGGTTGCCGACAACAGCGGTTTGAAAACTTTGTGCAGCGTTTAGTCCAGCAGGGAAAACAGAGACAATTTCAGTTTGTGCTGCGAGTCAAACAATCAGTCTTGTAATTATTTAACCATTGGGCGCGTTGGGGTTAGAAAAACACCGTTGGCAAATACCGTTTCACACAGCTCTCCTTCCTGCCTGCCCCTGGCTGTACGCAGACCTCAGAGAGCCGCGTCGTCCAGACAGCACGACACATGCACAGAGAGGCTGCACAATAAAGGAAGCGCACCATAAGAGGAAGAGCTCACCCGTGGAATATGAGATTTTTCTCTTTTTTCTGTGCAACCTTTTCTTTCAAACTGCGAACATAAACCTATTCTCGTAAAGCTTGTGTGTATTATTCTTTCAAAGCTGTTGAGTGTACGTGTGTCAGGGTGAGAAAAAAAAAAAAAAGCAGCACTTTGGACAGCTATAAAGTGTCGAGAAGGAAGCGACGTGGAAGGTTAGATGAGAACTCCCCGAGCCTCCCGGAGCAGAAATAAAGGCAAAGCAGCCAGAACCTTGTGTGAACTGTAACACAAGCGGTGCTGAGCCTCGTGAGAGCTTGACACACATCTGAAATGGAGGACAAAGTATCCAGGAAATTGTGCTGCAGCTTGCATTTCCTATTCTCTCTATACGGAGCAGCCTCTCCGGAGCGAGCCAGACCGCCGTGGATCTCTAACAGATGCCTCGACGGCTGAGCCGGCCCGAGCTGGCACCGCATCCCGAGAGTGGAGAGAGAGCGAAAGTCCTGAGAGCAGTCACTGCCCCGAGTCCCCGAGAGAAAGAGAGAGAGGGAAAGAGAGCGAGAGAGAGAGAGGTAGAGGGTGGCGGGAGAGAGAGTGCAAAGAGTCGGCGCTCCCCTCGCAGACTTGTCCCCTCCGTTTTTTTATGAAACAGGCAGTGCTCTTTTGAAACGGTGCCAATGGAGGCTGGCCCAAAGCCGCTGCAGCTGAAACTTTTACAAGCTCAGTGTTCGCGAGCAGGAAAGAGAAAGACACAGAGTTAAGATTGGGAAAGGGAGTTTGCAGCTCCTCTCCTCTCCTCTTCTTCTTCTTCGAACCTGCCCGGGATGTCAGCACAGTGATTCATGCTCACTTTTTTTAAACTTTTTTTTTTTTATTTCCTTGTTCGTCCAAACCACGAGCTCTTCAAGAAAGCACAGACGCCTTCTCGAAGTAAGACTCCTCGAGGAGAGAGAGGATTTTTAAAGTATATGTGTGGAAATAATTGCTTTAAAAAAAAATGAGGAGTCAGTGACGTCACATAGGAAGCTGTCTTGGATATTGCCTGAGGAGAGATACTGATGAGTGTCCGCGGCGTGGACACGTTTGAAAATGAAATCGAGGTGCCTCGCTCACAACTCGCACGCTGGATTATTTTAGCGCTTCTTCTCTCCTGGTGACGCTCCACAGGAAACATTATCTTTGGATTTGCTTGTTCCCTGAGTTTGACCCCCCCCCTCACCACCACCACCACCACCACCACCCCCTCGCCCTTATTTTCGCTCCAGAGCTCCATGACACATTTTGTTACTTGAGGATGTATTGTGGTAAACATCCCAGACCGCTCGTTTGGTTTGTTATGTTGACAGTAAACACAGGCTCCCATTCACTGGTGCAGTCGAATTAAATCAGAACCTCGGCGGTCGCCCGTCTTTTTCCACCGACTCCGCGGCAAACGCGAATGAAAACACAGGCAGGTGCAGAACAGCTAAAGACGTCCGGAGTGACTACCGAAAATGGGAACTGTGAGGCATGTACTACCTGGGAATGATGCCAAGTGCTGACAAAAGGCTTTACTGCGCGGCTCTGAGAGAAGCCTTTAACTCATTTGCTCTGAAATGCTTCAGGAATATCTGGCACTGAATTGTTTGGCCAACTGTAGATAAATCTGTCAAACCTCTTGGCTTTGTTACAAGACAGCATGTAAGTACTCACTTCTGATTCCTTCTCCCGAGCTTATTCCTCTGTCTGTCTCTCTCTCTCTCTCTCTCCCCTCTCCCAGCCCCAACCTAATCCCACAGTCAAGTGAGATGTCTTTTTGATGACACTTAATCTACAGTTCGTGTGACTGCCCCCCTTCCTCTCCTTTTTTTTTTTTTTTAACGTGGCGAACAAACTCCGCGACTTCACCCCAGAGCGAAAAACTCTAAGTCTCCCTTTTTACTCCAGGTGGAGGTTTCGTATCTCTGGTGGGAGCGTGGAAGCGCACGTCTGTGACTTTTGTGGTTCCTTTTTCCTGCCTCCCTCTTCTCCTTCTCCTTGCCTCCTCGTCTCTCTCCCTCTCTTGGCAGCGGGGCAAAAGTGGGCAGGGAGAGAGGAGGGCATGGCCCAGGAAAGTGCTCTCTAAGCCCCAGCCCCTGTTCAAGTGGGGTTGCTCGCTGGTACACTGCTCAGCCTTTCCCCCGTCTCGCAGGCGAGAGAGAGGGATGTGGAAATGCATTCTTGTCTCCTCTCTAACCCACCATTTTTTTTTTCCCTCCGCCTCCACCACGGCCTAATTCTCTGCGGGTGAACACTAGCTTGACCTGTACAAAAAAAAAAAAAAACCTCACCTCCAGGTATTTCTCATTTTTGATTCTGCTTCTGTTTTTTTCGGGGGGGATGGGGGGTGTTGCTCGATATTCCTCTTTGTGCTGAAGTCTCCCTTTTATTCGTCTCTGTCGGACTTTTACACTTCTTTCACTGTCACCTTCCACACTGTACACGTGTCTGCTTTGCCTGCACCAAACACCAAACGCCTGAAATATCCACCGTTTTCTGCTCGATGGGGTCGCACCGGGGTTTTGTTTTTCGTGATGGTCTTTCTCGGGTTAAATGCATTAAGGAATAATGACCAAAAGCGTTTGCGCGTTAGTGTAATGAGCTGTTTACGTAGTGCTCTTCGATAAAACACATGCCCCGAGTAAGAGGACATTTTAGTGGTTGTGTTACTGCCTCTTAAAAGTGCAAGACTGTAGTAAAAAGCAACATTTAAGCATAATTTACAGCAAGCGCGGAGCCTAAAGACACTGCAACTCAAGTGGCTCGGACAAACAAATTTCACCCCCCTCAAAAGTGATCATTAACTCCAGGGTTCAAACAGGAAATTCTCACAGATAGAAAGGCTGTTATGAAGCATTTTGGTTTCTGTGTTGCAGGGTTGCTCCGTAGGTGAGAGAAACCTGCACCAGAGGCATTTTCTTCAGCTGTAGTGTGGCCACTGTTCGCCATGTATATTACCACAAAATGACAAAGTATCCCCACACGGGTGGAACGAGCATCTCGAAAAAGAAAAAAAAAGTATGTGGTTTATATATCATACGTGCAAATCGTGTCTTTTTTTGTTTTGTTTTCTTTCTTTAAGTGCTCTTGAATGCTGCTGTTTATTAGACCTGTTCACAAACCAGTATGAACCAGATCCCTCTGTTGCAAGCTTTGTTCTATACATGAAGGGGCTTGTATTGCACGATCGCAGGCTCTCGCTCTCAGATGAAGTCTTTTCGGTTTGTTTGGGGGATTTTTGTTGTTGTTTTTGTTTTTTGTTTTTTGATGCTCACTGAGGCTCCGAATTTTTTTTTTTTTTTTAAATCTTGCACTACAATTTGTTGTGTTTTTTTTACTTTCCTGATTACAGCCTCGTACGGAGGCTCAGCTCAGACCATGTGTAAACACTTTGGCGCATGCTACTCGGTGTGCAGTTGTGTCCGGTTTTGTTTGCATACAGCCGAGTCAGCGTTTGGGTGCGCGTTTGAGTGTGCGATAACGACTTTGTTGATTGTGGCATACTGTTGATTGTGGCATACTGTACTGTACAGATAGGGTGAATGAAGGGGAGGAAAAAAAAAAGAAAGAAAAAGGGGGAGGGCGCAGGGAGAATGGGCAGACAGAGAGAAAATGAACTTATTTCCTCCTCCCCCACAGTTCTCCTCAGATGAACTTGCTATGCTGCTTGATGACATGTTGTTTGGAAAGCCATATCCTCCGCTATTTGCGTTTCTCTCCTCCCCACGGTTAGAGTGACTCTGTGGTTACCAGGATCAAAGTCTCTCTTTTTTTTTTTTTTCTCGGTTGTTGCTTTTATCAGTCCGTCATACTGCACACACACATTGGGTTCTTCCTGTTTGTTAGCGAAACTGATTGACGGCCTGAAAACAGCATTTGATGTGACTCTTTTGACTTCGGCCACTTTTACATAAACTAACACTTAGAACTTTTTTTTTTTTCTTTTTGCAAACGGTATGAGCGATCCATCTTGAGAACAACATCTGGAGGGTCCAGATGTTCCCCCAGTGTCCTCGCATTTGTCTTAACCTGTGTGGAATATTAGATTGGCAGGCTTCCCGTGACGTGGACAGAGCCACGTATGACGATAGTTCGCCGAGCAAACTTTCAAACACCCTCCTGTGATCGTCTAAATGTTCAGGCTGCTAATTTGGCCTCTTGAGAGCATC
>JAOXYL010000100.1:7184964-7200145 GCA_028564955.1 Terapon puta
TTATTCTACAGTTGAAGCAGGCGAGTTACAGTACCAAAAAGTTTATACTGAAACTTTTTTCAACATTTTGATTGAAGATAAAAATCCTCCCCTGGATTCAACTTGCATGTAGTTTCTTTTGTAAGAGGACATAGAGGAGAGCTGAGTTATTTAATCTCCAGAAACTTAGAAATGCCGCTCTAAAGACAGATGTCAAGACGGCTCCCACAACCGAACGTGCATGTGGCAGACCGAGTCGGCCCGCCAGATGGATGTAAACAGGATGCATCGCAGATGACGAGAACTGAAACCTCAGGCTCGTACAGAGAACAGCCACTTGTCCAACACATGGCCAAAGCCCGCTCACGGAACAATGGACCTTTCTCTCCACGTGCGAACACCTAGCTCGCGTAGCACGGACGCCGCACCGAGCATCTGGCGGCGAGTTATGCCACCGTGCCTCATTGTGTGGCACCATACCCCCCTTTTCTGACACGGCATCTCCTCATTGCTCGGCTGCCAATATTCTCCTCCCCCCTCGGCGGCGGGTTCTGCCAAGCTGCATCCAAGACATCATCACCCCCCTTTTTTTTTTTTCTTTTTTTTGTCTCATTGAGATTCAGCTTGGCACGCAGACAATGCCCATTTCTTGGCACCAAATATTGGAGGGAGCCGCATAAGAGAACCGACCTCAGTCTTCTCCCTCGCAGCCGCTCCCCCGTATTTCGCCGATCATCATGGACCAACGCCAACTTGTCATGTTTTTCTTTTTTTTTTCTTCTTTTTTTTTTTTTTTATTGCGCCTTCGCCTGCTAAAATTCTCAGTTTGTTCGGCGCCTGGGCATTTGGCAAAACGGATGTATCGATTAAGTTGAGCGTTCACCACTCTAAGGCAAGCTGCTCGAGGCGCCTCTGTCTCAACGGCGGTGCCAGCGATATGCATGATTGAAGGTTATGGATTTATAAGGCTACTCCTTCACTATGCCCTGAGACAGAGCAGCCATTTTCCTATCATCGGCAGCTTGGTGAAAGACTGTGAAAGTCACAGCATCACTTCCGGGTGTTTAAAAAGAAAAAAAAAAAGGAAAGAAAAGGGGGAAAAAAGAGAAACACTTGATTTAGTTCTGGGCTGCAGAGTATTTAACTCGAGTATAGCTTTTGAAAAAAAAAAAGTTAACGCACAATCACAAACAGGATGTTTGGAGACAATCAAGGTAAGGATCACCTGTTTGCATGCCTCATCGGCCTGTGGTTGAGAGATGTGAATCACAACTTCTGCCTAAAGTTATTCGGTGGTTCAGCCAATCATTAGATCAATCTAGGTGGAAGAGTGAATGTTTCAACTTGAGTGGCTGCTAACAATTTAACAAGTGTGAGCTCTCTATTGCAAGATGAGAAGAAAAGGGCATACAGTAAATTATTTTTGCCTTTTAGACTTTTACTTTGGGTATTATCTGGCTTTTACGATCAGATAATAAAAGTCATAAAAGCAACTTTTGAGTTGCACGGCTTCTATTGGTATTGTGTAGGAAGCTTTGAGCGGTCATTGTTTGAATTGCACTTGTGGATAAGCAGTTTGTCAACCCGACTCTACCAATAAACTATCCAAGAAGTTATCAGTGTTTCACCAGGGAGCCGCACAGTAATAGCCTGTCACCACAACAAATTTTCTTTGTAGTCCACACAACATTTCTCGTACACAAAGTTGAATCGATGCCTCCTCTCTCTCCCTCCTCTCTGCACAGGCCAGCCAGTCAGAAGAGTTTGATACCATTTACCATCTAATTAATTCAACATCTCAATTAGGGCCTCCCACTCTCTGATGCCCTTGTGCCTTTTCATTCTGGCCCGATGAGCACGCCCTGGCACCGCAGCCGCGCGGCCTGCCAAAACATTTCAATCACTGTCGGCATTAATTAGGCCAAAGAGGAATTCAGAATGTTAATGAACTGCCCAGCCGCTTTTCAGCGACCACAGTTCACATGCTAATTTATGCAAAGCGCCCGAGCCGTTGCATGGGTTGACCATCGCCGTCTACCGTAACAGTGTCTGGGCCCAGTCGGCTCAGCCACAGTATGGCTCTGTTGGGGCCCAGACGGCTCTGCCCAGCTTGTGTCCCAGACTCTGGCTGGCACAGCGAACAGACTCTTTTTTCAATGGACTTGAAGTGGCTTTCACACTGAACAAAAAGGGCAATTTTCTGAAGTCAAACCTTCAGCTCATCTGTTAAAAACATCTCGGGCAAATCGCAAAAAAAAAAATCACGAGTGTGATTTCTCGGCACGCGTTTTTGCGACAGTCAAGTCTCTGAAATAACTTGCGAGCAAACAGCCCCCTAAGGCAGTCTGACTGTCCCCCTACAGGATTATTTGGTGCGAGCAAACATCTATGAATCTTACGAACAGGGGTCGGGAGTCAACAGGTTGTCCCACAGATATGCTGCCATTTTCCATATTTCTTCCTTTGCATTGTTTCCCGGTCGTTGAGACGGACAAGACCAAACTGAATGAGAAAGAGGTTTTTATTTTTTCCGTCCTTAGGGAAGCAGTCCTGGAAGTCGAGCCAAGTTTCGGAGTAAAATAGGCGCTAATTCTCGTCACATCTGCCCCTTGTTACAGGTCAATTTTCTTGAAAGTAAGAGATGTTCAAGCTGTGTCAAAGTTGCATTTCCTTTGCATATTGCCACTCTACGCCGATGTCCAGCGTGTCTGTCACCTGCCCTCCTTTAACACATGTTCTGCTAACCAATGCAAAATCAGATACTGTACATCGCTCGCAAAAAACACGGTAGCGCTGTCAGGCTGGTTGTAATCGTGGCGAACCGAGCAAAGTTTTACAGCTCGGGCCGTGTGGTGCGGTGAGTCTGGAGAGGAAATTGCTCTTAGAAGGTAATTTCTGATCAAACTGTTACCAGACTACCTCATTCCATGGCAACGGGTGTCCTTAAATGATGCGGCGTGTCCATGTTTTTGCTGTTACTCTGGATGCAATGGCAGCCGTTTACTACAAAACAAATTGCAATGCATGCCATATGTTTTAGCAGTCGCGTGAAATCATTTTAAAGTCTACTCGCTCAGGCTTTCCTGTGAAAGGTGAGGTGAATAAAAACGTTAAAATCTCGGCCTCTACGCGGACCGGAAAACAATTTTCAGCAGCTGATCTAAAAACTCACCTTTTGTCTCTTTATTTTGTTTCTCACAGTGCAACCGACAAGTTTCCGCTGCTACCTGCAAAAGTATCTGTTCTTAAGGCTGAGGTAGTAGATTGAATAGTTGTGGGGTTTGGGTCCTCCCTCTGAGATAACTATACAATCTACTGTCTTTCCTGAGGAGACAGGATGATCTGCTGCGACGCACCGAAGCCTGCATGCACACGGGAAGCTCAGCGGATAAAGGAACGCACGGACTGAGTAAACTAGATTTGAGAGATAACCCATGCTTCACCTCTGGAGGGGAGACTGCAGACACAACAAAGAATTAAGATATTAACCAGGCGCAGACGACTGACTATGATCTATTCTAACAACGCATATTAAAGTTGGTACAGATCAAGTGAAGTCTTGTTTTAAAGGATGTTTGGCGCTGCCTGAAGTTGAGCCTTGCAAGGTGAGGTAGTAGGTTGTATAGTTTGTGGGATGGAGTAAATCCTACTCAGGTGATAACTATACAGTCTATTACCTTCCTTGAGAGGTACAATCAGTGCTTGGATGAAGCTCGCTCACGCAGGCTGCGTCGCAGAGGAGCCGCTCTCATGCCATCTTGTGGCCGAGGACGAACATCAACACCGACGGGCTCTCAAGGTTTTGGTCTGAGATCAATGCAGAGAGTCTGTGGTCTTATTCAGTAATGTGCAGCAGGTGATGTGCCTCATTTTATCAATGTTTTTTTTTTTTTTTTAACTGAATGACAATCAACTGTGAATTCATGTCATGTCATGTTTCTTAACTGATAACCAAATGTAGAAATGTCATTAAATAATCACCAATTGCAATAAACATTTACCAATCATGTAGTTTTATTTCTTATTATTTCACCCAACTTGGGTGCCAATATTTTTTTCATGACTGTATACACACAAACATGTTTATATGTATGTGTATATATAGCAAGATAGAGGTGTGTGTGTATGTGTGTGTAAAGAAAGCGGAAATGAGAGAATAAACCACTCCAAATGTGTGTGTGCGTGCCTGTCTGTAATGTGGCTCAGTTGATAAAATAGTCTGTCAGGTGAAGAAAGAAAGTCAAAACTAAATTAGATTCCCTCCTGTTCTGACAATGAACTGCGGTTGCTGATGTGTGATTATTACTAAATATGATGTTTATGTTCAAAGGTTACGAAATAACAATCAAATAAAAAATCTAAAATGAACACACTTATAAAAATGACTTGCACTTGAAGCTATTTCTTTCAAAGAAAACACTATGGAAATTCATTGCTGTTTTACTACCAGTCTGAGAATAGATTATTGATAAAGATTGAGGTCTCCTCACCCTGCATGAACTTTGAGTGGTAAGAGACTCAAAGTACAGGCAAAAATAGGAAATGAGGCCTTGTGGTTTACACTCACTCAAAGCAAACCATATCATATCATATCATATCTGAATGTCACAGTTGCTCTAATGTGAACCAATGTATACAGTACAGTTTGGCAGATAATGGTCGATTATACATTTTAAAGCAGACAAGAAGTATTGAATTCAAAGTCACTGCATTCAAGACAGAAAAAAAATATATAGCTCTTCAGGCTGAGGAAATGAAACAAAGGGCTGAACTACCACATACTGAAATAAATACTAATGCAATCAAAGTGGAAGTTGTTTCAGTCTTTGAATGAAGTTTTCGTCAAAAGCTCATACAAAATGGTGATTGAGAAAACAAGGAAAGAAATATCCTGAGAAGCTGATGGTTGGATGCAAAGCTTTAGTTGCAACACTGTACTTTTGCAAAAAAAAAAAAAATGCACTTGTGCTAATTGTTTACCATTTTGATAACATTAGTAGTTTTCTGGGTGGAATTATATTCAGCAATTTCTATAAAGCCTTTCTCTTCTTATCACTTAGAATGCTTTATCAATGCTTTTCTTAACTGTGGTTGTGCAACTGTGAGCTGGGGTAAAAAGCCATGAGAACACCTCTGCAGTAAATGCATTTTTTTCTTAAATGTTAAGGTTTCAATTGTTGTTGAAATTGGGTCAGAAGCCTGTTGACTCAATTCATTGGTCAATTATGAGACCACACTCTGTGTTGCTTCTGTATTTGGCTGCAGTGTTTCGGAATGTGTCAAACTTTTTTTGTTTACTTCCTTTCACATGCAGGGACAAAATGTTAATATTAGAAATCAATTTCTCTTTCTGTCCTGTTTTACTTAATACAGTCAAAAACAAGAACAGAAAAAAAGGCCACTCAGCAGACTTAACGCCCGACTGAAGAAAAAATGTAAAACAATGAGAGCGTGCAGTGCCATTGCATTATGTGATTTTATTTTTCTGGTCAAGTGTGAAAGCAGCGCAATGCCTGTCTCCACAGAAATGATAACAGTCCCGCTTCAGGTGTCTGAATTAATCAGTTAACACACATGGACGTGGCCTTGGGTCCATATCTAGCATCTAGTAAGTTATATCCATTCTCACAGTAAGGTCATTTCCGCATGCTCTCTCTCGGACGAAGCATGAACAACTGGAACTTGAACAGGAACACAAAAAGACAACAGTGAAATGAAACTTGGTCTTAAACTACACATTTTTAAGACAAGTGGAAGTGGCCCAGTTTTCGCAACGCACACAGACAGACGCCTGAATGTGACAGATAACAGCGATTTGTTCATTGAACACAGCTTATCATAATAAATGGGTGACAGCGTTAGCATGTTTAATAATGCTCATCAGTCAACCTAACTTGGTCTTTAAGAATGGAAGTGCAGACTAACACAGACCACGCTGTTAGGTACTGCTCAGATTGTTGTCTGTCGTCTGGCTCGTCTGAGACCCTCGGTTTTCCTCTCCACACGCAACACACTGTCTCCAGATCCTCAGGTACCCGGTCTTGATCTTTTGGATTTTGAACGCATACACGACGGGGTTCACGGCCGAGTTGGCGTGGGAGAGCAGGATGCCGACGTAAAACGCTGCCTCTGGTACACCCTTCGGCCCCCTGAAGTAAGCGATGCAGTTCATGGCGTGGAGAGGGAGCCAGGACAGGGCAAACAGAGCCAAGACCAGAGACAGAGACCCCGCCAGCTGTTTCTCTTTCTTTAGGTAGTTATGAGACTGCTTTTGGGCACTGTTTCCTGGTTTCTCTCGAAGGTTTCCTCGAATGGTGCAGAAGATGTAGCCATATAAAACAGTCATCACCAACAGGGGTGTGAGGGTGCAGAGGAAGAAGTTGAAGTAAACCAGGTATGACATGGGGATTACGGAGATAAACCGGCAGGTGATAGTTGAGTTCCCCAAGCTTGAAAAGGTTTCGCGGTTGTACCATCCAAGCATGGGAGCAAAACTCAGTGGTATTGCAACAAGCCAACACGATGCCACCACAAGCCATGAATGTCTCTGTGTTACCGTCCGTTTGTACCTATAGAGAAGAGCAGTGATGCTTGGTGTCATGAATAACGTATTCAAAACATGCACAATACAATTTGAAATGATGTGAAAACATCAAGAAGTCACTGTAGTACAGAGCGGTACAATAAATCAGATCCTTTTACGAGCACAAGCCATGCAAAAGATGAGGCTGATAAATTATGAGGGTCATGATTCAAAGCATAATTCATGTGTCATGTACCATCAATAGATAAAAAAAATCTTACCTGAGAGGGATATACACCCGGAGGAATCGGTCCACTGCTATTGCTGCCAGACACAAAACTGAGACCAGGGTCAACAGGACGACCACGCAGCTGATGAAGAGACAGCCGTGGAACGAAGTCTCCACTCGTCCGTCCACCACCACGGCCAACGGTATGGCCACGCAGCCGACCATAAAGTCAGCCACGGCCAGAGAGACAATAAGGCAGAAGGTGGGCTGGTGGATGCTTTTACTGGTCCACAGTGCCAAAATCACCAGCATGTTACCCAGACAGCAGCTGACCGCGATGAGCACCTCCAGAAATGTGTAGATCACTTCTCCAACACCCATTGTGCCTCCTGTTCACCAACTATCAGATCGTGTCTGAATGTGACTCTGGACCTGACTGTGCGGCACTGTGACATTTATCATTCATCATCACGCTTGTGAAACGTTGAGGAGGACGTCCTTAGCCACCCTGTTTTTTTTTTTTTTTTTTTTTTTTTTTTGGTATGTTGTAAAAGTTTGCAAACTGCTTTTTGGTGCAGGCTAAATTCATTTGTCATTGTAAGGTACCGTATAACTTTTGGTGCCATGTCACGCCAGGCAAAATAAAAATGCAATGTAGTAAAATATATGGACGACAAGGAGAACTCTGCAAGTGAAAGAGCCCATATGATATTTTTGTCAGGAGGAAATGAGACAAGTTTCTTGACAAGAAAAATATAACTGGTTTACATTTAAACTTATAACAAAAGAGATGCATTCCCATGAGCTCACATGAACAGTTTTAAGTTTGCTTAAAAGTACAGTGATTGTGTCATCACACAGACATTCATATTCATCATCAACTTGGATCTTCACCTCACTGCGGTGACCTGACTCCTGTGTGATAACTCATCACCTGTATGCATACTTATGTAGGTATAAAAGCACCAATGACCAACAATAAAAATAAAATTTATATACAAGAGTTATACACATATACCTATGTTATTTGTGATGTAACATTGTAATGCTTGGATATGAATGGATATGCACGGGGTTAATGTTTATGTGCATGTAAACATGTCTACATACTGAAAGCTTTGACAGCTTTGACAGAGTACATGAGATGTAATAAATATGTTTTATTATTGTCACATAATGGTAGGTAGAACAACAATGACAATGGCACATTTTCGAATGGACTCACGTGCCAGTATTGTGCAATCATCTAATTACAAAACGTGATTTCTGTGTACAAGCTCACAGGTCATCAATTTCACTTCACTTCATCGGCATGAACGGAGCCAAAGAAGCTGTTACTGAGCTGGCGTAGAAAAGTCGTCGACAAATCTGAAAGTGATGATGGCTGCAGTACCAAGAGGAACAAGGTAGTTCTTGCTGAACGTGCAGCGAACAAGCCATTTTACACAAAACACTCATCAAAGAGGGAACACGAAACCCACTGCCCACACACTGATTTGTTGTCCAGAGACCGCTGACACAAACAATCACAATCAGCAAACACTTTAAAATCACATCAACAAATAAAAATACTGAGGCCTTTGACAAAACTTGTGATACTGTAATAGTTGTAGATAAACTCTATGTTTAAAATGTGAGAGGTAAAAGGTACAACTTTCACAGTTAAAACGAGGCTTCTGTTGAAAGGCGGATGAGAATTCGTGTTTACCGTGTACTTTTAATGGACAAATGCTACATAGGGACTGTGCTAGCTGCAAAGTAATGCGGACCAATATACGTTTCTTTTATTCAGAGAAGCATTGTTAGTGGAGCTAAGCTAACAGCTTAAGGCCAAACAGGAACTAGTTTAAGACAAAACATCAAAGAACTAATTTGCCAACATGACTTAAGTTGCTTTAAAACTGCTTATCAACTCAAAATCCAGCTTACCTGTTCGCACTGATGCAAAGTCGAACAAAACGGCGAGAAAAAGCAAGCTGAGCCGCGTAAATCCTCAATAATCTTCACTGTTCTGTTTCATCCTCCAAGAATCCACAAAACCTGAAAAATTACAAAAGTTAAAAGAGTTTCGAAAGGTATTTTACTTTTAAGAATTTCCATTAAGTTCATCCACAACACAGCAGATGAGCACCTTAACTCACTCTGGTGCAAGGGTGTGGGGGTGGGGGTGGGGGAGGGGGGGGTGTCATATTATTTATTGCATCATCACCTCCCATTTATCTACGGCCTGACAAGCTACACAGTTCAATTTGCTCTGTGGTAATATTTAAGCACTAGTGCACTGTGGGCGGGGCAGGGTGCGTGCCGGGCATGCCCCCATGTTCGAAAGAAACGCTGCATAATGGCCCCCTTGGATGCCCTTATGGCAGATAAAGCATGATGAAGTGCCCTCTACGATGGCCAAATGTGCAAGAAAACATGATAAAGTGCCGTCTAGGGTGTCTCTCTTGTGGAGAGAATCCAATGACTGCCATGTACAGTCCCATCCAGAGGAGAAAACGTGATGCAGTATCATATATAGGCTACATGTTAGGAAAGGGCTCGAAACTGTTTCACCATAAATCAAGACTTTTTGTATGATATCATGTGCACATATTTTTATAATTATCACTAAAATGTTTAGCCAAATGTAGTTTAGCATGTTTGTCATAAGAAAATGAGTTATCCTCAGGTATAAGATACTAGTTTGACACCTGATTGCATCATTTGGTTAAGTACTGGACAGCATTTCCGTCTCCACATGATCAAAGTTCCCTCTGATGTGTTAAATGGAAATAACGCATTCGAGGGACTGTTTTGCATTGTGTAAATCTTCCACCCTGCTTTGCTTATCAGGTCACCCTGTCATGTGTTATCACTAATTACACTGGAAATTTAGTTTGCACCTCTCCGATGAAGCTATTTGAAGAACGCAAGCTGACTATATGCTCTGTGTTACATCCCTCTCCCTTTTTTACAACCAGTGGACAGAAAAAAAGAGCTCAGATGGGACACTCACTTATGTTCTTATATTACAAGTTCAAGTTGGCTGACATTTTAATGATGCACTGAGAGCATGAGTTTTGTTTCTGTGTGTTTATTATAATAAAAAAATATTAAGAATGTAACTTTAAATCTCATGTCCAGATATTTTTTCTGTACTGTCCTTTGCAAGGGCTGTTTGAACATACAACATATTTGAGTCACTGCACAATGACTGCTTTGGGTCTGATGGGAACGTCTGCTCCTTTACATTAAATTTTCGAATCACAGTTTTCACGGGTAATATGACAAGCATCACTGTATGTTGATCGAATTGCTGTCTGTGTGTGTCAACCAACAAAAGAAGAAATGGAAGAACATGAAACAAACAAGCACCACATCATGCCCTCGGGTTCAAACAAGGCTACATCTCACGAGTGCAATTTGCCCGCTGGAGATGGAGTTGCTCCTCACATTTAATATTCAGAGCCTTTACTTTTGATTGCCTTCCATCCAACCTATTAATTTGAACACTCACATCCTTTTTGGGAAAACGGCTGAGGTTGACCGATTAATGGAGACACAAGCAGAGACGGCATTGCAGCGGCGTCATTATGTCAGAGTGAAATAAATTCTACATTAGGCCCGAGGCCTCGGTGAGGATGTTGAGAATAATTTTGTTCACGGGGACCGGAAATAGAAGCTTTACTGTCATGTAATCCCTGTGGCACACGAGCGAGCGGATCCCTGCAAGGACATAATCAAATTCATTACTTATGTTTACAGATGATGATGTGTTGTGTGCTGCAGTTGATGAGAGTATTTTGGAGAGGAATATCAGCGGGAGAAATTAGGATGTGGTAATTAATTATGAGAAATGTCGAGGGTGTAAGTGTAGAGATCATACATAGGACAAAGTGAGCCTTGTTCTTGTGTGATATGCTGCTGTAAAACCAAGTACATTCAAAATGTCTGAATCTTTAACGGTTTGATTGGGTCAGATCTTGACAAATGACAATAACTGATGGTACAAAATAATGTAATTCCATAGTTATTTTACATTGCTTCTCAATTTATAAATACACTGCTTCAAAGAGATTATTTAAAGAAATATCAGAACAATAAGAAGAATAAAAATGCATCAAATATTATATAAAGGCGTCGGTGCGTGCTGAATCAGTACGTTTGATGTGTACTGCAGTATTTTTTGACATTTATTGTTATTGCGTTCCCAGAGGTGATAATGCATGTGGACTCACACTTGAGCTGATGAAGGCATGTGGGATGACAGAGGCTTAATAAAACTGATTCACTGTCTGCTCATGGACACTCTAATGTACAGACCAGAGCCCGCGCTCATAGGCAGTGTCCCAAAACAACATCCTGAGTCATCGGAAAAAGGAAAAAAAAACATCCTAAAACTAAAGTGATCAGACTGAATATATTTACAAGCAGACGTTGAATCTGCTTCCTTAAGCAACTGAGGACCATCTCAGTGATTGCTTGCTCAGGGATACTTGCTGCCAAAGTCTTTTCATGCTCGAGCAGACAATTAAATTAAGTTTTTGAGAGTAATTGAACTTTTGGACCTAATTCCTACCTTAAGTTTACGCTGCAGAGTCCAAGTTATAGACAGACCAGGACAACTTTGGACGATGAAGAGAACAAAGTAATGAAGACGGAGGGGAAGGGAAAAATGAAGGGACTAAAATTAAATGCAAGATGGTGACGGTCACACTGAAACATTTACACTACTTAAGTCAAGTTAATTCATAACCACTCAAAACTGATTAGTGGAGATCAAGATATTTTATCAGCAGATGGACCGTACTGAAACAAGATCTGTCTGATGTTAGAGGATGGAATAATGACCGCCATATGTCTGTTATTACCTAACTCCACTTAACATGTGTCTCTCAGGAATATAAGTGGAACATGAGTGCATGTAGTTTAGATCATCTTCACAACAGGATGTGACCTATAACGATTTCTAGGAAATTTCTCTGCTTCTGGCGAGGAATGAAATAGAGTTCTGCCGGCCGACAAAGTTTTATTTTCTTTGCAAAGAAAAGGTCAATCAACAGTGTGATGGTCACAGATGAAGAAAGACCCCGATAAAGGGGAGATCCGAACCTTTATACCTGAGGAGTGGCCCTTTTCACAGCTCCTTGTCTTCTGAAGGAACCAGTCCCTCATGAAGTGTATTCATGTCCTTTTGTCTACTGCAAGTATCGGCACCGACTTGGTGTGTTTCACACCTGAAGTTTCCTGTGAGCCCACACGCCACAATTTCCTATAGACAAAATGATTTGGTATCGTGTTAGGAAAGGAGAAGTTGCGTGTCTATGATAATTATAATAAAGGAACTGAATTTGCTATTATACTAGCAATAATTGATCCGCATGACACAGGCTAATGGCAAAGAGCGATGAAAGAGAGTTAGAGAGTTATGAAATACACAGATTACTTCATGTTAAAGAAGTAGAAGTAATGAAGATGACTTTGTGGAAATAGTCTTATGGTAGTAGAAAGCTTACAATAATTAATAAGTTATATCATCTTTTAATGAATTAATTAATCATTATGAAAAATGTAAAAAACAAAAATTAAAGTTGTGGTATTGCAAAGGCTGGTATTTTATGTTTTAGGTTACTGTGTACTAGATTTTTGTGAGTTAAAAAGTAATATAATAACATAAACGACTGTAATATTAGCTGTTATTCACTGTGCCAGATAACTGTAAGTCTCAAACAAACATTCAGACAGAGATCTAAGGGAAGGGTGGAGAAGTTTAAAATGAAACTTGTGCTCTTTGATAGGAAAATACATCACACTCTTAACACGTGTTTTATCTTTCACTTAATTGCTGATATGGAAAAAAATGCTGCAAGATAACAACCAGCTCTAATGCATGTCCAGGGTGAGAGCTTGTTATATTTAAGATCCATATCAGAACGCATCCTGCCCACTAATAACATAACCCCCCCCCCATAGTTCCTCTCAAAAGCCACACAAACTCTTAATGCGAGCAAAAGTATTGCTGCAGGATGCTGCAGAAAGCAAAGTCCCTCCCCTCAGTTTTATGACTCGTTTTTTACGGACTAGAGAGAGAGAGAGCATGTAAGAGAGAAAGAGAGCGAGGATGTAGAGGAGTAGTGATGCACTGTTACCCAGTCCTGCGCGGAGCTTGAACCAACATGCTGAGGATTACTCGTCCATCATCTTTTCATGAACAAAAGGGCCACTAGTTGTGTGAATATGGCAAAGAGAAAATGCGCATTTCTTTCAACTAGAGATCCTAAATAATGGAGGATGTCACAAAAGTGGAGGCAGGAAGTTCCAACAACCAGTTTTCTATTTCTTACTGTCTGAGTGAAGGTAAGCCACATCTGTGAATAGTAAAAATGTCTTCCTCTCCTGGTATTAAGCCTCGGGAGCATGTGGACATGGTGTACATCTCCATTGAGACTGCTATCGCCTTGGCCTCTGTGCTGGGGAACGTGCTGGTGGTGCTGGTTGTGTGCGTGAACCGGGCTCTCCGCAACACCACGTTCTCCTTCATCGTGTCTCTGGCCGTGGCCGACATCGCCGTGGGGATCTTGGTCATCCCCCTGGCCATCGTCATCAGTCTGGGATTTAACATGCAGTTCTACACCTGCCTCTTTCTCTCCTGCCTGCTGCTGATCATCACCCAGAGCTCCATCCTCTCCCTGCTGGCCATCGCCATCGACCGATACCTGCGGGTCAAGATCCCCACCAGGTGAGGAGCTGCTGCGCTTTGCTTTGGAAGGTTTCGTTTGTTTTTTCTAATTTCAGATTATGTTAGATGATATATGTTGCAATGACACTGTGTGGAAGATTATTACAGCATCAGTGTAGCAGAGTTTGTTTACGGTAAGAACAATAAAATATTCATATTACTGAGTGCCAGGGGAAGCGGATGTCAACACAGTCCTTGGCTGGTTGTAATTGCCTGCTCCGGGCAATTGCAGCTTTTCCTGCTGAAAATAAACTATGACAGCTACTCGGAGATATGTTATCGATACACAGTAAGTGCTTTTTACCCATCAGCTCTACGTCATTAGGATTCAGTTGGTTCCCCGATACCCTGCTTGTATTTCTTCCCGAACACGCCAAGTCAAGTCAATCAAACACATTAGTCACTAAATTGAATTTTTTTTAAAGTCCCACGTGCTAATGTTGCCCCAGGTGTATTTTAGAGAATCAAATATCTATCTGAAGCACCAGTTGTCTCTGATCTTATATTTTTATAGCTTTAGAGAGTTAAATGTGTGCCTTAAGCCCCAGAGAGTCAATCAAGAGGAGGTGGTTCTGACATGGGCCCATATATCGTTGCCTGGTTTAATGCAAATCAATGGGCTGGACATCAAAAGCTTTTAAGCAAATGAAAATGTCCCTGTCTGACTAAACAACTGACATAGGTGCTGTTTGTTACAGGATTTTGGCAGTCGCCCATACTACATTTTGTTTACCAGTTTGATCCTGATGTCAGATGCTGGCATTTGAGAAAGAATGCTTCTGAACAATAACCTGCGGAGTGGCGTCTGTTCAACCTGTTCAACCTAATGCAGTTGTTGGCGTGTGTGCATTTAGGCGATTGAAAAACCTGTGTTCATTTCTTTTCTAATAACCCCACCCAGGTACAGCACCATAGTGACCCAGGGGAGGGCATATGTGGCAGTTTGCCTCTGTTGGATCCTCTCCTTCCTCACCGGATTGGTTCCAATGATCGGATGGAACAACCGTGACGCTCAGAGAAACCTCAGCGGCTCCAGTGACTTCGTCTGTAATTTCACCAACGTCATGAGGATGGACTACATGGTGTACTTCAATTTCTTCGGCTGGGTGGTGTTACCGCTGTCCATAATGATCGGTCTGTACGTGGAGATCTTTCGGGTGATCCGGCGGCAGCTCAACCGGCGTGCTGAAGCCACCTGCGATGGAGACAGGTACTACCGGAAGGAGCTGAAACTGGCCAAATCGCTGGCCTTGGTGGTCTTCCTCTTCGCTGTGTGCTGGCTGCCAATACACATCATGAACTGCATCGACTTCTTCTGCCCAACGTGTCAAATACCCAAGTTTGCCATGTACGTTGGCATCTTCATGTCCCACGTGAACTCGGCACTCAACCCGATGGTCTATGCATTCAGGATAAAGCGGTTCCGTGTCACGCTGATCAAGATCACCCGCCGTTGCATGTGCTGTAAATCCCCAGAGCCCACCCCGTGCCCCACCAGCACGCCGGCCCTGACGGAGAAAGCCGATGTAAACTAATGATAAGGGCTGCAGTACTCCTTGTGGCCTAATGTGAGACGCTCACGGGATTGGGTGACATCTGAAACATCAACCCATTAACAGATACAACCAAGCACTTCATTTACTCATTGGACTGGTTCATTTATGACATTCATGTTTCTTTGATACAGTTAGATTTTAAGAAAACAAGCCTGCAATCAGGAAAAAAAACT
>JAOXYL010000100.1:7235808-7252220 GCA_028564955.1 Terapon puta
CCTTAACACCTGCATCTCTTCCTCGACATGATGTTGCTGTTCTGTCCTTTCATTCACAAATCTCTCCACACTGACCCTCTAACCTTGCAGGCACAAAGCGCTCGAGGCTCCTAAACGCAAACACGCTTCATTTGGATTCCATATGTCGTTCGCCTCAGATGACACGGGATTGCCAAACCAGTCCAGATTAAACCCATTTCCACCACCGGGATGGAGGCCCTCAGTGTCCATCAGGCCCTCCGCATGTCAGGTCAGAGGGCCGTCCCGCACTGTGTAACGCCGCACCGCCACTGTGATAGAGGAGCTTATCGAGTCCTGCAGCCTGATAATCACCTGTTTCCCTGTGACACCCCCCCCCCCTTCCTTTGTTCATTCAGCCCATCTTGTCATTTTGTAAAAGAGGATTTTCTCCAGTGTCCATACCGGCCTGGTCCTTCATATTACGGCGTGTCTCCTGGTTTTGTGTGAGCTCCGGAGCATCTGTCCGCCGTTTGTTGCTCTGTGCGCTCTGACAGGTTCACTGTCCCCTGTGAGATGGGATGCATGGTTGGCTGACCTTAACTCAGCCATTTGTCACCCCCACAGGGGTGAAGGAGTGTGTGTGTGTGTGCATGTGTTCACAAAGCCACTCACTCGATGTGGCTATCACACAGTATGAGCGTATTGATCCTCCATAGGACTCTGGGGGGAGCAGGCATGGACATGTGTCCTATTGTGTCTGTAAACACAACACAACTGTTATTCATCTCACCGCCACTGAACACCTGCACAGCGTTTATGCAGATGAATCCCATTAGCTTTCATTTAAAGCAGCGGTAGAGAGTAATAATTTAATTCACGGTGACATTGAGTATTTCCATGAAAAGTAACATTATACTTTACTTTCACTATATATTAGTTAGATTCTGTAATTTAAAAAAAGGTTTTACATAAAAAACATATGATAAGCTTTCAAATTTCAGTAAATAATTCTAATTTAACAGTTAAACTAAAGCTATATTTCCGCTCTAACCTTGCCTGCCTCACTTAATTATCCAATATTTTACAAAAGGAGCAAAGATTAAAGAAATCACAGGTTAGTACAGCAGAACTTCATCAAGAAAGTGCTGCTTATGCATACTTTTACTTGGAACAGAGTATTTTAAGTAAGAACAAATGGAATAGTTCTTATAAAGCTTATTTCAAGTACAATGAATTGAAAAAAATTAGGTTTCTTAGTCCACCTCAAGTACTGTTGTCAAAGAAACTGAGATATAAACACAGTGTCATTTCAGCAACACCACCCCTAGAGGGCAGTGACGCCTTCTTCTTCATTCTTCCTCGTCACCGAACAAACAAGCTCCCAAGTAAAACTAAACCTCCACCTCCATTATTTTCATCCTCACTTTGAGCCAAACACCCAACACCCGGCCGCCGCTGCAGAAACCTGAAGACGCTCCGAACTCGGCCTCTTCCAGACTCAGCGCGGGGGCCTCTCAGGTGATGACAGAGAAACCCCTCACCGGCTGATATCAGGGCAGGGAGTTAATGAGTGTGAAAAGCTGAACACCTCCTAATAACGGGGTGTGGTCCGGTGCCAGGGCAGCCCTGTTGGATTAGCAGCGAGTCCCACTGCGCTCGTCTCCTAATTACAAGCTGGTAAGCACAGTGCAAGCCTGTATGGCTGCTCAACCGTGCTCCTGTGGGCATGCTACCATCCCCGGCAAACAACACACACGCACACACACACACACACACACATGCAAGCGCTCCTCCCTGACAACAACAGCAGCGGCGGCGGCGACGGCGGCGGCCACCTCCAGCAGGCCCGCGTTCCCGCTGCCTGCGTCCTCGGCTTGGCCCGGGCTGCTCGGTTTGCCGCCCGCCTCTCCCCCGCTTGCCCTGGTTTCAGCGGAGGGAGCCGCAGAGTGCTGCACTGCATCGCTGGATCAAAGCAAGACTAATGACTACAGCAGGGATGGAGCTACGGCGCCGAGGCCCCGAGTGCTTCCCGCTCGCGATGCGGAGCTGTAGTTAAAACCACGAGTGGACTAAAGATAGCAGATAGCACAAGACAAGAGAGCAGCAAAAAAAAAAAAGAAAGTGCAGGTGTAGCTGTGACAGGTGAGGAGGCTCGTTCACACAAAAATACATCATAAGGACGCAGCAGTATGGCGTCTCCTAGGATATATAGTTGTGTCACTTCACATGTGCCTGTATTATCTCAAATTGCTGAGGTTGAATTCGCAGATCTGATAGAAACAAAGCTCCATTTTTCTCCAAACTAAAAGCATCTGCAGGAAAAAAAAGCCTTTTTTTTCCCCTATTGTGGCTCGTTACACACGGATGTCAGGGCCGTGCTGCCGTGAAAAGTTCACCGTGGCGGATTTCTTTAAGATTTTTCTTTTTTGCCTTTCTTCTCCTTTGCCATCTCCTTTCCACCCTTCTATCCGTCTCCTCCTCTGCTCACACTCCTCCTCCTCCTCCTTCTCCACCACCACCACCACCTCCTCCTCCTATCTCTTTCTCCAACAAAAAGGCTATTAATAGAACACCCTGCTCTCTCTTTCAAAACTGCAGGGAGCATATACGGTGCACTTAAAGGGAGGAAGAAGCTGAAGATACCAGGAGGCGTTTGAAAATGTCCTCCACGCTGCCCGCAGCTACAAAGACGCTGCATGTCCTAAAAATAACAACAAAGGGGCCTCTGATCGATTCGTGGCGTTTTGTATCAGCGCAGACGCTCTTCGGCTAAAATTAGCGCCTCAAATCATTTGCTGACTAAATACCTTGCGAACAATGTGATGTGGGAGAGGGAGAAAAAAAAAAAAAAAAAAAAAAGGAGGCTGCATTAACATTTGAAAAACACCTCTCATATATTTTCAGCTGCTTCTTCCACACTTGGCGCACACAGAAATCACAGTCTTGTTTTACACGAGGCAGAAAAGTGCAGTAAACGACACACAATAAACACACCAAACACTGTTTCAGTTGAATTATTATTGGCTTCATTATTGATATTACTTCATCAGGGTTATGATCATTTGGAAGGATTATATGCATTTTTAATTTCACATGTTTTTCTTGTCCATAGATTGTCCTTTTTGTCTTGTAAAGTGCAGATAATACTACGTTTTAAATCCAGACTTCACATACAGTATATAGTACATGGTTTTTGCTCCATCATCCATTGGTTATTATTTACATTATTCTGTCACATTTCATTTCATAGAAAGAAAATCCATTATCCACTGTACCAACGTTGATGGATGTTTTCAGGCCTCTATGATATGGGGGGAGCATGGGGGGGGGTGAACGACTGTACATATTGTCTCAGTGGATGCCACACTATCAGGCTCTGGGGTCAAACAGAAAAGAAAGGAAATCTTTCGTTCGCAAACACGCACATGCATACAGATTGCATATTGATCATCTTGTATCCCGTATGTATGTATGTATGAGTTGTTCTTAGTTTTTTTTTTGTTTTAGTTTTTTTTTTTTTTTTAATGTAGGAGCCTTGTCTCAAAGAGCTGACGCCGCAGTTCAAACGAACCCAAAAGCTCAGAGAGCTCATATTCACATTCAGCTAACGTGTGAGTGTTTGACGTACAGCAGCAGAATATTGCAAAGTGTGGCTCTTTCGCCCAAAGGTCTGGGTTAAAATGCGCCGCCAGCTCCCGGGATCAACATGTACTTGGTGTCGGATAAAACGCAAAAATAAATTTTGTACTTAAACCTTCTCAACTACCAGCTAATAATCATTCTCTGCATAGATTTCTCAGTGTAATTCACTGGTGGGGCACCCTTCTCATGGAGTGGATTTGCTGGTGGGTCCCTCAGCAGGTGAGAGATGAGATATTTTTTTAGAGGCTGTGGTGCTCCCTATAATGCAATACAAGATTGGAATGGACTTTGTTTCCATTGAATAAAAACATTGTACAGATTAAATCCGCAGGTGTACAGATGAGGATGGTCGTGTTTGTCTTTGTGCTTTAAGCAGAAGTAACCGTCACATTGTGGACTCCGGTGTATGAGTTGCTACAGTGAATTTGGCTGAGGTACAGTAACGTGCCCAATTTCAAACATAAGAGATAAATGTTGCAAGCATCTTGAACATTTATCATAAATATCTGTCCAAAAAAATGTAATGAAGACAATAAGATACAATGCATTTGCATGCATAGACAAATATTTTTGGTCAGACTGTGAGTGTTTTTTTTTTTTTTTCTTTTTTTCACATATACAGATATGCAAATGGCTGTTGCATAAATGCAGCTGTACAACCAGGCTAAGACACTGACACATTCAGTGGTTCTTTCTCTTTCTCCCTCGCATACCCACTCTCTCTCTCTCTCTCTCTCTCTCTCTCTCTCTCTCTCTCTCACACACACACACACACACACACACACACACACACACACACACACACACACACACACACACGCTCATGCACAGACAACACCTACATCGCTGTGCATCAACACAATCACATCAATACTCAACTGATGATCAATAAGATCTTGGTTGGACTGCGGACGTCCATAAAGGTTCATTCTTTTTTTTTCTTTTTTTTTCTAAAAACCAAACACCTACGTTCTCCACACAGACCCCTCCACCAAAAGGATTATGGGAATATTGCTAAACAACTACTTAATCTGGTCCTACCTCGAGCCTAACATCTCACTCCGCCTTAGTGCTACTCTTGGGAAAAGCAACAAATATAACTGCTCCGACTTATTTACTAAAATTCTCTAAGAATCCTTTCAAGATACATGAAAGCAGACACGGATCAGGACAGAGAGACGACTTCAGAAGCCTCACGTCAGGCAGTTGGACGAGGCATCCTGAGCACATATTGGCAGCGATGGCGTAAAAACATTTTGCTACTGCAGGCTAAAGACTGTAGTGAGCAGAGTGAAACCCTAAGAATAAAGATGTACATCCTGGCATGACTGAATTCACTTAGACAGTTCTTGCTACAGACATTCTCCTAATCCATCACCTTTCTAATTACCTAAGACATCCGTGAAAAGATGAAGAAAGGCAAGAGACTCAGGAGTTAAGTCAGAGGACCCCCCAGGTTAGCCAATATCTGCTACACTGCTGCTAATTATCACTTCCCATATTGACGTTACTGCCTTTGACCGTTACCTTGGCAGTGTTGAGCAAACGGTGGAGAATCTCAGCTGGACACAATCCTAGAATCAGAACCTGATTCGCATCCGATGCCAACTTTTTTTTTTTTTTAAAGACCAGACCGAGCTTCTGGCATCGCAAACTTCTCAGAGGACAGGCAGGCTCCACTTCAATTCTGAACAATTAAACGCCAATATAAAAAAAACAGAAAGCTTTCTGATACACGACTCTGTTTTCGGGAGGGTGCGGTTTTGAACGGCGTCCCGCCTTTCGACAGCCACTTCACAGAAGGCAGTTTTCAACTACGTGAAGCAAACTTTATGTAAGTAAGTCCAGGACGTGCGCCAGGTTTGCTGGAGAACTCACCAGTAAAGACAATGCTTTTGAAAGGGCTAGTAAGAGTGTGTCTTTGGCACTCTGAACAGGCTCTGAAACAGGAGAACACAGAAACAGTGCTCAGAACAATTATTATTGTCATCAAAAATAAAAACATGTCAATGATCTGTGCACTGTGGAAAGGCTCTCGCTTTCTCTTAAACATTGCTATTTTGAATTTTTTAATTCTCTGATAAAAGTACTGTATACGTGTACTGTATGTATACATATATTTTTTTAATATATATTTATATATATATAAGAAATAAATATACCTATTGTAATAATTATACTTTTTTTGTCTCAGAGGCTTCTTCTTCTTTGAGCTTAAATGCATGCTTCTAGGAATGTTTTTGAGGTCATGCAACACTAGGAGAGTAGCGTAAACCCAGATAAAAGGCAGTTCAGGGGAAGCGTTATTCTATACACAAGTCCTTAAAAAGTCGCTATTTTGATCATGAGGACGTGACCATGTGACAAACCTGTGAAAAAAGGCGACGCTGCAAGTCTACCGCACCTGCGAACCGGGATTAAAAACCTAGAGTGCGAGTTCGACGCCCGAGAATCGCGGCCCGGCTGCGGCGCGTTCGCAGCGACCTGGGGAAGAAGTTTAACAGCGATGACTCCCTACGTGGAATGTTAATATCGACAAGGACGGCGCATCCCGTTAGGAGCGGGATTCGGCCTCATGGTTGTTCCTTAAGAAATCCTCTAACGTACAGCTTTAGGTTCTTGTAACAGCTACCTGCAGGCATCCTTTTTTTTTTTTTTAAAGTGTGGATTTGTATTGAAGGCAGTGTACACACAAATATACAGTGGTGCGATGAAGCAAGTGGCAGTTTGAGAAACGTGGAAATTCTCATTCAGATAAAAATGTCATGCAATTATCTACTAACTATGTTTACTACTAACAGCACCTACCTACTTACCGGCTATCGGTTTAGTCACAGTTAGCCTACCTATCTATATGAATAAGTACTCTGTGTGTGTTTTTGTGTGTGTGTATGTTTGTGTGTGTGTGTGTGTGCATGAAACTGTGAAAAACAAACAAAACAAGAAGAAACATTCAAGTTGTCCTCAAAGCTCTGCAGTAAGACCAGTTTTGGGTGAATGGAAGAGGGGGAGGGAGGGGGAAGCTTGCATTGCAATACATACAGTACATGTAAGACCAAAGCAGTGAAAAGTCAAGGCCATTCTCAGTCATTCATCAGATACTGATGCCTGCTGGGAACAAAAAAAAAAAAAAAAAAAGAAGAAGAAGAAAAAAAAGGTGTCGAACCATAAGCTTAGCGCTGATGGCTGTCATTCATCCTTGAAATAACGTGGTGTACTTAACCACCAACCTCGTCACAAGTCACCCACAGGCCATGTGTCAGCGCTGGAGTGGGCTCTCTTTATGCTCACACATCCTCTTATTTCTAAACGCTGTAGCATAAGACAGTTTTGTTTCATTGGCTCCAGGAAGCAGCATATGTAGCGCGCGAGTAGGGCTCTTCAGAAAGCGGCATGGCAGAGCAGTGCGCCTTGGGAAATGAGGGACCAGGGGACAAAAAGCAGGGCTTGTGTTGCTGTTGTTGTTTTTTTCTCTTTTTGAAAGATATTTTTTTCTTGCTGTGTTTCTCCCCTTTTTTTTCTTTTCTTTTTGTGCACTACTGTCGGCTACTGTTGTGAGCAGGGATTTTTTTCTTTTTTTTCGATGTTGTAATTTTCTTTTTTGGAAAAAACAGCCACACACACAAAGCCAACTCCATGCAGAAATGCAAAATTTGAAAATTTCACTCTGTTTGACAGTTATCAGGAGTTTTAAGGGCGAGTTGTGGGGAGTGAAGACTGGATGAGCGCGGGGTGAGCGGATGGTCTTTGTAAAATAATTTTTTATTCACTGTCTATCATCATCAACATTCTGAATTCTATTGCCTTGATTTTTCCAGCACACGTGAGGTGGGAGGCTGTACACCTGTCTCGTCCAGTTGCTCAGCTCCACATTTCCCGCCTGTGACGGGGAGGAAAACAGCAGATGACTACACGTCTGTGAGCATTTTGGTGATGTTTACATAGTTTGTATTAGCCAGCGTACAGTTGGCCGTCTTAAGGTTCTCCTCCTGAAAGTCCTCGTTGCTGTTGTTCACAGCCTCCTGGATCTCCATATAGTCTGATTTACTGATGGTGGAGCCGCTCCGGCTCTTCTTCAGCTCCTCGGCCGAATCGGCTTTGGCCACGTTGACCTGCAGATACTGCGCCTGCTCTTCGCCTTCGGTCTCGCGGTGGTAGAAGTAGTTGAAGTTGGACACAATGACAGGCACGGGCAAGGCAATGGTCAGCACGCCGGCGATGGCGCAGAGGGAGCCCACGATCTTGCCACCAATCGTAGTTGGGACCATGTCTCCGTAGCCGACGGTCGTCATGGACACCACGGCCCACCAAAACGCGTCTGGGATGCTTTCGAACTGCGACTCGGGCTCGTCCGCTTCGGCAAAGTAGACCGCACTTGAGAAGAGGATGACCCCTATGAAGAGGAAGAAAATGAGCAGGCCGAGCTCCCTCATACTGGCTTTCAGGGTCTGACCCAAAATCTGAAGCCCCTTTGAGTGGCGGGAGAGCTTGAAAATTCTGAAGACTCGTACTAAGCGGATGACCCTGAGAATGGCTAAGGACATGGCTTGCTGACCCGCTTGACCATCCTCTGGCCTGTCTGCTAGCTCTGTGCCAAGAGTGATGAAGTAAGGGATGATGGCGACAATATCAATAATGTTCATTATATTACCAAAAAAACCCGCTTTGCTGGGGCAGGCAAAGAAGCGCACTAGAAACTCAAAGGAGAACCATATAATGCAGAGGGTCTCCAGGATGAAGAAGGGGTCGGTGAAGTAGGTGGATGTATAGCTGATGATCGTGGTGTTGGTCTCGGGTGAAAAGACCGCCGCGTGAGACTTGTGCATATCGTCCTCGTCGTTGCGGAAAATGGGGAGGGTCTCCAAGCAGAAACTGACGATAGATATCAGGATGACCATGACAGAGATTATGGCAATAATCCTAGCAGGACCTGAGCTCTCTGGGTACTCGAACAGCAGCCACACCTGTCTCTGAAACTCATTATCGGGAAGAGGCCGCTCCTCCTCTTTGATGAAACCCTCGTCTTCTCTGAACATCTCGATGGCCTCCTCGCCCAGCTCGTAGAAGCGAATCTCCTCTGAGAAAATATCAAGCGTGACGTTGACCGGCCTTCTTAGCCGCCCCCCTGATTGGTAATAATACAATATGGCGTCGAAGCTTGGTCTGTTCCTGTCGAAAAAGTACTCGTTCCTCAGCGGGTCGAAGTACCGCATCCTCTTTTTGGGGTCCCCCAGCAGAGTCTCTGGGAACTGGGAGAGGGTTTTGAGTTGAGTCTCAAAGCGCAGCCCTGAGATGTTGATGACCACCCTCTCACAACACTCATGGTCAGCCTCCGGGTCGTAGTCCTGCGGGTGCCCCGGCTGTGCAGCCGCCTCGTCAGAGGGGTCGCCTGTGGCAACAGTCATTCTGCAGGGGGAGGGGGCCTGCACTTTTCAGTGAGTCTGGGTCCTGCAGCCTGGAGAACTGCAGGCAGGGGCCAGGAGAGGGAGGGGGCTCAACACCGTAAAGACCTGACGGCCACAGGATGTCACCTAGGATCTGACTGCATGTAGGACAGATAAAGCAAAGACAGACAACAAGGTCAGGTAAACCCGAGACATGATTCAGCACTCAATACCTGCCATACTGCCATTTAGTCCAGAGACATCAGTAATTCGCTTTAGCTTGAGGAGCAAACAGCTGAAAATGGATGAAAAGGGAGCCTTCCTCAGAAACAATGTCATGAGACTCGATACAAGTTATTTTAAGTTATACTGGCGTGAGGAGGCAGTCGATACAGAAATGAATCAGCTCGTGGAAACTTGAGGCTGACACTCACTGCTCCTGACTCGGACAAATTAATATGCAAATAAACCATCCGCCTTGCATATAAATTGCTCCAATGCAGGTAAACTCAGGCACCAACTGGCACATAAAACGTACAGGAGCTCGTAAATTAGGACACTGATCTGCTGCAATGGACAGTATCTACGGAAATGAATGGGAATACCTTTCGCAGTGAAGCCATGCATGAATATGGCAATGCAGCAGGCACCCAATTCATACAGACAGCATCCTGTCTCGAATATCACAGAAAACCACTGCAGTCTAAAAACAAACGTGCGAGCCGCTTTGAAGATTTACTGCCGGACCAAACAAACACACCAACGCCTGGTATTAATCGACTTCTGGTTTAGTTTGTGTTGGAGCATTTTAGTCTTGAAATGGTGCCCGTCTCTGAAATATTCAAAAACATCTATAAATAATTTATCCATAGAAGGAAATAGGTTCCAGGAGAAAAAACTGTATCTCTTTGTCTGCATCATCACAAAACACATGACTAAAAAAAAAAATCATGAAACACACAACAAATGTAGAATAACTGCAGGCTTGTTCCACCTTTATCACGTTTCATCTGATCTTTTTTTTTTTTACATTTTTTAAAAAATTTTCCAGTGAAGTGCAAATCAGTGCGTTAACTCCAGCACGCAGAGGCTTCAAAACGCAGATCATCAGAGGTGATAAGGTAACCAGGAGCTGCTTTATCTGGATTTCATACATACCTGCAGACATATTTCTGCTTCTCATGCGATGTGAGTGGACGCTCCTGCCGGATTCTCGGGCACCGGGAAGGGGGAATAAAACCAGCTGCGACAGCCAGGTCTTCGGAGCCGGCTTTGCAAAAAAAAAAAAAAATCATAAAAAAAAACAAAAACAAAAGAAATGGATTTCCAATTGAGGGCAGCCGATGATATTCACCTCATGTTGTCTGCAGCATCCTCGGCCGTGCGCACCGGGTACAGTAAATGCGGGTGTGTCCTCGCTTTCCCCTCCCCGACTCCCTTTTTTTTTTTTTTTTTTTTTTCCTCCGGGTAAGGCTGTCGTGGGATGGCGATTGGCAAAAAAAAAGAAAGGGAAAAAAAAAGAAAGGGAGGAGGGAACCGATCGAGGAGGTGGTGGTGTTTGGTAGTGGTGGTGCTTCCCTTAATAACCAAAAAGGTGCTGGGATCAGCAGAAAGATCTCCCCCTCCACGCCGGTGAGACTGCGTGCGACGAGCCGTGGCTGCAGACCAAAATATATATATATATAAATAAATAAATAAATAAGAGAAAGGTAAATGGTCCTGAGGAGAGAAGATGCTCAGAGATGCAACATCTGCAGAGGGAGAGGCGCAATGAGAGGAGGCGTGGAGGAGGATAGAGAGAGAGAGTGAGTGAGAGAGAGAGCGAGACACACAGAGAGAGAAAGATAGATAATCTTATTACCAAGATTTAATAATTAGACGCGTTGTGGGACACCAGAGATGAAGTCTTTTCATTTCGGCAAAGAGAGAGAGAGAGAGGGAGTAAATCTGCAGCTCATGCGTCACTCCGCCGCCTCACGTTTATTTCTGATGCAGGAACGCACAGGCTGCAGGAGAAGGGATAAATATTAACGACGGTGATGATGGTGATAATGATAAAAAAAGAGACAAAAACAGCGTCTCGACAAGGATCCGGTGTCCGGCTCGGCCACAGTCAAGTGCGCAGAGACGCTGGTGTTCGAGGCTCCTCGGCAGCCTGCGCGGTGAGCGAGCGTCCTCAAGACGGTGACTTGAGACGACATGCATGAAAGAGTCGCCCCTCGTAGTGGGCTACAAGATTATGCAATTACACTGAGCCGGTGTCCCACACACCCACATACACAGAAAAAGAACAAAAAAAAAGAAGAAGGAGGCCTTTTACTGATCCCGCATGATGGTCTCAGCCCTGCAGGAGGTGTGAGGGATTTTTTTTTTTTTTTTTTTTTTTTTGGGAGGAAAGAAACATTTGTGGGTGAAATATTTGCGCAGTCAGCAGTGGCCCGCCCGGGCTGGTACATAAAGCTCAGTCAAACCTGCATTCGGACACTGCTGTGCATACCAAGAGATGGTGATTGAGAGAAAACGCGCTCTCCATCCGCACTGTAGCCTACCACTCCTTACCTTATCTGCAGTGTGGGCAATTTAAAGGGGTACACAGCTCCAGCATTGTTCGGCAGCACTGCCCTGCTACAGATGGGTTCTGGGTTCAGTGCATTTTATAGGAACATGTGCAGCTTTTTTCATTTGATTTAGGCACATTAGGGCTTTTAGAGAAGGTTGGAAGGCCTGTGTGAGGACTATTTTTCCCCAAAAAGTCCACTATAGGTGGGTGTTTGTGTTCCTTCAGGAGCGACATCCAAACCGTCCACCTGAACTGCATGTTTGGGGCGAGATCTTCCTCCTCCTGGGTGTCCTCATTGTTGAGATTATGAGCACACGACGGCGGCAGCGGCAGCGGCGGCGCCAATTACGAAGTCACTTTCTGCCTCGTAATTCTTCCCTCTTGCAGCAGTTATATTTGTACCCTTTCCTGGCAACGAGCTTCATTAATAATAGATGGGAGGGTGACTAAAATAGAGCAAAACCTCCATCGACGCTGCCCGCTCTGTTCGGAAACAAAGAAAGAGCCGATCAATAGCGAAATCATCCTCCCCGCCATCGGGAGCGAAAGCAGTGTGGCCAGAAATGACCTCCAGAGAAGCCAAAGGTCAGCGGGAATCCCTCCGTTGTGAAGGGGTGGAGGGGTGGGGGAGGGAGGGAGTGAGCAGAAAGGGGGCGGTGGAGGCCGGCGGGATGATTTGCATGAGACTCGGCTTTGCCAAGGTTACTCCTGGCAGACCCGGGACCGTCACGGCCCCCCATCCCCGTCCCTTCTGTCTGTCTGCCTGCCTGCTGCCACACACACGGGCGGATACCTCTCACTATCTCTTAATGGCTTTCCCGGGTTCCTCATGACAGCACAGCCATTATTTATGAGCCGGGGGCCCATTACAAAGACCGTTAATGCAGGCTCCAAAGCTCGGCTCACTTTGCATTAGCCGGCTAGCTTTAATTAAAAGCGAAGGGTCCCGGCACTGTAAATGCTGCGAGAGTTTCAATCATACGGGTGGGGGTGGAGGGTGGAGGAATACAGCCGTGAATACAGCTAGTTGTGTAATTTGGCAGATGAGGGTGTTGACAGTGAATTTGTTTCCAAGAGGTATTGATTTCGGGGCTCGTCCTCGCCTCCGTCTGATGTTGTTTTGGCGCGGGAACAAGCGGCAGAGAAAATGAACTTGAGGGCTGAGAAACTGGAGTTGTCGTTATCAGGCGGCCGCGAGTTGGACGGCAGGTCATTTCTTCGCTTTGTCGTTGTTTCGAGAGCGCGGTTTTATTGCTATCTAATCCTCGTGTCAATCAAACAAAAAGTTTGATTGAGCTTCACTTCAGCTGCAGCAACTGATTTTCACCAGTAAATTAGCCCTTTAGTTTAAGAGAACTATCTAGAAATTTATCTCTGTAAACTTTGCAGCCAATATGATACCTGAATTTCAGGAAGGAAAAGAATCTTTTTATATACTGTAATGTATGTAACACTACTTCACGCCTCTTTTTCTCACAAAGGACTTGTCTAAACGGTTGAGGGTTGTCTAAACAGCAGCTGGGTGAAATCATTTCCATAAAGAAGAGGTCAAAATTGGTGAAACTTTTAATGCTTTTGGACTTTTATTTTGACAAGCTGACAGCAGAGTCGGGACAAAGTCTGGACAAGGTTGCAGAATTAAAACAGGAAATCTCTCATAAAAGAGTCGAATAGACAGCTGATGCCAACTTTTATCTGAAATATTTCATCATTCTGCTGCCTTAAAAACCAGGCAGAGTGGGGCCGAAAGTCCCGGATCCTGAATGGGCCAGCAAAAGCTCCAGTTTCACTACATGACATTTGGCTAAAACAATGACAAATACTTTTTTTTTGCTGCTCCGTTATTATCATTTGTGGCCACATCTTTGTAGTGAGACAAAGTACGATCTACTTTTTCTAGTTTGCATCGTGCTGACATGGTGAATATTTCCAATAATCCCATTTGTTAAACCAAACTACTACATATATAAATGATGTATTAGTCCTGCACTGGAGTACTTGTTGCATTGGACTTACGGGGGTTGGTGGAGGCTAACTAGCACATTTTTATCCCTTAACATCTACCGACAGTTCTGATGTGCTAGACGACTTTTGGGACGGTTGTTTAAATGACTTTTTTTTTTACTTATGAGAAGGTTCTCACGTGTCCCAGCACTGACTGAACCAGACGATGTGCCATAAGACATTTTTATTTAAATGTAGAACTATGTGATAAAAGAAAAAGACTACAAATCTGACTTTTCAAAACCAGTTGTGAACTAATACGGCAGAGTACATAAAAGACTTTTAAATAAACCTTCTCGTGGCTCTGGCTCAGAATGTCTGGACAACATTTTCTTTTCTATACTATAAGTCACTCAGACACTCAGCTCTACCAATATCAGAGTGGACAAATCTCTATGTAGTGTATGTGGTCACCTTTAGTCATTATCAATAAAAAAAAAGGAGGTTTGTAGCTGAAAAAAATACTCGAATTACCTGCACTGAAAATCCCCAGGTGACTCATGTGTTTATCACTGGAAAGTGTCTGCGCTGTCAGCTCAGTCCCTGTAGTGCAGTGCTCTTTCTTTCTATGAACACTGGAGGTCTATTGTACCTCCTTGCTCCTTGATACTGCATTGCAGCAGCCACAGGTTTCCGGCGCACACACACGCACGCACACACACACCATATAAGAAAAGGTTGCAGACTAAAGGTCCAAATTCCAACTCATTCAGGCCCCTGCTCCTCTTGTCCACAGCCCAACATAATGCAATAAAGTGGAACAGATGAGCTCTGCGTATCACTTTCACTCTTGGACCTGCTGCTGCATTAAAACAGATTTTTTTTTGCTGCTTCTAGATACGATGATGCAACACTCTCCTGTGTGCGGCTCCTCATTAGCGAATTCTCTCATGCAAAATCATCGCCACGTTTGATGGGAATCTTAAGATAAAGTGATCTCACCCTACATGCCCCCGCCCCGCCCCACCCCACCCCACCCCCCCTCCCCATGCATCTCAACTGAAACTCAATTTATTTAACCCTCTGGGAGATGAGTCATTCCAGTATCACCGCTCGAGAGAGAGAGACGAGAGGTGGCCTGTGAAAGGGGCCAGGTTATACGTCCAACTGTGGGGCCGGGCTGGGAAAGTGGAGGCAATAAATAAAAAGCGAGAGCGGCTTAGGTGCGCAAATATTCGGCGAGGCAGCTCCCCGTGTCCTTCTCTGTGTCCCCTGGAGCTAATGGTGCGTCTGAGGCAGAGACAGAAAGAGGTGGAGATAAAGAAAGGAGGGACAGGGAAGAGAGAGCACTGTGCAGAGAGAGGGAGGAGAAGACGGAGCGAGAGAGAGAGAGAGAGAGGGAGAGAGAGTCGTGCTCGTCAGATTGAGGCCCAGCAGGATGGAGGCAGACGCTGGAAGAGAGCCAGGAGAGACACAAGGACACTGGTCCACTGCGGTACACTGCCAAGCTGCGTCTCACTTAGCCAGATAACCTCGCAGAGATCCGCACACGCCCTCTGCGCCGAGCTCGTCGGCCTGAACTTATACGTCGACGTGTTGCCTGTAGAAACATTTCCCACATGGTGATGATAACAGTGCGCCGCTCTGCGAGTCAGAAGTTACGATACCGGGCAAACATGTGCGCCCTCGACTGTGCAGCTTCTCTATTCGTCACCCGTGCAGCATTTGTACAGACGGCGGCAGCAAAATAAATAAATAAAATGGGGGTTTCATTCAATTCAGCGAGCTATCCTGATGCTGTAGAGAAGGACTATGAGTCAGTCGGGGAGTGAGTCAGTGTCACTGTTGCAGGGAAACCCTTATGCTGCATTATACAGTGTGTCTGTATGAGTGAGTGAAATTCAAGTCAAGGTAAGTGCTTGCTTCAGGAACGCCTGGTTATATTACACCAAGGTTGCACTGGAAATAAGACACCTTTAGTATGTGTGTATGTGTGTGTATGTGTGTTTGTATTTGGGGGGGTGGCAGGAATAAAACCGATTTCGCGTCTCTGACAATGAGCTTTTTTACATGCACAGCGAGGCTCTGTACAAGGAAGCGGCTTTACTTTATGCATTGCATGCAGCAGTGACTTATTGCAGCACGTTGCTCCACCCCTGAATATTTCAGCAAAGCCTGGTTTTGCTCCCCTTTCCGTGCACGAGAAAGTGCTCAAACTCATTTGGCATTAAGAACGTATGCAGATCTGCCCGACAGCGTTTGAGGAAAAAGAATAGGCTGCAGTGTTTGTTTGCTGCAGCACAGACGCACACTGAGGGACTTGTGGGATTCACTGTGACAGATACTGTGACACTGTTATGATGCAAATCTCTTTTTTTATTTCTTTTTTTTGTTTACCGGCGTCTCGAGGAACCAAAATATTTGCCTCATGTTGTTAAGCACTCTGATCCTGGAGCTCTATCTCTCCTGACACCTGAGGTACGAGCCACGGCTGCACAGTTTCCAGGGTTTCCAGGGTCACGGGGCCTCCAAACCAAAAAAAAAAAAACTCACACGTTTGACTTTTTCTTGTTGATATCGATCTTATCTGTCGAGGTTTAGATAAACAGACCCCTTGGAAAATGCCCAAAAGCACCGGAGCACCAAAAGGAAATTGTCCAAAGTCAGCATCGCCACTGTAGTTGGGTGAATCTTTTGCTCAGCCTCATTCGGTTGCCACGGATACCATCTCCAGGGGCAGCAGTGGGAGGAGGCAAGGCAGTGACATCACGCCTACAGCGTCTCTGATGCCGCTGGGATATTTCAGGTAAAGTTAGAGCAAGATGACAAAGCACTTTTCATTTTTCCTGCAGTCAGCTGCATCAGTTAGAGATGAAGTGAAGGGAGGGAGGGCGGAAAAAGTGTAAAATGTGTGGATTATT
>JAOXYL010000100.1:7319190-7331661 GCA_028564955.1 Terapon puta
TTTGAGTGTTATTAAATTTTGCAATGTAATAACTTTGTTGAAATCAAACCCATGTAACTAAAGGACCCTGACTTCGTAACGTTGTTTTTTTTTTTTTTATTACAAAATAAAGTAGAGTTTGGAGTATTTCTTCTCTGAATGGGCATAACAGTCACATTGACCCATACATTATATTATGACCATATATGATCTTATAATGTATGAATGGTCACAATGGCTGCTGTGGTAATTCTAGTCGTTAAAGAATACGGTAGTTGGAGTGTTAATGGCCTGTCTTTTGCTGTTTGGCTACTTTTACTTCAGGCTCGAATACTTCCCGTTTTGATTCAAGCAGCTGCTGTTGTCAGGCAACAACCGTCTGCAGCAGGATGCCGAACGCGGAGTTTGTCAGTTTATCTAAATGTGTGATGGATCCTGCAGGCAATCGATCGTCTAGCAACGTGGTGAATATGGTCGCGAGCTTCCTGGGCAGGACGGAGGCCCGCCGTTGCCCACGTTCACCCCTCGAGCGGGGCGGAGAGACTAAACAGAGCGATACCATAACAGGGCAAAGTGGCAGCATTCCCTCTGGGTGAATCACTTTCCATTCTGTCACCTTTTGTTGCTCCGCGCCCAGCGTGTAAACAGTCATTATGTGCGTTTCAAAGACACAGACAGAGAAACTTAGGAGACCTGAGATGTTTACAGTCACCGACCATGTGTCCCTACCTGCCGCGGCACGGACAGGCGGCAGTCTGTTAGGTATCATCACTTTCGCAAAGAGGAAGTGCTTCAGTAAGACGGCGCGTATTAAAGTCAGCGAGCAAGTGATGGAAAACACTGCCGGCCGCCACCGGTTCTGCGCCGACACTTTGTATACGCAGTAGAAGCTTTCTTGGCCCATTATACTTTCCACTGCCAACCCAGACGTCTCTGGGTTGGAGGCGGCGCGCTTCACTTCCAGCGACCGTCCTTACCTCTCCCTTTGTTCAGCAGCAGGAAAACAACAGCTTGCCCCCCCCCCACACACACAGCCCCCATGTGGATTAATTAAATTGATGCAGCGGTTGCTGTCTGTGTCACTGATTAGGCCCTCAGCACGGACCCTGGGGACCGGGTCCGGTGTATGGTTACAGCGTGGAGGGCTCGGTAGCGAGGCCGGGGAGCAGGGGAGCGTGGAGGTGACGACATCCAGGGGCAGGGATGGATGGATGGTGGTGGTGTTGGGGGTGGGGGGGTGGGGGGTCTAATTCAGCAGCAATCAAACGCCTGAAAATGTGATTTGCCTCCTTGCCAGACGGATGGCATCTGTTTCTCCGGCTCTGCCCCGCAGGGCCACGGATGCACCAAGTCTGAGTGGTTGGAAATAAGACTCGTGTATCAAAGCAGGAAACTGGAAGCTTCATATTTCAGCGGACTCTGCAGCTCCATCCGAATGAAAGCTTCCTGATTTCTGAGCTCTGTACTCGCATAAATGGCTGGGATTTCCAGCCCTTTGCAGTTTGCCTGCAGCAGGAACGAGTCCAGCGTCTCGCAGGATGACGGGGACGCACAGATGGTCCTGTCTCCCCACAAGCACCCATCCATCCTGAGACCGGTATTTTCCTGCAGTCTCACAACTTCACGTCTAATTTAGAGACGATGACCACCGCAGAGGGGCAAAATGAAGCTTGCACCATTTTAAGCAGCGGGCTTTGTGTTTCAGACTCCTTTCATCTCGACTCGGGGCTTTAAGACTCTCAGGCGGCCGGACTCGAGGAGTAGGCTCATCATCAGACCGAACCGTGGGAGGCGATTCAGAGGTTTTAGGCCGCTCGGAGAGTTTCCACCTACACTTCCCCCAGCTCGTAGTCGAACACACAACAACGGCCCTTTTGTGCACCCTGCTTCAACAAAGGCGTGAAAGCAGGTTGATCCATGCCGCCATCCTCAGGCGAGGCGGTGAACTGCGGTCATGTGACAGCGCCAACGCACGTGATCGGGCCCCTCTCATCCATTTATGTTATAAATGAACATATTATGAACGATAAACAAGGGGAGGGTTGTTCGTCTCCTGGTGTGTCTCTTCTCCCAGTTTGCCGCTCTAACCTTTGCGCCTTTTCTCTCCTCAGCTGTGTACATCCTCCTCGGCGCAGGAGGGCTGATGATGGTCGTCGGGTTCTTCGGTTGCTTTGGGGCCGTGCGAGAGTCTCAGTGTCTTCTTGCATCGGTGGGTTGAACTGCTGGAAAGCCGCCTCCTGCTGTGGCATTAATCACACACAACGGTGCTATTTCAAAGATGTACATACTGTATCTGTCCCTGTGGGTTTTTAATAGCAACACTATTTCTACAGTTTCTACCTAATTTCTCATTACCTTCCATTAAGTTCCCCCCTGTAAAGGTCCATGTGCCATTTGGTTCTAATTAAAGAAGAAAACACACTTTGATTGATTTGATTGAGAGTCGTTTACTCTTAAACTGTCTGAGGACGAGCACACGACTCAACAAACATGGATGATGAAGTTTCTAATGATCAATGAATAATGGATGAGTGTTTGCTTTGGTTTAAACGGAGCTTTCTTCTTTCAAGGACACTTATATTTTATATTAAGTAACGCTGTACCAAATTACACACTTCTGTCTGCAACACTTCCCCTTAAATTATGGTCAAATTGAGAATACAGTCTCAGAGATTGTTTTGCCATCCGCTGTTTCAAAGGACTTTCAGTATTAGGAAATTAACAGGAAATGGATGTGTGAAAGTCAGCCCATGCTAATAAAGGGTAATCTTTTTTTTCTCTTCTCATCTGCAGTTCTTTGCTTGCCTTCTGATAATCTTCGGAGCAGAGATTGCTGCCGGTGTGTTCGGATTCATAAACAAGGAACAGGTACCGCGGTTTAATCAGAATGAGATGTGTTTTCTAAATTTACAAAGCAGACACCATATATAATTGATCGTTTTTTATGGATTATAGATTGTCGAGGAGGTTCAAAAGTTTTACAGCAGCTCCATTGCTGACGTCTCCAATCCAAACGGCACCGCGGTGGCTATGATTTACCACAAAACTGTGAGTAAAACTTGATGCTTGTGCTCAACTGACTCTTTCACATGTCCACCACAACTTATTTCTTTTTTTTTTTTTTTACTCCTTTACTTCTTCAGCTGAACTGCTGCGGAAGCCCCACATCAGACACGTCTAACACACTTTGTGCAGAGGTTCCAGAGGACACCCAGGTGAACTATGGTGCTTTACAGCCACAGGGTGGCAGTGTAGCACAGCCTCAAGATGAGAAAAGCTGCTGAAATTCAGTGCTGCATGAGTCCTTTATCACTGATCCCTTTTTTTATGTCAAATAATTCACAGCAATATACAACTATATTAAGGCGTTGCTCTTGTTTTTAGGACTGTTTCACTGCAATAACAGATTTCTTCAACGAAAAGCTGCACATTATTGGGTACATTGGGATCGGCATCGCAGGAGTAATGGTGAGAATTTACAAAACCTTGAACTTAAAGCTTATAATGATCCCGGCTCACGTTCATTTTTAACCATTTATCCTCACCGGGTAAATTATGGCTGTGCTGGACTGATCTTCTTCACACGAAACTCTGTGTGTCTTGATTTCAGATCATAGGGATGATCTTCAGTATGGTCCTGTGTTGTGCCATCAGGAACAACAGGGAGGTTATATAGATGGTGAGTTGAGCCCCCCCCCTCCCCTCCTTCCAGCCCCCCACCCGACCCCCACCAGCCAGCCAGCCCACAACGCGCTCACCGATCCCTTCAGAATCACCCCACCTGCAAACGAAGGGAAACACCAAAGTTCCATGTCAATGCCTTTTCTCGTAGTCCAGAGCGATCTGGTGGGGAGAGCCACTGAAAATCACAAAGAGAGAATACAATAAACCCCCACCCCCACCCACCTCACCTACCCCACCTCGAGTTGCCCCAGTTATCCTCGTCGTTTACGGGCCAAATTCAACACGACACGCTGGATCGTTCTTCTTCACGCCTCCTCCCCGTCTCCACCAGCGCTGAAAATTTACGTCCCCGTTCCTTTTCCATAACGCACGCTCTGCTTTTTTTGGCGCGACCCTGTGACATTCCTCGGTTTTTAACACTTTTTCGTTTCATCGCTGGCGCTCCACAGAGGCGACGGCGTCGCGCTGTAGCAACAACACGGCACACGAAGCCTTAGCTTTGACGCGGGAATGTTGTGACTGAGGAGCATCGCTATTGTAAATATGGACACCTATTTTATGCATCTGTTGTTAACATTATTTATCTTGCCCTTTTATGGCTCCTTTCATGTCATTTTCAGGCCTTAAGCCAAAAATACTTTGTGTGCTTAAACGTTTTGAGGACTAGTCCACGTTTGCAGAGTGAATTTCCATGAGGTGCCTATATTTAGTCACACAAACAAGCCTCCAGCCACTGTACTATTTACCTTCACCTTGTGATTTGAATATGTACATAACGACCGTGCTTGCTCGAAGACACCACTCTCAAGTATTTCTACTTTAAAGCACAATAGAGGAAGTGTAGACGTGATATCAACCCAAAGGGTTAGGAAAGGTCTGATGAAAAACTGCCACTCTGTGAATCTCCACTTCATCTTCACCCGAAAAGGTCACGAGTAACACTACGCCTTGAGCTCTCCTGGAGCATGTGTGAACTGTAACAGTGAGCTAGTTTGCATTTTTGTGTGAATTATTTTGGATGTAAATTTTGTTGGTGTGCCAATAAGATGTGAATTATAGAATAATATAGTTTATGTCATACTGTTAATCATAATAAAAATGACTATTGGGTGCTTTTATTGATCTTTGCTTGCTTGTTTCCGGTTTCTCACGTCTGAAGCGTTTTCTCGTAAGCAGCAGAAGAGGAGCAGCCACGTCTCATGTGGTGCAAATTCTGTGGTTTTGAGGTTCCTGGACACGTCAGAGCTCTGTGCAGACTCGCAGATAAGAAATGGCGGCCGTTCAGAGTGGCGGCGCAGCGATAAAGCAGAGTTACATAAATGCAGTCACATATGGAGAACACTGACAGATTCATCTCTGCAGGAAGGTCATAGGTCAAGGTGAACCTTCAAGCTCATTTACATTGATACACGTTTATTAAGATTTAGTACTGAGGATATAAAGCACAATGTTGATGTCCAAAATGTTTGACTGTTGGAAGTTTTTTGCCATTTATTATAGCACATTATGTTTTTGTTCCAGCCTTTGTTACAGGAGCTCCACTGGCCTGAGCTCACTGTGGTTTTAGGTTTAAAACTGGTTTAAAGGGAGCATCTTCCAGTGGAGGAAGCAACTGAGGACATTTGATCAAGTGCTGTGGTGAAGTACACTTGAGAGGAACAGGCACTCTTCTCTAGTGTTCCATTTTATACTCCTTTACTTCAACTTCACCGCATTTCAGAAAACATTGTACTTTTGCTCTACTTTATTTGAAAACTTACTGATCAATTAATAACTTGACATACTATACAAGGTTATTGTAGTGTTACAGAGCCCATGGGGTAAAAAAAAATCCCCAAGATAGCCTGCAGTATGTAAAGTAATGAGATAATTAGAATATCTTAAATATCACTAGGGTGCCATATTTGTGATTTAAAACTTTCACCCACCATCACATTCAAAATGTATGTGGTGTTGATAACCTCTGGATTTTTTTTTTTTAAAAAGGAAACCTTTTTGCACCTTAGTTATTTTGCATATTACCTTCATGTGAACTTCCTTACATATACACATCTTTTATAAACCAGTCAGTAAACCAACTCACACAGTTGAGTGCATTATCATTTTAATGTATATATAGCACATGGTATGTACAAAAATCCATCAAACACAAAATATGGTAACAGTCATATTTCACATGATCACAGTCACAGTAATAATGCTTTTTTTGGCCATGAGCCCTTTTTATACAGAGAGAAATATCAATCCGCTCTGTTCAGGCATAAACCAAAAATATTGTTTTGAGTGAAATTGGAGGTGTGCATATTGAAACGGCTAAACTGAGGCTATGTGGACAAACACATACATAGATATTGTGCATGAATGCATATATTTCTTTGCAGCTATTAAGATACAAAAACTGCAGTTCACAGACTACTAAACAACTGTCGGGTTAATATCAAGTATATGACAGGACACTGTTTATGGTTTGGCAAACTTATATGGTCCCATGTCAGTAGGAAGGTTCATGATCAAATGAAACATGTACACTAAAGTTACTGCTGAAAAAAGAAACTTTTTTTAAATGATCCCTTTGCATTACATTGAGTAAATGGGCTTCGTGTAATCCCCACTTCTTCTCCAATGTGAGGGTTAGATAACATTAGACAGTAATGTAAAAGGAAGAAAACACAAACAAGTTACTGCAAGCAGCTGAATTTCAGCAATCCAAAACAAAACATGTAAAATAATATGAAAAGTGAGAAAACACAAAAATAGGTCTGTCTCATTGAGGAGTGAGCTCCTCTCCCTCATAGAGGGAAACAGAACAGGGCTGTCTTTGGGACAAAGAAAGAATAACACTGCAACTCTGAGTCCCCTGGCCCAGTAAGGCTAACAGCTTCAAGTGCAAACGTTGGCCACAGCCCACTGAATAAGTCACAAAAGTGTTTAAGTGCAACAGAGCTGTCAGACCGTACACAAGATGAAATCCTTGGTCTTTCCACCTTGAAGCCTTTCTGACTCAGTCAGACAAGACTTTTTTTCTTTTTTTTTTTGCTGTAAACTGGTGGTTTATAGCTGCCAGTTGTTCCACCATCTACGCTCAGAGGTCCTTTGCATAACCAGCCATCGTGTTGATCCGCTCACGCTGACAGGAGGCTTAAAGGTGAATTGTCCAGGATGTATTCGCCAACGCCAACAAAGTACATGACCTGTGCGATGCCGAACAGAGGCGCGATAACCAGAGCTCTGCAGCCAGCACCTTTCAGGAAGGCAGAGGGTCCCTCCTTCCGCATTATTTTACTGTGGAGAACCAGAGAGACAGTCTATCAACACACACACACACATACACAAAATTGTAGCTACACAACAACGAATGACTCAAATATCTTACCTCACACAATCCACAACTCCATTGTAAGTCTCCTCACTGGCCCCTTTGTTCAGTGACTGCAGTCTGGTCTTCACCACTGAAAAAATGAACTAAATATTAAAAAATATTCCCAAACATTTGAATAATGCTGCAAATAAACAGGACATGACATCGAACTCACCATCACAGGGGTTGACAGCCACGGCGGCAGTGGATCCAGCCACACAGCCCGACAGGAAAGCCCAATAGAAAGGCGACGACTCGTCAGGGCCGGGTTTGCCCAGGCGGTTCAGGTTCGCAAACAAGGGGAAGTAGACAACAGAAAAGGGGACGTCCCTGAAAGAAGAAGAAACAAAACGTTGATTCACACTGAAACCTGATGCAAATTATCTGGTCCAGCAAGTTAACATGGTTCCTCTTTGAGAGGGAAGAAGCGTTTTACCTCATGAGCGTTGCGCCCAGGCCCCTGTAGAGCCCCTGGATGCCCTGGGTATGGAGCAGCTCCTTTGCAATCTGGGTGGCAGATACAGCTCGTGGTGCAGAGACCACAGTGCCGGAGTTGTAGGAGCGGCTGAGCACGGCGTTGGTGGCCACGAGCTTTGTGGGAGACATCATGACTGGCTTTTGCTGCTGGGCCGCTATGGACAAAAGAAAAAACACATTAATACAAAACACACACACGCAAGATGGAACTACGACAGAGAAGCAAAGATTTGAGCTGAATGTTCACATTGATGATATAAACTGTATGTTCTTCTCACCGAGTCTGCCTGCATCCTGCAGCTGTATCTTGAGCATTTCCATGGGGGTGGTGATAATCACCTGACACATGCCAGCACCACAACCTGCCAGCATCTCTTTGAACACCGTCAGACCCTTTCTGTTAACAGACGGGGGACATAGTGAGTAACACTAATAACAATAAACTGTATTTTCTTCACATGATGACATTATGATATGACTCTTACCCATCCTTGGCGAGGTGATGTCTGAACAAGTCATTAGCTGCAAGCTTGATTGCTTTCTCAGGGGTGACCAGGGTCAAATTTACAGCAGCACCTGAGGACAAACAAACACACAGTTAGCACTGAAGTCGCAATCAGATCCTCATTCAGCACAAGTACAAAAAAAAACAGACAAACAAAACATTCCCCGCCACTATCATTACAACATTGGATTGTAATAAGTCCATTATATAGCTAATTTATACACAGACAAGACAAATGCTCAATTTAAATAGTAGCTTCAGTTATGATGAATGGAGGGGGATTATGCCAAGAGAAATTCCATTAAAACATGAATTTCAGAAGGGAAATGAGAAACAAGCAACACAAGTCAAGACATGAGGACGGTAATGAACATCCAGAGGATGATGCAAGCATCAAGTCTATGAAGTACAAAAGGTCAGTTTATGAAAACAGGGCCCACTTTGTGTGGAGAAAACTTTAAGAAAGGAAATCTGTGTGTCTACTGAAAGGCTCCAAGTCAGTAAGTGGGTTAATGACAAGGACAACAGACTAAAGAAATGAAGACATGTTAGTGAAAGGACAGACTTAACTATGCTGTGTGACTTTGGCCAAACTTAAAAGCTGATCAGTGGGAGACCACAGATTCTTTCAAGATCAACCAAAGCCAAACACAATTCATAGTCTAGAAAATGAGGATCTACGAACAAGTGGACAGGACAGTGAAGAGACAATTAGTTATTAACAAGTAGTCAAATTACAGAACGAATAGATGGCAAAACAAAAACGTGTGCCTATAGTTTTAAATAGAGCAATATTGTAAGAACCATTTAATGATTTGCCTCCAGCGTGGCTGCGCCTTATCGGCTAGCCTTCAATATCCCAGGGGGACCCAAGTCTGTAATATGAAAAACACAGATGCAAACAAACAGCATTCCTCACACAAGCAGAGACCCAGTCTAAAAAAAGGCCTCAATTTTCCCCACATTTAATTTAATGTCCACAAGATTTCACTTTTTCTTCTCTACATTAAAAGTCAGAGGTCTGATGATTAAACAGGACATGTGTTTTCTTACGTTCTGCATAAATAGTATTAAATCAAAGATGCAAAAACCACTTTGCATGAGAATAGCTCTGGCCACTTCTCCTTTATGATCTACTTTGATTCATTACTACATTTTTTAAGTCAATCAAGCTACACTCATACACTCATAATAACACTTTATCTGAACCTTCAGGACTATGTGTGCATGTTTGTAGTCATGTCATCAATGTCCAGCCTCACCGTAGAAAGATCTTACACTCTCCTACTTTTAAGCTTCCTCTACATCCACTATTCTACTGGTTCCTAATATCCAGGTGTGTGTATAAATCTTACCTCTGTACATGCCAAAGTACCCCTCTGATCGAACTGTCTTGACAAGGCAGTCCATCCTGCAGGGAACAAAAAAGAAAGAAAATATTATTGGCATGAACTATTTAAAAAAAGGTTGTTAAGTGAATGAAGCATTGAAATGTATAGAAGCTCAAATATTTAAAAAAAAGGGGGCCCAGTTATTTATCACAGTGATAGCAAGAGTTGGGCCGGATGCTCTTAGGAAACACAGCGGCTTGGTGAGTAAATGGGGCAGTAAATTTCCACACTTCGAAAGCATTCAGACTATCTCAGCGGAGAGGAGGATGAATCATGGTCCATCAAGTCAGGAATGTCATTAGGTCTACACCTTCATCCCGATGCCCTGCATATGCCGTGTGTGGGATTAGTTGTAATAGTACTGGATTATACGTGGACGTAGTAGGTGTAATGCCAAGAGGTTTAGAAAACAGCTCTGACGTGTGCGACACCGGGAACTAAAAATACTCACATGCTCTTGTAGACCTGCTGACCTTGTCTCTGGTTCTGCAACCTGGTCTTTGCCAAGTCAATGGGGAAAACACAAGTTACCCCAACGATGCCGGCAATGCCTCCATTAATGAGCTTGGCGGGGAGGCTGAAAGGAGACGAAAAAATAAGCGGTTAGTGTGGGAATTCATCTTAAACTGTGAAATTGTGAAAAATGAAATGGATGTATGTGAAATAAAAATGTATGGCCAAAAGCCTCTGAATTGTTAGAACTCTCTTTTAACAGCATAAACAAGAGACTGAAACTATTTCATGTGAAAACAGCTATGTAACAATCTAAATGAAGAACTCTAGTGCCAGTGGTGGAAACTTAATACATCCATATTTGTATATTATAAAAAGGGAAAGGGAGAAAGACTGAAACTTACCTGATCTGCTGCTGAGACATGATGACTTTGACTTCAAGTGATGATACAAGTGTAAAAAAAAAAGTATTGAAGTAGATTCAAGTGTCCTTCAGTCAGAAAAATCAATGAATGGAGTCCTAAACACAGAGAGAAACGGAGTTACTCAACAGACTGTGGGCGGGTCGTTATGTACTCTCAGAGCGCGGACACAGAGCTTATCCTGCCCACAGCACAAGCTTTGGCTCTTATCTAGGTGTCTCAGTGTCACGGGACGGTGAGGCAGCGGCTCAGCTTCCTGAAACATGAGCCGTAGTACAACCGGTGGGCGTGGTTTGCGCTGACCCGCTACCGGAAAAGCCATATATGGGCATTACCGCCTTCCACACATTCCTGATACCCATCTATCTGAATTTCTTAGTAACATGCATGCATACATCTCAGCTTAGATTAATTTATGTTCGCACGGTTTTTAATGGGGTAACGTCAATGCAACACAATGAGAAAGAGTGCATGGTCAGAATTAACGAGCAAAAATTACCGGTTTTAATTACCATTTTTAGTAAAATCGGCTCTGCACTGACCTATTGGTTGAATTAGTTACTTTAAATACAGGGTAAATTATTTTAAATAGAAAGAACCTTTTCTGTAAAGCGTAATGTCATTGTAGTTATGGTTAGTTAACCAGCAGCCGGTGTCGGCTAAGAAACCCATTCAAACAATACCCTCCCTAAAAGCGATAAAGTTGGATATAGAGAACAGTCTACCAACTCTAAAAGGCATGCCAAAGTCACTTAAAGATGAATAAAAGCTTTTTACTCACCAAAATGTTTTCTTCTTTTATTCTTTGAGAATCTTTCGCGCTGATAATGTCTTCTTCCGTCTGTGACCGTCCGCTTCTGTTAATATAGCAGAGAGAAGACGCTGGAAATTTCCATTGAGCTTTTGATGGAGGGGGAGGGGGCGGAGTCATACTCTTCGAATGCCAACCAATCACCGCTCGGCTCGCCAAACCAAATGCTCAAAATTCCAGCGCTAGGTCCCGCCTACTCCTTCTCCTTGTTTCATTGGACAAGTGACCTATCAATCAAATTGTCCCCGCCAATCACACATCCGCAATGCTGTTAAACGGTGTAAAATGGGAACCTATTGTTTGCTAAACACTTCTTTTAGTCATTGTGAGTAAAAGTTAAAGACTATGAATGTAAATATTTAAGATTTCCCCTTTCTTGTCTTTGAGAGATTGGTTCAAGACTTCCGTTTCCGGAAAGGTCTTTGGGTTAATATGATCTTGGTCTCATTAAGAGTCTATAGGTTAAGATCATAATGGCATTAAATCGCTTCAGTAAGCTTGTGGCAGGGATGACATCACTCTTTTCCAGTCATTTCTTCTCTATTCAGGTGACAAGGGTTTGTATGATTGTGGAAAATTACTGATTTCCCCATTCACATTGTCATAGACTGACTTACCATAATTTTAAGCACATACTACTACTCTATTACATGCATCTGAAAACCATGTCTACTTCACAGATTTGATTATTTAAAATACAAAACATATAATCAGGTAGATTATTTGCCTGCAACATTAGAAATGCTGCTTACATGTTAATGCATCATGTAAAATAGTCAGTGTCATGTGTGAAATACAGTGCAAAGCAGTTCCTTTGTCTTATATATTGTACTTGACAAGATATCAATTGGTAAATTAATGTAGTTTGTTATTATTCTTTTTTACTGTGTTTTTCTCTTCTAAATTTCCTCGCTGAATGATTAATTAAGAATTATCTTATTTTCAATCATATATAAATACTATATAAAGATAACTCTGACAGGGGTATTTCTCCTGCATTATGGGTATTTTGGGGTATTTTTGGTACGTTCTGCTGGATTTTGGTGTTAATACTTTTACTTTACCTTTTGTAAAGGTTTTAAATGAAGTACCTTTACTCATAAAGGAGTATCTTTAAACTGTTACTTTTGATTAAGCGTAGTATCTGAGTACTTCTTCGATCACTAGCTGGTCGTTGTTCTTTCACATCCTTCAGCAGGGTAAATGTGAGCGGGGGAGGTGATGAGTTTCACCCTTTCTCTCATCTCACGCTGTCAAGATGTCTTCAAGCAAGGTGCTTGTTATTCTGAGCCTCTGATGACAGTGCTGTGTTAGGGTTATAAGCTGTGTTTAAAGAAGGTTTTGCCTGGATTCTGCACAGAGAAGTAACCTTAAATAAATAAATCTAAAAA
>JAOXYL010000100.1:7331761-7351522 GCA_028564955.1 Terapon puta
AAGGGAAACATGGCCAATCTCTTGATCAAGAATAAAAGGTGGCATATTGAATTACTCAAAGGGAATTTTTTCTGGGTTTAGTCAGACCATCTGGTAGATTCCTCTGATAGGTTTTCATTGCAGGAGCTCAGTATACCAAGCGTTAGCTGGGCGGATGCCAAAGACAAGAGGGCTCTTGTTAGCATTGGGACCGGTTCATCTAAGGCTCTTATTATAAAGATACAGGCATAAGAAACCTTTATGTTACTGCCGATCTGAATGCCACTGAAAAGTTATGCAATGATGGGTGGAACCCGTGATACATATGTCAAGTATGCAGGTTGAGCATAGACAGCATCTCGTCCTTGCATAACTATTCTACTGCACTGTTTGATTCTAGGCTTTTCTAATCTATAGTCATTTTTAGTTGCATTATTTTGAGTAGTATTGAGTTGTATTTAAATGTATCTCAGATTTCCAAATGTCTAGTCATTTCTCAAAATGAGTGAAGCCGAAGCAGAAACACTCATTAAAAAATTGTTGGCGCCAAGGGAGGAGAAATAACTTTCTAGGGCTTTGGCAGACAGTCTGTTTTATAACACAGTTTTAGACTAGGATGTTAATATAAGCTGCAAAATATAAAACCATATCGTCTTCATTTGACAAGCTTGACGCTGAAGATCAGAGTGCAGGCGTGTCTGTTCTTGCAGTGGAGCCTCTGTATGTGTTACAATGAATGATGCAAATATTTTACTTCTGTCTGCAACATATAAAAGGTATCAGCACTCCTACATTTGAATGATAATAACAGAAGCAGTGCAAAGGCACAATAACAAGGCCTAGCTTACTATTAATTCATGCAGGCACCTCTGGTAAGCTTAAAGCACAGTGGTTTTGGGAGTTAAATGTGAACATGATACCTGATACAGTAGCTTACTGTGTTAGTATCATTTCATTTGGTGGTTAGCAGTGAACATGAACAACAGCTGCAGACGATGGGAATGCCATTAGCTTTGCAGGCACTTGGTCATAAACTAAAGAACTGGGAAAATAAAAAGAGGGAGAGTTCAGTGATCACCAAAACTTTTGACAATTCAACTTGAGGGTACCATGAGTATCTGTACCCAATTTCATCACAGTTCAGACAATAGTTGAAAAGGCATTTCACCAAAAAACAACAAAAAAAAAAAGTCAACCTGCTGGTGAGTCTAAAGGATCAACCAAGTCTGTAGGATTCGCGAATGTCTGTCCCGAAGTCTAGACTGGAGTGGCGACAAATCAACACTGCCATCCCCGGAGCCGCCAACATGGCTAAAACAGTTCTCACATTTTTTCCAGTTGAATAAACAGAACACAAACAAAACTGTATGGTTTGTCTGAATGAAAGAGTGACCGGTATGTGCACCACATCGCCGGTTCTCCTGGGAGTGCTGACGGAGGCAAATTCCATTTCATCCACTGCTTTATCCATTAGGGGTTTTCAAAACACCACCACACGGGGAATTTCAGCCAAGCAATTCAAAACCATTGTGCCATATCAGTCAGATGATTTCAAAGTCATATCAGGTCAACTGCTAGTGCAAAGTGTAATTAATGCTCCAGTTATGTGAATTTCTGAGTAAAGTAGCAGTATCTTTAATATGTAGAGATAAAAATACTTTAGATATATCTATTAACTATAATGAGGGTATGAATTTTCACTAATTTTATAAAAAAAAAAAAAAAACGAACACATGTAAAACAAAGGGATTTGACACACACTGATGGGCAAAGATAGAGAACCCAGAGTGAATGTAACATGCCGCAATTTTGTCAACTGAGTGCTTCTAAGGTTAAACAATGTTGCCTTGTCAGCAGTTGAACAAGTTTTCTTCAGCTTATGGTGGCTCAGCATTTCACAAACTGGTTTTATATCCATAGGCCCCCCTCCTCCCAAAGACAAACACAGTGAACTGTTTGTTCCGTTTGTTCCACTTCCAGCTACAAACAAACTTCCAGCGAAAAACACGCCTCCCCTGTACGATGCTTCAAGGTTTTCCAGTTTAAAATTGTGCCAGTCCTCAGGGACCCGGAGGCATAACATGATATGTGGAGCCATGCAGACGGTGGTCACTCCTGCTGACTGATCAAAGTCTTTCCGTACGATACCTTTGTGCCACCCCTTTATATCACATTTTGCAAGCTTTTGGGTGACCAGCTTTTTATTCTGTTATAAAGTTGACTCGGTTCTGATCAAAATGAACCAACTGCGAATGATGGGGCTCAGTTACATAGAGGGACAGTCATGTGCCCAACATTTAAATGTGAGGCCATCACTGTCAGAAGAATGCTGTTCTGCTCAGAAGTGACACAATGTAAAACAAGAGAGAGCAGTGTTAGAGATCCACGTGATGGACTTATCACAGATTCTCCCACTCTGACCTGCTGAGCTATTAATAAGCTCCAGCTGTCCTCCCAAATTCCCTCTGTGAATGGGAAACTACACACACAAACTCAACTTGGGATTACATAAACTGACTCAACGGTTAAAAAAGTCACTAAGTAAATTTAGCGTTTGGTCACTCTTCTGTGTACCTGATGTTTGTGGTTAAATATGCTCACTGATAATCCCTTTTAATAAGCAGTGTGACAACAATTGTGCCTTACGGGATGACTGCAGGGGCAAAAATAATATCCTGAGGTGACATTGTGGAGTGTCAAGGCCAAGTGTTTGTTATGTGGTAAACAGAAAGCTACCGTCTGACACAGGATGTGATTAAGTCAAGCACAGCTTAGTCAGAGAGCTATTTCAAGACGTCAACTTTAATTGAGTTCCATTTAGAGTTTCCTCTTCGGAGTAACTGTATTAGATCACAATAGACATAACAGATTTGAAAGTCACACACAAGTTTACTAGAGGATAATGAAGCTGGGTGCAAAAATATGCACCAGGATCAACTGTCCCATTGTAAACTGAGAAACACGCACAGGTTGGGCAACAAAGGTACAATAGGTAACAGTACAGACAAAGTGGACATCACTGTATCCATCACAAGCTAAAGGATGACGTTTGTCTAGTCTCAAAACAGTAACGCATCACGTTGTTTCAGCTGTCTCATTTCAACAGAAACAAAGAGGAATCAGGAAGGGATCATGTAGTTGCTCTGGCCGGGGTACGGGTACAGACGTCTGACCGGTTTGGTACACCTGGCCCCGTCCACGCTGGCCCTGTGCGCACACTCGTCGCTGTCAGTCCTGCAGGCGCCGCAGTGGCAGCTGAGTGCCACGGGGTAGGTGAAGATGGGGTTGCCGTACATGGAACAGCCGGGCAGTATGGCTGTGCGGTACTCCACCTTGTCATAGGTGCAGCCTCTCTGGATCAGAAAGCGCGAGCCGAGTATTTCCCTCATGTTGCTATCCTGCTAGGCAAAAGACAAAAAAAAAGAAACACATGAATGAAGCTGCAGTACATTTAATTTCCTTGAGAATACAGAGCTAGTTTTTCAACTAAAATCTATGTCTCTGTGTGACAAACCTAATGTCAAACACAACTCAATATGTGCTTAATACCATACTTATGTAAGGATATCGCCGAAAAAGCTTTTTGAGAAAGAAGAAGTTTTTGGTAAAGAGTTTACCAAAAGCGGATTCACACTTTCATAGTGATCAGAATATAATCTTTTACATGACGTGACATTTTTACACCTGAAGAAATGCTATCTCGTCCTTCACCAGAAAGGACATACAAACCCTTGAGTAGCAAAATCCCATGCAGATGGTTGTGTTGATCGCCACACAGAAGTCACAGTCCGGCCTCTCCACGTACAGGGTGTAGTCAGTGGGTAAACACATGGGAACAGCTGGGCTGAACAGCAGGAAAAGAAGCCAGCAGGTGAACACTGCAGTCTCCATGTTAGGCAATGCAATTTTTTTTTCATCAATTTGGGACCTACATGGGAAGGAAAGACAAAGAGACATATTGACAACCAGATAACACAAAGAATAAAAAGTTTGGTATTTTAAATATTTGTTCCCCTGGGCATATGTGAATTACCTGCTCGAGAGATACGGGCATCTGCGGGCTCGATGATGCTCCGAGTCTGAGCACCCTTGCTGAACAGTATTTATACGAATGTTTTATAATCCACCTTTATCCGAGCTAGTTATCTTCCATCTGTGACGAAAAGGAGGAACCTAACTTTCAGTCCATTATGTGGATGACATGAATTAATGATTTCGCTTATGTAAAAAGGTCATGCAGTAACCAAGGAAATCGATGTGGTGGATTCTGCACAGGCTGAAAGGCCGGATGTCCGACCCTGTCCAAAGTAATCTAAACGGTGTCCACTAGATGTCACAAAACACCCCACAGGTTTTTTTTTTCTTGACAGTGCCAAGATGCTTCATTCATAAAGAGTCACTTAAATCTTAACCTGGGTTTTATTTCATTTTCCAAACAAACTTAATCTGTCTCTCATTTGAATGAAAGCCAACAGAGGAGAAAGCCCTCTGTGTAATGCAAAATATTTTATTCTGAAAGTGTATGTGAAAAAATGCCACTTCAACCATTGTGGGTGAGAACAATCTGTAAATCAGCAAGTCAAGTCACAAACTGTGACAGTCCAAACTTGTACTGAACGTGAGTAGAAAACATTCAGGTTTATCTAATCTGTTCTTAAAGTGAGTTAATAAAAACTTCTGTAGCAGACATCAGCGTTCAACTATAACCCGCCCAGACTTCAGGGATTTCCTTATCTATATCTTTGTTTAATGATTGTCAAGGTAGTCAAAGTCTCCCTGACACATTAATTCACAATTAGAAAGCACATGAATGTGTTTTAATATCCATGTTCAATGTGCTGTGTCATAAATTCACAAAAACAAACTAATTATCTTTTAATTTAATTTCAATAACCATATCTAGGACTGGACTTAAATAACTAATCACAGGTTTCCTTTATAATGCACTTGTCTGCAGTGAATTGTTATCATTCTCCAGTAGCAGAGTCAATCTGTCTGTCGAATGTTCACAAAGATTATAATATAGTGAAACATAAACCGTATACTCTTAAGTCCAATGTCCATCTGAGCAGCTCATTTCTTCTCCCCAGCTGTCACTAAGCTTTAAACATTAACAGTACGTGCCATTTTACATTAACTGTCTGAGAGTTTACTGGACTTGATGCACTCATTAAGAGTGACATGAATAACATCAACCGTAACGTTTCCGCTCAATAGATGACTAATATTACAAGTAGTCATACTTAATATCTGTTGTGCTGACATATGTCCACTTTTTTTATCTAATCTTTTCAGTAGTTGTCACATTTTTCGCTGACACATAGGTGTGTTTGAGTTTGAAATGACACGCTTCTCAGTGCATCACTGGAGTGATAATCAAAGATACAGATGTGCTAAGTAAAGTAAGAGCAACCGCATGTAAGATGTAAAAACGGACGGCTGGACCCAACCATAAAGATTTAACCTGCCCTGCCCCCTGAAATTCCTCTCATAACTAGTAACTACTGAGTAACCTGGGAGTTGTATAAAGACGTCTTCTCATGTGTCATTATGTCATTTCCTCTCAAAAGGAATGGATATATCTTTGACACTGGAACAACAAAACCTAAGACACACAGCGGGATCATTGACTTTTACAATCACTGCAATTATGGCTCAGTTTGGCACTGTGTGTCCTTGATGGATTATTAACTACAGAACTAATCTTTATAGTCAGCTGAAAGCATCAGAGTGAGCATCAGCGGATCTTGCAATATCTCATTCTTCCTTTACCAGTTGGAGCGACAAGAGGACTAAAATCCTGAACTTTTCTTTGCTGAAGGTTTGAATGGAGACTTTAAATATGAGTCTGGAATGTGCTGAAAAGTTTGCATTTTTGTCATCTTAAGTGTGTATTTTGGCTCTTGGTGCTGATCATGTGCAACTGCACTTGGAGATAATTTCAATATCATTTAGGGGGAGGAATATTAAACATTGGCGAGATTGAAAACTACAGATACTCTTCTGAATTAAAGCATTCTTAACGACAGTACAGAGAGACGTGTTAGTAAAAGGAGGATCCTTCTTCTGAACTAACCATGACGACTGGTTCAGGTGGTCCAGTGGCCACTTTCTCTGTGTGGGATTATGTGGTGTTTGCTGGAACAATCTTGGGGGCAGCTGGCATCGGCCTTTTCCAGGCCATCCGAGGCCGCAAGGAGACCAGCAGCGATGAGTTCTTGCTGGGTGGACGACAAATGACAGCCGTGCCAGTTGCCATGTCGCTCACGGCCAGCTTCATGTCTGGCATCACAGTCATCGGCACACCTGCTGAGGCCTACCGCTTCGGAGCTGCCTTCTGGCTCTTCGGCTTCTCCTATGCTATCATGTCTATCGTCACCGCAGAGATCTTTGTGCCGCTCTTCTACAGACTGGGGATTACCAGCGCCTATGAGGTAAGCAGCAGGCTAACAGGTGAAGGCAGAAATCTAAACTTGAAAAAAAATACAATCATGGGTGATTTATTAGTACACTACAGAGATACAAAACTTTTTTTAAATAAAAAAAATTAAAGTTGCTAATGATTAATCCACAATTACTGGCAGCACCAGTAGATTTAACTCACCAGAGCACTGAAACCAGTTGGTATAAAAGGACAAGCACTTCTGATATTCAGTAAATGTGACTGTATAAACTAAAACACCGTATAGCAAATCAAAAGTTATATCTGACTGTGTTGGTGTTCCTCATTTTTAGTACCTGGAGATGCGCTTCAGTCGGTACATCCGGGTCATTGGGACATCGATGTACATTGCACAGACGGTAACTAAAACATGCTCATGAAATGAAAAGAGGAATATTCCTTCTTGTTCTGTTCAGATAATTAAAAGCAAAATTACAAATATGGGACAAAAATGGGACAAACATCCATAGTCATCATGGTAAAAAGCACACATCTTTTTTAATTTATGTAAAATAGATTCTTGTTACTGAGCTCAACATCAATATGAATCATATGCTTGTTGTGTTTCCACTCAATCAACTAATGGGTGCATCGTTTCTCAGATCCTCTACACTGGTATGGTCATCTACGCTCCAGCTCTTGCATTAAATCAAAGTAAGTCTATGAATGGGCTGTTCTTGCAACAGCTTTTAATAAAAGTACTTTGCATGATGTTATCACTGACTACCTGCTTTACTTATTCTCGAAAACAAACCTCCAGACAAATAAGAGTAGACAAGGGTTGCTTTTTTTCCTAAATTTTAAGCTTACATAACAACAGCCTACTCAGCCTAGTTACAATTAACTACTTTATCCTGATGATAAAGTTTACAAATACGTCTGATAGAGGGGTTACAGGATACGCCAGTGTTTTTTTTTCTCTAGGGCTTATCTTAAACAAAGGTGTTTTATTTGAAGGAAAAAGTCCAAGTCACATAGAGACTGATAAATGCACCCAACAGAAAGGTTGTGGACACTTTGGCTTGAAATTACTAAACCGGTCAGGTGTTGTTATGTCTCAACAGGCTTATTTTGACATGTGACTCATAATGGAGTTGTTTTTGTTATCATTCAGTCACAGGCCTTGATCTGTGGGGAGTGTTGGTGGCTACAGGAGCAGTGTGCATCGTTTACTGCACTTTGGTTGGTAATATGCATGTCAAAAAGTACTATGAATGGTATTAAAGTAATGATCTGAGTACAAGACTGAGTATATAAGAAGGGTATGTTGTCGACATCCCAGAGTTCTAAATTTAAAATAGTTAAGTATGTTTTTATTTCAAATTTCAAATTGTAAAAAAATAGGTTAATTATGGTTTCAATTACTAATTTTGTAGCTTGGAATAATCATCCACATATTTTAGTTTGTAGTTAATATAACTGTCTGCTTGTGGTGACAATAATATATATGTGTACACATTTTAACTAACCTCACTAACCTTCATGAGCAGTAAATTGGAAAGTCTCTGAAATATTAAGCTGGTTCTAAAATGACTATAACAGATTTAAAATGGTTGTAACATGGTTTTACTTTGTTTCAGGGTGGTCTGAAAGCAGTGATCTGGACAGACGTGCTGCAGATGGTGATCATGCTAGCAGGGTTTGTAGCAGTTATAGCCCGAGGAGCTGTCCTGCAGGGAGGCCTCACAAAGATTTGGGAAGACGCCGGTCAAGGAGGCAGACTGGAGGCATTTGAGTAAGTATACAAACAGACTTGTAGTTAGTATTTCTTGTCATTTCTTTTAAACCACTCAGGGTTCCAGATGGATAGGACTCCCTGAATGAGAGGTATCAGTTGCAGCAACAAATTAGATCATAGACGAGCTTTCCCGTAGCTCTTAATTGCTCCAGTATCTGAGCTGGGAAAGATTCTGCACACAATAATTAAAATAAAAATTGAATATTAATGTGATCTACTTATTGCCTTAAAAGCGTCATCCCACATAATCGGATGTTTGCACAGCTGATGTCCCCACATTACCCTCAGCATTCTTTCACGGTGTTGAGTTTTGTCACAGTTTTGATCCAGATCCTCTGAGGCGACACACTTTCTGGACTATTGTAATCGGTGGCAGCGTGATGTGGGCGTCTATCTACTCGATCAACCAGTCCCAGGTGCAGCGGTACATCTCCTGTAAAACCCTGGGACACGCCAAAATGTGAGTGTTTCTGCAATTCAAATGGAACAACATTGGCAACGAGTCAAGGTTCATGCCCTGACAAGATTGTCTTTCATCCCTCAGGTCTTTGTATGTGAACATGGTTGGCTTGTGGCTAACTGTGAGTTTGGCTGTGTTTTCTGGCCTCACCATGTTTTCCATTTACAAGAACTGTGACCCGCTCACCAACGGTGATATAAATAACTCTGACCAGGTAACTGCACTTGCAATCATCCCTTTACTGACTGTCACATTGATGTTGTGCTGTTTGTTATGTAAAAAAGCCTTAACAATGAAAATGGTCTATTTGTAATCAGCTGCTGCCTTACCTTGTGATGGATATTCTGGCAGTCTACCCTGGAATCCCTGGCTTGTTTGTGGCTGCAGCATACAGTGGTACACTTAGGTGAGACCTGTGACAAACAGGGAATGAAATTCTGTAGGAATTACATGACAAGGAAACGATGCAGTAGATAAGATACAATGACAAGGACTGAGCTGAAAAATACCTGGGCAGCGTTGCATCCTGAGAAAGGTCCACATCCTGCGCTCCTCAGTTAAACAAGTTATTGTTGCATTTAAATTACTACTACTTTACTTATACATACTCAAAGAACTGGTCTGCATGTTTCCTGAAACTAAACCTATCTTCAGTCTATTTTTCCACTGACTGAAATTTGACTGTCGCATATTTTTCAGCACGGTGTCTTCCAGCATTAACGCCCTTGTTGCGGTGACTATGGAAGACTTTATTGTTCCAGTGTTCAAAAACTTGACAGAGAAACAGGTGACCTGGATGAACATGGGCTTGAGTAAGTTACAGTGATAAACACTGTCACAGTAGCAAAAGAATGTGCAGGCTTTAGAAAAACACAAGTTAAAAAGTGACTAAGTACTACCAAGGAAAACTCTTGAGAACCTTTTCACAGTAATTAAAGAAGCAAAAACCCTCTTTTAATTTAATATTATTTAGACTTTGTGGTACATTGAAAAACCAGGACACCAAAATTACTATTATTTTATCTCGTGATTCTTTGCAGGTAATTAGGTGTTTCCAGTTTCCACTGTACAAGTTACGACACGATCACAGTGTGTTCAATATAGTAGCCTGATAGCTGCGAACAAAGAAAATCTTGTTTAATCAATGTCAAAATCATAATAGTCATTATATTTGTAAAGTTCCAACTTGAAAGTTTTAGGACAAAGGAAATAATCCTGCACACAAGCAGCGGCTTATGCTTGAACAATCTACAGTGTTTGATCAGGCAGATTTTTGTCACAACATGCAGGAACATGTAGGTTCAATGACCTTTTTTTTGGAGAATAAGGTCGAGGGTGTGGCTCCACAATCTTATTTTCTGTGGAAGAATTCAATAGCAAAGACAAAACCTGGTTAGTATGAATCTTTATGCTATTTGTCCAGATAAGGGCTAGAGAATGAACGTATGGATTAACTTCTTAAAAAGAGAATGTAATGAGATGATCAGGAATTAAAGGCACACAAAAAAAAGTTTCATCAGGATTCTGCAGCACAATCCACTGCAAGAATCCCACTTTTACTTTACAGCTGTAAATATCTCTTGAAAGGAAGCAATCAGATACAAAAACATTTTATAAATGAAATGTAATAATAACAACACTACCCTTTTAAGCATTTTTTTAGATAAGTGAATTGAATATTTTTAAGACAAGAAATCGAAAATGTTGCTTTAGGATATAATGAGCCCAAAGATCATTATTCTTATAGAAACACAGTGATAGACCTCAGTTATAGGATCTATCACTAAATTTGAATAATAAATGTAGCTAATTTAAGAGTTTACACTTGAACAGTGATCTCACTAGATCCTGTCCTGTCTTTCAATAATTCTGATTTCATCATTTCCCAGGTGTATTCTTTGGCGCTGTGTGTATTGGGATGGCTGGAGTGGCTTCAGCGATGGGAAGCATTTTACAGGTAAACCTCTCCAAAACCAACTCCAACAGTGCAGCCATTTATTGCACCACAGCACAACCAAGAGCTGAACTTTAAGAACTACAACCATCCTGACCATTTTCTACTTTCAGGCAGCTCTGTCCATATTTGGCATGATCAGTGGGCCTCTTCTCGGTCTTTACCTATTAGGCATGCTATTCCGCACATCAAATTCAATAGTGAGTATTTCCTTTCATTAGAACATTGCTACTCCACCCTCTCACAAGACAAAGACAACTTGTAAATAAAACAATAAAACAAAACACAACACATCTAGGAAGTATTTGACTGACGTCATATTTACTTTGCAGGGAGGCCTTGTGGGAATGATCATTGGTCTAGTGTTGACTCTGTGGGTGGGGATTGGAGCTCAAATTTACCCCCCAACAGCTGAAAAGACAAACCCTCTCCCAGTGAGCACTGCAGGCTGCAACAGCACAATGGGCCAGAACTACACCACGGTAGTCCCGTGGACCACCCCGCAGTCTGAGTGAGTCACGCTACATCAAACAAAGGCCCATCAAAGGGCCAAAGTAGAAATACTCACTGGCATTTCTAATGAAGTAAATGATTACAAGAATATTTGAGTCTTTTATAGTGGTCTAAGGAACAAATAATCTGCCTAGGCTACATGTATTCTTACAATAATATGCACTTTATAGTTGTGTAACAATTAGTGGATTCATTGTTTAGTCGGTCAACAGAAAACAAATCAGCAGCTAATATTGATTTTAAAGCAAAAATGCCAAATATTAAACTCTGGATCTCTGGATTTGTTTATTACAACTGAGCTGAATTATGTTTAGGTTTTGGACTGTGGGTTGAATAAGACACTGGAGGACGTCACCTTAGCGTGGGTTCAGAAATTTTATTGACAATTAGTAAAGAAAACAATCTGTAACTGAATCAATAATGAAGAAAACTCTTAGTTGCTCATGTGGTAAATCATCAAGAAGTGTGGAGTAACGTGAGGATGATACTGAAATGATTTCCTGTCCCCATCAGTGTCAGGCCACCTCTGGCAGACTCCTGGTACTCCCTGTCCTACCTCTACTTTGCCCCCTTGGGTACACTCACCACAATCGTGTTTGGCCTCCTAGTGAGCGTGATCACAGGTGAGACCATGGTCAAAGTGTTTAATTTTCAAAATCTAACATAAACCAGTAATGACAATTTGTATCTATATCCTTTATAGGTGGATGCAAGCAACAAAAAATGAACTCTGATCTGTTCGTGAAGGGAAGTGACCTTATATGCTTCAGCTGCTGTAGTAAATCAGAGGTGAGATACCAACCCGTATGTAAGACAACTGGTTATAAAATGAGGTTATATTGCTCGCCAAATTACGCAAGACTGTTTCTCTTATGTCATTAATTAATGCACTCCACCTATTGCAGGCATCAGATGTCACAGAAAAAATTACAACGGACTTCAATATGGGAGCTGATAACTCAACTTTAACAGGCTATGACGTGTTGAACAAAGACTTTGAAAAAGCCACCAAACTGTAATGCTGCTGTGTCAATGCATTGTTCCACTGAGGGTTTTTTTTATTGCACTTTTTTTATTCTATAAACACATAAATGACAAGCCACAATTGTTTGGCTGCTAAATCTGTGTGCTGTATGTGATTGACAAAAAAAAATAAGTATAATTTTATTATTGGTGTGTATGCCTATTTATGTTGATATGAATTATGTTTTAACATTAAACAGGGGTGCATTTAGATTTACATTAACATTACATTACACTGATACAGTTTGGCAAAACCACAACAGATTTTTTTTTAAATGATATAATTCACATTACAAAGTTGGGTTATTTATGTTGCTAAAGACCCTGTGTCCTTAAACAAACAAAAAAAAATAGAAATACACACATGGAACATGTCCTGCTACATTTTGTTTCATAACACAATCCTGAAGACATTAGGGGGATTACAGTATTCCTCTGAAGAGGTAAAGAGTCATTAAAACACGAGGTCATCAGATTGTTTGTCTCGCACTGATTGAGCTGCTCCCATTTCCTGTAAGAGTGATGGGGCAACACGCACACACTTTTATTGCCCTTTGTTTAATTGTTCTTCCTGGTAGCAGCTGCTAGCTCCATTTTCTCTGCTTGAACATTGTCTTGCTACATGTCATTCTTTACTTTACAAGACATATGACTGCATAACCGTTATGAATGAACAATGGCCATTTGTTTATTACTTTGTTATTTTTACATGGAGATTATGCACTCTGTGAACTACCTGTACGAATCAGACACAAATTGTACTTGTTAATAAATATTTTCTACAAAGTTCATGTGTTGGCTGAACATGCGCAAACAAATGTACAGCTGAGGGCAGAGGACGTCAGTGAGTGCGTGTCCACTGTGTGTGTGTCAGAGCTAACACAGGACAGTGAAACCAAGACACATTTACCATGTAGTTTTTGCTTTGGCAACAAGGATTCTCTCGTAATCAGGGCTGTAAACTTTATTTGATCTGAGCCCAGGAGAGACAGACAGCAAGCGACTGAGCTTTGGTCTAGGTAATAGCTGTGTCCTTTGTCTCCGTGACAACATACAATAGAGGAAGTTTACAAAGCACTGACCTGCCCACTTTTACCTGCCGCGATGCCAGCAAATCAACACTGCAGCCGTTGCAGGTTTGTAGGAAGTGGAGAGTCAGCCGTGACATGGAGGCAGACTCGCTGCCACGGGAGTGAACTGAGTGTCTGTTTTCAGTGATTCTCACAAAGGTGAGTCAGTTTTGTTTTATTTCATCTATTTACATCAATAAATTGCTGTTAGTAACTGCTAAAGTAAATTGTTTAATGAAGGTTTGTACTTAGTCAGGCTTTCACGAGTGGGAGCATAGAAATGTGTGCATTGACGTGACTACAAAGGATCAGAGTTGACAAGCAGTTATATGTTTTCTTAGTTAGTACAGGGTGACGTCTAGTGTGTATGAATTCATTGAACTGTTGTCAGCAGATCTGAATTTCAAAAAGCGTACCATATGACCTACTTACAAAAGGTCATCATACACCATGTTTACCATATCGTTTTCACTGCGTCACAGTGTGGGAGGCTTAGACTTGAGGCCTGAACTAAATGATGTCAACGTAACATCGATTTTTCTTTCACACAGGTGCTTTCAATTCATGTTTTCTCCACCGTACAGGGCGTAAGGATGGCTAGCACCTTTGCTACCCTGGCTTGTTACTTCCTGGCCCTTTCTTTTCATGTAGCACTAGCACTAAAGGTGAATTCCACTGTGACGGCCACAATAACAACTGCCATCTTAAACCAGACATACACGACTGCCATAATAACACCGACCAACTCTACTGCACATGTGACCGCTTTCTTAAACACCACTGAAAACACAACTCCGTTTACCAGCACAGCCAGCAACAATGAAACGTCCACCGCAGGCACGGCACTTACGACGGGGCTCACCAGTCAGGTCGAGACGTCAACAACCATCACGACTGCTCTGACAAACAGCAGTGAAGCAACCACAACACCTGGCACTCACACGCCGACATTTACTGCACTGACGACACCGGCAAACGAGACGACGGCGGGTGACACAAGTACACTTGACACTACAGTAATTACAACAGCCAATTCATCTCAGTCTGTCAACACCACCACACCAGCCTCAGTGAACACAACCATGCAAGGTAACTGTTTTATTTTATGTTTCAATGGCCTATTTTCTCATGATATTGAACCCATGGCTCAACTCAAGACTTCCCTTTTTCCTATGTTACCAGGTGTGGGACTAAACATGTCAGATGTGAATATGACAATCATCTTCAGTGTTGTGCTAGGAGTGTTTGCAGTGGCATTGGTTGTGGTGATTTTTCACAAATGCAGACACAAAATCCAATATTTGCATCAACCTCTCAACAACACTGATGACACAGGTAAGGAGTTGCCCTTATATCACACATTCCATACAAACTCGTTTATTTGAAACTTGCTGATTATAAGCTTTTAAAAATGTCATTTTCAACAGGTGCGTTTGTGGCAGACAACGACACACTCGTCATCTCTGGAGGGCTTTATGCTGACCATCCAATATACGACAACGTACCAACAGCAACAGATGATCAATCTCAATTCCGCCTAGAGTTCCTCCATTAAGGAGAACGCATTCCTGCGGTTTGAGGTGGGCATGGACAAAACCAATTTTCCTCATCCACCAATTATTACAATTTCAAGACTGCAATTTCACCATAATGGCAGAGACAGAGGGAAATTGACAACGGGCAGAAAAATCAAGAAAGGACAACACTGATGGACTAGAACATTGCTTTTACTCATATCATGTCTGCTGATACATAAATATATATTGAATATGTTAAGATAATCATACACAACAATTACACCTTCTACCACAGCAACAATATAAACACAATGAACAAGCTTCCATGTGAAAAGCAGCAAATATAAATCATTCCTTATGACAGCTCTTCAAGAAAGTGATTTTAAGTATAAGGAGTACTTGCATGCATTCAGGCAGATACTAATATATGTATATAATAATATGATATACCAACTTAAAATCCAACACTTAGGAACCCCAAACAAACTTTCTAAATATAACTAGAACATGAACCTTGATATGAAATCTGTCTGTTAACAATACTGTTGTACTGATCCAAAACAATACAAGCTATGCATGTTAAGAAATAAATGTCCCTGTTGTGTTACTAATTACTGTCTATTTGAACTCCAACAGTACAACACATGCATGTTAAGAAAGTTGGGACATGAACACCTAAAGATTTCACGCACTGTTATGATGAATGTTTATCTGACCTGTAACAGCGCTGTTTATGCAAAGATCTTCTCGTTGGTCTTCTTCTTTTTTTTGTCACAGCCAGTGACGGCAGTCCAACCTGCATCTCTCATCCTTTTCATTGCAGCTAGCTTCAAGGAGTTCCCTGGTGATTTATGAGAGCCTGGGCTCTGGATCTGAAAAATGGCAATGCAATTCTCTTAAGGAAAATCAGCAGTTATTGTTTACTTTTTCTCCATCTATATAGACATGAATATAATTACACCACTATATCCATGTTACCTTTTTGAAGATGTTGACCTTGCTGTGTGGAGCAGGAAAATTGGGTGAGGGTGCACTTGCAAAGCTCTGTCAAGAAGACAAATAGAAAACCAAATCAGCTACTCTTGCAAAACTAATCAACCAAACATAGTTTTGAAAAATCAACCACCCACTAATAAAAATACAATTCACCAAGAGATCATTTTGATCAGAGCTGTCAGACTTGGGGTCAAGCTCTATAGTGCTTTTCCCCCAGCGTGCTGCTTTTCCAACAGAAGGGGGGGTCCTTATTCTGTAGGACTGTGAGAGAAATCAAAGAGTAAATGTCAGCAAAAGTCATTCATATTTTTATTCATTTTGGAAAATGTCAGAATGATATTGTATATTACTTTGATTTTTGATGTTCCGCCAACCCTGTTCATAATACTTGCTGGGGTTTTAAGCTCTCCATTGTGAATTTCCTGTGATGAAAAGTTGATTCAAGTCTGAGATATTATGAATGCTAACACAGTAGACAGACCCATAGACTAAAGTCTCATGTCATACTGGTCTCTATCATCAGAGCAAATCAACATTTATTTCTGATTCAACAGATTCAGTTGTCTACCTTGCTCTTTGGTGTTGTTCCACGTGATGTTCTAATAGATTCATGGCCAGAGTCCTAAACCACAGAAGACATGAAACATTACTGCAGTTCAATTTTGAGTTCTATTCTATCAGAGCCTATAGTGACACAATGATACTGCATTCATTCAATGTTTACATACAGTACATACTGAGACTGATACCTCTTCGGCACATATTTGAAATATAACATAATTACTCGCAGACACAAAAAAGACCTTCAGTTTTTTTCCTTCCATACAAGTGAATAATAAACAGTATGTATGAGTAAAAAAGACAAATACTGTTTAAAGGTTACGGGTTTAGATTAAACTATGGTTTGAATGGGACAATATATGCAATGCCATAAAGGCTTCCTTTCTTAAACATGAAAATGCCTATTTAAATACCAGCAATGATTAAGAAACAATGCAAAGTAAGTTAAGATTTTGAATAATAATGCGTCTGACATGAGACAACTTACTGAAACTGTCTAAAAACATTTGGTAGAATTTACTCACAGCTTCCTTCATAACTGCACTAATTCCATCGTCTTTGCCGTTAGAGGGCGTCTTCCTGGTCCTGGAGAAGTCAAACATCTTTCTCTTCGAAGAGCTTTCTTTTGGAGTCTCAGAACATTTCCCTTGTTTATAGTTCAGGGCAGGTTTCTACAATTTCAAAGATGAATTAATTGTGAAGTCAAAGTGATGACAAACCACTTCATCAGTTGTAGCCTGCTTTTGTATAGAAATAGTTGTACCTGCTCGTTCACTGCTTCTGACAGCTGAGTGATTTGAACTGATAACATTTTTTTCTTCAAATCTGTTAGCTCCATCTGTAGACTTTCCTGATAATGAAAAGTATTTCTCAAAGAATGAACTGTTTCTCAGAAGATAAAGAACCACCTGTTTCAGTAAAAAGCCAAAAATATTCAAAGATCAAGATTCAAACTAGGACATACCTTGTCTGCCACTTTTGTCTTCAGCTGTTGTTTCAGAAAATCATTATCCATCTTATGCTTTGAGAGATCCACCTCCTGATTTTAATAAATCAGTTATGACAATATTAGGATGTAATTTATTTATTAATTATCAAATTGTTTTACATGTAGATAAACGTTAATTTGCAATTTTCTGCCTCATACCAGCAATTTCAGATTGGCAACAGCTGCCATCTCTTTCTTTTTGTTCTCATCAAGCTCTGCATCTTTTTCTTCAACCATCCGGTCGTACTGGCTCTAAAATGATCAATCAAATTCCTTTCAGTGCTTCATGTGTTTCAATTGACTGTCATAATGTATGAGTCCAGTTTAAGACAGCAAAACATAAGCTTAATTATGGACTTACCTTGTGTTTTTCCATAAGTGCGACCATATCTGCTATCTTGTGCTGACACTTGAGTTCTGTGTTTTCCTTGTTCTTGATGGCCTCTGCTGCTGTTAATTTTAATTTCTGTACCTGTAAAATAAAGTGCATTTTACCAATCTTTTTACGTGAGGAGCTAAAACTGTGGTAAATAACAATGTTATATAAGTAACCTCATTCTCAAGTTCTGCTATGATGGCTGATTTGGACTCAAGCTCCTTAAGCAATTTCGGATGGCCCTCCTCGTTCAGTTTTTTAAGGTGCTGGGACTCGTCCTGAAGTGTGTTGATCTAAACACAGAAGTAAGCATCTATGTGAAACAGGCAACACATGTTTGTTTAAATGTTTTATAACAATGTCTTTAAGATAAAACATATCACCATACCACAATTTCAAGTTGATTTGATTTTTCAGTTTCCTTTGCTATTTGTTTCTTGAGCACTTTATTCTGAAAATCGACGTGACTTGTTAGCACAATACATAACAAAAGCATTCTATGATATACATAAAGTTTTATTATCATCACAAACCTCTCTCTGGTATTCCTCTTGGGCTTTAAGTTTCAATTCAAATTTTTTTCTGAGATTGCACAACTACAAGACAAACATTTTTTTGTTATTCTCAGAAAAAGACCAAGAAAGATAACAACATACTTTACTGTTTTGTCATTACCTTTGTTTCCACAGCTTTGATTTGTTTCACTCTTTTTGTAATTTCATCTTGTAGATGTTCACACTATATACAAAAAGCACAAGGAGCGATTAACACTTTACAAACATGCTTCTTTCGGAAACCCTGTTTTCATAGATAATTGGTTTTGGTTGGCATACTTACATTTTCTTCAATTTTCCTCTGCAGAGTCGCAGTGTCTTGATATTCCCCTTGGATTTTGGTTTTAATGGAATCCGCTTCCTCTCTATTTAAGGAAAAAATAAAAGTCTAAATCTCACAACAAACACAATTTCAAACATCCTCTGTGTGAAGTGCAGACTGACCGTAAACACTGGTTTTCATCTTCCAGTCTTTGAATGTCTCTTGTGAGCATCTCAACCCTCTCCTCACTCACCTTAACAGTCAAATAAGTAATTCACATATTAAAAATCAATGACACCTATCACAAACAGCTATGGTAAAAATGGAAATTCTCTGTCCCGTTTGAATCGATAATTCAGACCTTTATGTTTGCCTCAATAGCTTTCATATTAGAGGATCCACTCTCAAACTGCTGCTGAATTGCGGTCTTCTCAGACTGCAGTTCATTAAAGTTGGACAATAACTCTTTGTACTTCACTCTTAAAAATGACATAGATTAAACATTATACATTAAGATTGAAACGGTTTAATATAATCTTCTATTCTATGCTTATATTATAGAATAGCTAGACACTAATAACTTACTCATGCTGCATAATGTGCTCCCTCAGTTGCTCCAGTTGAAAGGTCTGTTCTTTATTTTTCTTCATTTCAGTCAACACTCGTCCCTCTAGCTCCTGAGCTTTGATCTGAGGGTATATAAAAAAATAACACAGTGAGTTATGCATAGTTTATGATACACCATATCACTGAACATCTTCTCATTATAAAAACAGTTTTGCAAAAAAGTGGGTAAGAGATGATAAATGCAAAAAATGAAATCACGTTGAAACCTCTGTGAGTGTGGACCTCTCCTTTAAATCTCCTTGTGCCTTTTCAGCAGCTTCACAAGCCTTCTTTAGTTGATCGTTTTCAGCAAAAACAACCCCTGCTTCATTCTGTATTAATAAAAAATGTTATCTAGGGCATATATTTTTAGGAATCTGGATACGACTTTATAAAAAACATCCCTTTTCCTTCTGAGAAAAAGTATTCATTCATTTTACCTTAAACTTCTGGGCTTCTTCAGTTTTCTTTGAAAGCTCAGCTGTGAGTTCCTCCACTCTGACTTCAGTTACATCAATCTTACTGTTCATGGACTCAATGGATTTTGAATTTTTGTCCTAAGAACAATAATAACAGACTGCAAGATCCTGTAGAGTTTGGACAATGAATGGTAGAATTTCAACAGGAGAGTATTCTTTGTTTACCAAACAAAGAATACTCTCCTGTTGAAAATTTAAATGCACCATACCACTTCATCTTCAAGAATTTTGATCTGCTCATCT
>JAOXYL010000100.1:7408933-7419369 GCA_028564955.1 Terapon puta
TTGTGTAGTGTGTACTATTACTGAGTTAGGGTATCGTCACATTACAAAAAAATGATTTGTTTTAGGGGATAAATGACGTTGCCCTGCTGATTTAAAACAGAAAAAAATTCTACTGTGATTTGACCAACACCACATTTTATTGTTTAATTTGGAAGACTTATTGGAAGAATTACATAGTACAACACATCTGGAGCTCCATCAATGTGACTGAGAACACTGTTGATAAAATAACCTTTAAAACTACACTTGTATATTTTTGTTAAAAGTAGATGAAATTAACTCACTGGCACTGGCTAGAGACTGTAATTATCACAGTGTACGCACACAAATGCACACAATAGGAGAGGATGAGAGTCAAGTGCAGAGCAAGAATAGCTGGTGCAACGAGAGCCGATGTGCCCATTTTAAACATCCTGTCCAGATAAAATTCATCCCAAAAAAATTTGTCAAAGGTTGAGAAGAAGCAGAAACACTTTGAAGAGCTGAGAGGATTTTCTCTCGTCTAAGACTTCCAAGGCACATTAGTGTACACTGTGAGGTGATTAGCACTCCTGCTCATTATACATGTATGTTGGGATCACTTAAAACCCGCCATGCTGCAGTGTTGTGATATAGAAATGCGTCGGTCAAATCATAAAAAAAAAAAAAATCCAAACATATAATCGTTTCCTTTTAATCTCTAGAGATATCCCTCATACGTACGTCTCAAACTGAGCTGTGATAATCACCAAACAAATTGCCCAGGTTAAACATCAAAGGGGAACTTGCCTGAACCATTTGCATAATAGTTTTACTTGCTAACAACTTCCTCTGTTGCTGTGGGCTGCCACATAACCTTTCTGAAACGTGTGGGCAGACTGGTGGAAACAAACGCAATCAAATATGCTATCTTTATCTCCGGTGCAAGTACTTTCAGCTCAGTTAAAAAATATTTCCATGTCTTCAGGGTGCGTCATCCTCTTTTTTATGACATTGTCCTATTTGACCTTATGACCCTGCTGGAAGCAAACTTAGCTCGTGTTTTCCCACATGATGAAAAAAAAAAAAGAAGAAGAAGAAGAAGAAGAAGAAAACGGGTGTGTCTGATTCGTGCTGCTACGACTCCTTTCATGGCGGAGGAATTTATCGTTCGACTAATTAATTGACGCAAGCTATAACATCCATTTGAGTCGATGCTCATTTCATCTCCGCCTCAGGATTACAGCAGTATATAGGCTACAGCGAATTAATGAGGAATTTTCCGGATTCTTCCCGCACAAGTAATCTGTCAATATGTACGTATGGGCAATCGTGATTAATTCAAACTGTCACAAAAGAGCCGATGCTTCTGAAAAGTGAGATAAAAGGAACCCCAACACATTTCAGGGTGTTTTACAGCATTTCACAAGACACAAACAGAGATAAGAGGAGAGATTTTCGACATGATTTATTCTTTCGGCATCCCGTGACAATAGCACCTTAGGAAAACACTGAAGCTTAATGTTAATGACTTGCTGTAAATCCATTAAAATCTCTTCATAACAACTGGGCTCTCTTTTATGAAAATCCAGTAGGCCTATCTCTAAAGAGCATATTGGAGAAAAGCTGTCACACAGTGGGACCACAGGGAGCGGCCGCGAAGTGTTTAAGTAGCTCCGTATTATGCTGCCGTATCCAATTTATAAAGATGGCTATAGAACGGCAGATCCATCTCTGCCACAACAATTCCCTTCAGTCCTTGCAGAAATACACACACACTTTTCTTTACGCCAACAGAAAACACACACACACACAAAGATCTTCAGAGGCAGTGTCACATTTGCTGTATGAGGTCAAAATGACTTTCAGCTTTAATTTGAGGGTGTTTATGTTGATTTGTAGCCCCTTTAATTATATAAAAAAAATAACCTTAAGATTGGCAGTTTCCTGGGCTCCTGTGTTTCATGTCACATCTAACCTTATGTACAAAGCTTTATAGAGTTGATTCTGTGTGACATTTATATTTGAGAGCATGAGGAGAATATAAGCTTAAAGCACATCAAAGATACCATGAAAACGTTTATTTAAAGAAAGTGTTTAATGATGTTTAATGACTGTATAGTGTTTAAATCCACTGGTAAGCTGGTTATGAACAGAAATGAAGAAAAACTCCTCTCCAAGCATCAAGAGACAACTACACCAGTAAAACCAGAGGCTCAGACATAAAGCTCCAGGTGAAACTCAACAGAATAGAAATACAAGGTTACAAACACATAAAAAAGTAGTTTTGAGAAAAAAACTTTCAGAGGTTTGGAACAAACCGTTTTGGGGGGATATGACAAAGCTCAACCTGTCCCAAAGTGTCAAAAAAGATGAAGAACTGGCGGAAAAAAAACCCCAAAACACAACAGCGTGTGTTTTGAGGCGCATTAGGTTATCAGTCAAACTTATTGGCTGTGTTTTCCACTAGCGGCCACGCAGACTGCCAGAGGAATCAATTCACTTCATTGATCATTGATCACAGCAGTAACAGAATGAATACTGGAATCAAACCTCCCTGGATGCACCATCTTGTAAAAGGACAATGGTCGTGAATATGGAGCCAATACAAGGTCAAACCACCGGAAGAATTTTCTTCCCAATCACCAGACCTCATCTGAACAAAAGTTTCACTTGTCAAAGACCAGACAGAAGACAAAATGCAGTTTTTTTCAAATAATAAAACTGTAGTAGTAGTAAATGTCTTTTAAAGGGTTAGACAAAACAAGCCCCAGGGGACGCGACGGGAAATTGTGATGGGCATTTCTGACATTTAATAAATCAACTAAGTCAGCAGATTACAACTGTGAGAGACAATGGTTGCACACATTTGTAAGTTAAGTATATTGTATTCTCCTCTGAGCAGGAGAAAACACAGGTTTGCTATAATTCCCATTTTTCTGACAGCCATGTTCAGTATTAACATGCTGCAGCTTTAAAACCTTGTTGCTATGCAGTTGACCAGAGAAACGCTGTTCAAAGCATTCACGAGTAATTGACATAATTTGATTTATTGACTGACGTATTTAATAATATTTGTTGCACGGGTTATTATGAAGAGAAATTGTGCAAAAATCATTCTAAGAACTACAATTACCACAGTATTTTACCGACTTTCACTCACAGCCTAATGGGCTGCAGTGTTAACAGGCTGAATGTTAGTCTATATATAGAGAGAAGGTGTGAGAGAAGATGAAGAACCTAGCTAGCCTGCTCTTGGACCCAATATCTCTGCAATGGAGACAGATTTCCACACCAAATCCAGATTGAGCCTCGCTGGCTGGGGATCCCTTTGATATGAGAACAGGGCTAATCCCTCTAGTTCTGGCTGCTGCCATGTCTTCATCCTCCCAACTAGGTGCCCTTTCATTAACCTTTGACTCGCACTGGCACTGTGTTTGAAGAGGCTGGTATTAAACTGGCTTATCCTAGATTGCTGTTGCTGCAGCAGTGAGGAGACTCGCTCCGTTTCTCACAGGTCTTTTAAGGTGCTGAATAGTACAACAGTAACATTATGTAAGCCTCACTTACCACTGCCCCCCCTTGTGGCAGGGCAACAAACTGTTCGACTCGATTAACATGGCCCGTGTATGAAAACTCTCCAGACTCTGGCTTCAGTCCTGATGTGAAGTTCTCTCTTGGTTAACCAAGACCAAAATGATGACACATTTTTTATACTCCCCCCTCTCACAGTTTGGAAATAGTTTTGGAGTGATATTATCTTCACAACATGGACCATTTCAGTCCTTTATATCGCTCAAGAGATTAAACACATTGTGTCACTGTCACCAATGCATGACATTGACATTGGATTTGCAGCTTAAAAAGGCACGAAGAGATATAAAAACATCTACTTAAGAGAACAAAATAACTGAAATGACACAGTTGACAAGAAAGAACAACTCTGTAAGAATTACATTGTAGTATCTCATGGATGGTTCGATTGTTTGTGGAATCTGCATCTTTTCCAAATCTGTATTTTACTAAAGCAGTGTTACGTCAATATTACGAGAAGATTTTCCAATAACAACAGCAAAGTACAATCCAAACACGATCCACGCAAATACAGGAACCTCAGTGACAACAACTTAATGTGCACTCCTACACACAGGTGAGGTAACAACACATCGGTCTGATACAGGTGATCAGCGCGTTAACAATGACGCTCTTTACATTTTCTACTTTTTGGTCAGAACAGCTGTAAATTAGTACCAATCAAACCGGTTAGTCAATCTATAAGAAGGATGTACTTGTCCTTGTGCACTCTCCGGCTTTGATATCGTGATCTCGGTATGTCCATAGTGAGCCTAAACTTAAACATCTAAGTCATCCATCTCTTTGAAATCTCTGGTTGTATGTGACCACCCTTTACAAAGCAATGCATTATTTATTGTATTACATTATAAATGCTGGATTAACCACAAATAAAAATGTTATTTTATCCATGAACAGTTACTTGATTGAGTTTACAAATTTCATATTGCTAAATAAAATCATCATATATTAATATCATAATATAAAATCACATACAGCTTACAGTGAGAGGATTTTATCTTCATCCATAGTGCCCACGACTACACTGAATGAACAAGACAAGATGAGCAACTGTGGACACGGTCCAGATCAGTAAAGTTTAGATTGAAATGTCTCTGGTGACATGCTTCTTGAGTTTACAGCAGCTTTACCCTCAGTATAACCCCAGAGAAAAAGAAATCTTCGGTCAGTGTTGTCTGATGGAATATTTTGTACTTACAGCCTACAGATTAATGCGTGTACTGAATATATTATATCCCATAGTCCACATTTTCTGTATGATATGAGCACAAAGTCCATCTCATGGAGTCTTACTTTCATCCCATGAATAGATCTAATGTTGTATAATCATACTGACAGTAGTTGTATGGGCTTTTAATATGACTTATTTAAATAATTTACGCCTGAATAAAATGTCTCATTTATGCTTTTACAACCTAAATGTTTGGAAATAACTGTTGTACATAATATTTTTGGGGCATTATTTGTCACGGTTTCACAATGACCATTTCATTTCAAAAGGACTATAATTCATCTAAAGTTGCATGTCGTGGCGGGATGTGATGGCAGGATAAACCATTTGCGTGACGCACTATGTTATCTCATTTGACTCACTTGTTTTGTTTTTCTTCGCGATTTCAGTCCAACACTAAGAGGATCCAAGAGATTTGCACTTTGAATTTGTTGTGAAAATTGAGTCAGAGCAATGACAAAAAGATAAAGTTGCAGGGAGAACGTTCATAATTCTCCTTTCTTCAATTTCATTATTTTAGAGTGTTTATTCAGTTGTTTTCCAGCTAAGCTGCGGTGGGTCTACCTGCAACAGAAGCCACGCAGTGCAGGAGCGTCATTAACCTTCAGTGTTTCTAATTTTTGTCCAGTGATCCATTTTCATTTTCTGCAGTCCCTCGAGAATACGTTTAACTCAACAATGAGTCGGACTGTAATCTGAAAGCACAGCAGATGTGTATAATCAGCTGCTTGCTTTGAGGGGGGAAGAGGGTGGACATTGAGCACTGGTCCCTGAAATTACAATTTTGTTGTTCAATTATCCATGATGCCACAGAATGATACATCTTGGCCAGAGGCCCATGTGGTCAGTGGCCTCCTGTGAGAGCCTCCCCTTCTCCTCTTTGCTGCTGGGAATCATACAGTATAACTGAGCGTAAGTGCTCGGCGAACGGCCGACATCTGAGAGAATTTGCGATGGTACAACATGTGCGACGATTGGATGGACTTCCTGCGCGGTCAGGTGATTTAGGGAGGAATCATCACCTCAACAATGCAGCAAACAACAACATTAGCGACCGGCTGTGCATGAACTTATGGCCATTAAAATAATGAGATCATTAATATTGTTGCACTGCAGCCATGTACCTAAAAAAAAGGCAGGACCTGATTGTTTTGGTGGCATTTCTGAAACCAGCGTGCAGACTTCAAGGTCAGGTCCGTTTTTAATAGGGGTGGACAGCACTTTGATACAAAAGGGGAACAGAAATTCACCCGGATGTCCTCTGATCTACACAACAGACTGAACTACCATTATGACTCCAGCTTTGAAACACTGCGGATGTAGGCCTGTGATTTTCTCAGTAAACACTTTTGTCCAAAACACCGTGTGCAAGCACCATCCAGGTACCACCACACCTTTGTGTTGTGTTTTTACACCATTTCCAAATCTATATGTGACCGTTAATTTAGCCTGACTCCCCCATCTTACCTCGACTGACCGGTTATCTCTTTGACCCCCAAACATAACCTAACCTCAGCCCTGACCCCTAATTATGAAGTAGAAACAAACTTCCACTCAGCATCGTTAGTGAACCCGTTTGTATGTGGTCAGTTTGGTCATTATGGGGAGAAAATGACAGCCTGTAAAAAACAGAAGTATAATGATTTCTGTGTCTCTGTGTCTCTAAATTTAGAAAAACAAAACCTGATTCACATACCTGGGGTGTGGAGTTTGAAAGATGTGAACATGTAACAGGCAACGGGGGTCTAATGAAAACATTTATTTGACTACTTATGGGAAATGCAAAATTCTGCGGTTTTAGACCTTGATCTATACTTAGCACTACTACAGTTTACTATTAGTCAGCCTAATTTACATGTTGAGATCCAGTTAAAATTGACAATGAGGACGTTGTTGTGATAATCCAGATAATTTACCAGGTACCGAGCACATGTTAATGTCAGTGTTATCCATAGAAAAATCCATCAGAGATTTTGGAATTGCTGGAGTAGCCCATTTAGATTCACAAAAATATCCTGAGAATTCTGAAATCACCAAATTCCTCACAAAAGAGACCAAAAGAATCAGACTGTGGGTTGTAATGTGCCATATTGAGGTGAATCAGGGCTGCTGTGTGCACATACCTAATGTACATTGCAATGTGAGGGAATGAGAGAAGCACGCACTTCACATTCTCATTTTCAAATGCACTAACTCTTTGCATTGTGTGCGTGCATGTGCACGCGCAGAAACACACCATGTCAGTGAAATTGGTGCTGAAAGAGCCGAAGCACTTGTAACACCACCACAATCAGTCTATCTACAAGTAATACCACTCCGTCTTTCTCAGAGATGGATGATCTCGTCTTTTCACAGTAGAGTTCAATAAGGAAAGGCTGATCTACCCAGAGGCGAACCTGTACTCATCAACTCAACACACTCTCTCCCTTTCCCTCTCTCTCGGTGGAAACCGTGATACATAAGTGCACTCAGTTCCTCAAGTGTTTAAATGAGATCAGACATTTATCATTTGTGCATAATCACTTAGATTGGGACAAAGATGTCATGTGTAAATTGGGCAATCATCAAAGTGATAACAAATAAATGAATAAAAAAAACTTATCCTGCTGTTTTTTGTAATTAAATTTTAAAAAATGGAGCAATGATTCTCCAATAGAGCTCTCACCGGTATCAAATGACAAAACAAAAGTCAAACACTTCTAGAAAGAGCTATCTGCTCATTCAGTTCTATTTGCATTATGTCTTCTTTTTTCATTTCACACCATCAACATGCCGGTATTCGTGCCATTAAGCTGAAAAACTATGCATCAGAACACAGGAAAAGCAAACATAAAATATGTTTATTTCTTAGTAAATACAGGTTGCATCTCTTCTCCCACACTATAGCACGTTTGGGAGAAGTGTAGTAAAACCTTCACTGGAAACTGAATTGATCAAGCCTCCGCAGGTCTACATAATGTATTCATGTGTCTCTGCTCTCTGAATTGCAAAATCTAAAAGATCTTTGTAACAGAAGCACAAAGGAAATATTCTCCATTTTTAGGGGGAAGTGTGCACTTGCAGAAACAGTGCATTCTGAAATGTTTGTAGAGTTCTTCTACATATTCAGATACATTTTTAATATCTCATTTATTTCCTATCACAAGCATCAAAGCATTTGTAAGGAGCATGATGGTAACCAGACTGGGACAGAGATGCAGCCCAGAGGTCAAAGTTCATTCGGATGAACTGCTGCTGCTGCTGGAAGGGTGGTAAAAACTAGCGCTTATTCTAATTTGAACTGATTATAGATTTAAAGTTAGTACGTTTAAATGCTGCCACATCCAGTCCAGCTGCACTCTGGGGATGCAAGTAAGAGAGAAGTCGACTCATGAATCTGAAAAAGAGGAAGCCGCCTGTCTCCCCCTTTCTAAACCTCCTCTCTCTCTCCGTCTGTCTCGTCCTCTCGCCTCTCCTGTGGCATCAGTGGCCACAGCAGTGCGGGCAGCTTGTAAGTAACACCTGCACCTGTCCATCAGCCGCTCTGCGTCTGGAAGTCTGCGTCAAGCTGCCGCCCGAAGGCCACGTCTACCCATGGCTGGTTTCCGCTTCAACAATGAGAAAATGAGGATTTTTGTTTTTTTCATTTAATCCAACCAGGAAAAAAACATGACATAAAACATGACTTATTTTCATGGGATTTGTGGGATGCCTATTTAACACCTGGAAGCTGCATTGAAAACGAGCCTTCTGGCATGCATACAATTATTGATTCATGATAGTGTTTATTAATGTGTTCTGTCCATGTTAGATGAAACAATATGAATAGTAAATAAATGATTTATTAGACAGACGAATGCAAAATACAGAACTGAAAAGAAATGTAAAAAAATGTAAATATAAAAAAACCCTCCAGTAATAAGCTATGAGTCTGTGCCTGTGCTCACTCTCAGTTGTTTAAGTGAAGCTAAAGGCATTTAAGTTCAGTCAGCAGTTTATGGGACTATATTTGTGTCTGAGTGCACAATGGGACATTTTGAGCACGTAGAAAAAAAAATGTCTCGCACATAATTTATATTTTGTAAAGACATTTGTGTAGGCAAACTTTAAAGTGCACAACAGAGCCGGGGTTTTTTAGAGAGTGAGAGAGACTGTGAGGGCCTGACAGTGCACAAAAACCGAGTGAGAGATCATTAATGTGTCTATAAAAAAAAGGGAGAGACTAAAAAGAGAAAAGCCAGCAGAAGCAACATCACTGTCTAACCAGCAGAAAAACGAAAATGCAACTTTGTCTCGAGATCATAAAACTTTTTCAAGGTAGGTATGGGGTTGACTTAATATCCTTGATAATACGGTACATCAGTGAATGATATGGTAGTATTTCAGGAATGCAATAACTTAAACACAGCAGCAGTTAACGCCACGCACCTATCTTTGCACCACAGGACTGAGAAGCATCTGCATTTACAGATCGGCTGTGCCTGCCATCTGCTCCTTCATCTCCTGTGATGAGTTTTTGTGGATGCCTGGCCTCGGGCTAGATGTTGCTTCAATGCAGACTCCTCATCAACATGAGTCACAATGTTTGGGGCATAAACTTGTCGAAGTGAAGTGGATGACGGTGGGACTTGCAGCGTGCATTGCTGACTCAAGTAAAAAAAGAATGCATTATAGCTTCAGCTCATTGACTAATGCTGCAATAGAGTTGTTCTGTGGGTTTACATTATAAAGTGCGACTGTGTGTTCTCAATACAATTTATTTTTGCTTTGTGTCATTTGTTTTGTTTTTTTTTCCCCCAGCTCCATTTTCAGTTATGGCACCTTTAAGTTTCTTGGAGAATCATTTGTTTTCCCTTTGAGTGTGTATCCCCACATGTGAGTTTATGTGGGTGTGTGTTTGTGAGGTGCGGTGGAAAAAGAAATCTCATAACGTCAAAGCGGGATGCAGATATTATGATACAGCTACTCAAATGAAAACGCGTCACAGCTGTTTGTTCAAGATAAAATATTTTCCACAAACGAAGCATCCAAGTGAGAAAACTAAAGCGCATCTATCTGCAGTAAATACACACAAACTGCACATTTAACCTAAAACAGTCACGACATAAATCTTTTTTGATCTGTAAAGGTAAATATATAATTAAAATAAATAACACATCAGTTATAACAGCACAGCCCATAATCACTGAACACAGAGGATTTCACCAGATGGACGGCCGAACTTCAAAAATGTTTTTGTCCTTTGAAAGTGAACATTTCAAATGCTACTCATCTCCATGTGCTGCCAGTCTCGGGGGTTTTTGAAGTTTAAACAAAAACACTGATAAGAGCAAAGGATTACGGGAATTAATGCAATAATACATTTGGATATATGGTATGAGCATGTGGTTAATGGCTCAATGCGACACAGTGCACACACAGAATGACGGAGCCCAGCTCGTCCACGCGTCCTTAAATTACATTTTATTGCTTTTTTTCAGAAAATCTTCACCTCAGTTCAATTTTCCTCTGATGGTGCACAGACTGACAGTGGTCACTTTGCTCAATATTCATTAAAGAGTCACAAAAAAATGAATCCTCTCCGAGTTTGAACTTTTGATTCCATGTGCACTTGCTTTATTACACAATCAAACGATCCTGGTCCAATAGTGCTCATTACAGCAAAAAAGTCATT
>JAOXYL010000100.1:7465923-7488656 GCA_028564955.1 Terapon puta
GAGGAGGAGACGGCAAATTCAAAGGTGGCAGCATCAACACCCTTCAAGTCCCCCTTTTACACCTCCTTTGACTTCACCTCTTCTATCAGCCAACATGGTTTAATCTGAAACACGAGCCTCGGGTTGCAATAGTCACTCTACATCTTGTCAGGACAATATTTTCACTGCCTCTTTCTCCCGGCGGCGGTGACCTTCCTGCGTCTCTCTGATCTGTGCCAGCCCACAGCCACAGCCCACATTGACAGGACTGCGAAAGGCAGCCAAGCATATCTTAATCCATTCTAGCTCCGCTTTGCTCCGGCCTGGGTTGTCTAAGGTGCTGCTGGAGTTCTCTCCGTGTCCATGAAGGGTTTCCTCCACCAGCTGGTCCATTAGTCCGAATGGGGGATGCTAGTAAAGGCTGGAGAGCTTTAGGCAGCTGACAGAGCCAAACGTACTCGGTGGTTTCGTGTTATGCAGCTAAACCTGCCATTTTTCTCTGACCTTTCCATCCTGAAATATTCAGACTGTGTTTGTGAAAGTGTGCGCGCTGTTTCAGTTTTTTCTCCATGTAAACGCTCTTTGGTTAAATTATTCAGCGGGAATAAGTGTGCCAACATGCTCATCGTAGAGAGCGGTCTTAAGAACAGAAACCTCTCTTTTTTTTTGTCTCAGATGCTAAACGCCTTTGAGAAGAGATTCGCTCGGCATTAACACCGCCCACTGCAGTTAAAGTACCTTTGAATCGAGCGACATCCACATCTCGCGCGGCTCAGTCAGATTCTGCCTTTCATTCGTTTTATGCCTTTTCACCTGCATTGAATCCCTTCTACCTGTTGAGTTGGATTTATTAATCAGATCTGAATGAGTAGCTTGTACGAATTTGCTTTAAAATACCCCACAAGCAAAGGTGTTTGAAGGTCTGTTTCCATAAATAGCCACATGGCTTCATCAAAGCCCAGTGCACCACGCCACAGCTGCTTTTTTTTTTTTTGCAAAGCACACTTAAACATAACAGCTGTAGACTGTTGCACTTTATATAACACTACTCCCGTTGAGCTTTAACAGCAGGATAGAGGGGTGTTTGCACTTGAAAATGACAGCTAAAGGTGTGTGTATGGGGCTGCATGATGCTGGTGGGCTAGTCTGTGTGTCTTTCCGGTTCCCTTCACAGATGGAGAGGAGTGCCCCAGGTAAGTGGAGACCAAGCCAAGGATATGAAACAGGGATGACCAGGCTCCCACCGGAAGACAACAGAGGAACTGAGGGATTGTGGGATCTGTGCTACAATAGATAATTAGTCAGGAACATCTGTTGGAGGAAGTTCCCGTGTACCTCATGGGCCACAGATCTTAAATCACTCTTTGGCTCAGAGTGGAGAGTGAGCAGCTCAAGCTATTTACTTTGATAAATCATTTGTATTAATCACCAAGGTCCACCTGCGCACTTCCATATGGCTGCGGCGGGTTGGTACGTGAACGTCAGCGGGTCCCAGCAGGGGGAAAAATTTACCTAAATATCAAAGAAGAGAAAGCAGAGTGAAACATTTTAAACAAGTTTGAACTTTGTCAGACCTTCACCCCAGAGCTTAATCTCTCAAATATAAATAGCCTTAAGTGGGTGTGGGTGATCTAATTTTCTATGCATTTTTTAAAATGCAAGCGATAACATCAATAGCGAGGAGCTCCTAAGATTCCCACTTTCAGGGAGTCTAACTTATACTTCTACCTCAGTGATTATGAGGTGCTGTGAGTGCTTTTTCATGTCTTTATCAAGGTGAAACTGACATGCAATTGTATCGCTAAACAGAACTATTTGATATATTAACCATTTATAATGATCATTTCAGGTAAAGGCAAAGTGCTGACATCCCGATTACTAGCATGTATAAATTTTCTTCTCACACAAATACACAAACACAAAGCCACAGCTATGGCTTATGGGAATGTAATTGTCCTAAATAAAAGGACTGGACAAAATAGGTCTGTAAAAGTCCATCTTCTCGGACTGATAAACATTTAAAGAAAAAATATTGGCAATCCATCAAATAGGCTTTTTTTTAAAGAAAAAAGCAGCATGTTAAAGCAGCAAGGGACATTTGGACACCGCAAGCATAATAGAGGATTGCTTTTAGCAGAATAACCACACTATCCGTTGACCCCATCTACCTTTATATGGAAAATAAAAAGATACTTTAACTTCACTCGCATCATCTGCTAGTCCCCGCAATCATCTAATGTTGCGCTGGGGCTGGCCCCTGCTCCTGGTGTAGAGTAACCTGGCCATTAGCAAAGAAATGGATGCTATTTGCAGTGTCAAGAAATGAGGCAAATAAATAAATAAATGCACCGTTATGCGCCTTCAAACGGGGCCAAGGAGAAAAAAAGGGTGGTTAGAAATCCATCTGAATGTCATTTTGTGTGTCTCTCCCTCTCTGCCCGTCCAGGCAGACATCAGCGCTTTGCAAACCTCGCTCCCATTAACCTGTTCACAGGTTGCCAAGAGAGGAAGTAGTATTTCTCACCTTTCTATCAACTCCCTCTGCCTATAGACACCCCCCTGCCCTCTTCTCCTCTCCTCTCCCGACTTTTCCTCCATTTGAGTAAGTTCCACAAAAGATAATTTCCTTTTCAAATTACAGCAGGCCTTTGCAGTGACCCGCGGGCATTGTGATAATGCAGTGTGGGAGCTGCGAGTGTCTCTGATGAGGGGTGAGAGCAAAGGCACCGGACGGCGCAGACGTCTCGTCAACACCACAAACGGACGCGGGCGCCTGTAGGATACCGCGCTGCCTCGGACTTGTTGAGCAGGGCAGCTCGGCGAGATTCCTCTGCAGCACTGCGGGCCACAGTGAAACCCAAAACACAATTAGCCGCCGGTCGCTTCACGCAGAACTTGTTGGTGCATGTGAAGGTACAGTATGTGCTTTTGTAAACAGCCAGAAAAAAAGAAAAAGCCACTTTGGATAGTAAGCCTCAGCAGGATGTGTGAATGACTTGCCGAAGCTGCTTGCGGGCTGTGTCGTGATTCATGAGCTAATCGCCTCCCGGTCCAGTCAGGCATGAGAAACACAGAGAGGAGGAGGTGTCAGGTACAGCGAGGAATACTTTGATATTAGAATTCAAGGCATCTGCGTCTTGCCTCGAGCAGGATAATCCCATTATGCCCCAGGTCACAGCAGTGCACACAGGGAGAGAAGCGCAACTCACTTCAAAATAAACTGCTTACGGATGACGAGAATAACACAAACAGCCGTCAGAAATAACATCAAACTCCGACCCAAACTGAATTAGAACATCCAATTTAGGGACGAAAAATACCCCAGATATTGAAAAGAGAGAGTAACACAATTGGATTAAAAAAAGAAAGCGGAAAAGTTTTTCCAGCCCGACTTTTACAGTTCATCTTCCGGGTTTTCAAGATCGAGCATTCATTACAGTCTGTCAGCTTTCATTATAAAATGAGAAAATCTAATTTTGCTTGCTGTATCTGACAGTTTTTCACACTAATTCATCCTGTCAAGATAAAGCACTGGCAAACCAACCAGATGGTGTTTGTGTAACTGAGAGCTTTGTTTTCGGTGTGCACATTTCATAAAGTGCAAGACCCTTCTTGATTTAGATCTAGATGTGCATTGTGTTTTGTTTCATTTTTCTCAGGGAGAAGGAAAATTGTCCTTACCAATCACTGATTACTATCTTGTTTGATTTAGATAAGCCTAAAAAAAATAAATTGGTTGTCAGTGCTTTTCAGTTTAAATCGAGTTATTTCTTCATCCTAATTAATTTTACACATTCCTCAATAATAATAAAAAAACACAAATAAAAAGCTGCAACCGTGAGATACTGAAATGTTGCTCATATATTGGCTTTCCATTAAAAATAGGATTGGTGAGTCGTGTCATCCACTTCCAAAGAGATGTGTGCACCTCTCTGGCCACAGCCAGAAAATGCCATTTTGCTAATATTTTCTATTTCAGATGGGTAACCAGGGAATTTACTAGGGAGGAGGTGTGGGAGGACTTTAATGAACAGCTTCAGAGGCATCAGTCTGTAAAACCTGCAGTGAGATCAGTTATTAGCTAATAACCTACAAACTGTAACCCACCTCGAATAATTTCATTAGTGGGAGTTGTCCGAAGCACAGGGCGATTTAAATGCCAGAATTTGCAGAAAATTATTTGCATTTAATGGGAAAACAATGTTAGTTTTAACTATGTGTTTTCCAGTTCAATATAGATTTTTTTTTATTCCCTCCCTTGTTGTGATGAGTTGGATGAGAAGACTGATACCACTCTCACATCTGTTTTCATGAAGCTACCACCGGCAGCCAGTTAGCCTTGCAAAATGACTCATGAACCAGACTATTTCTTGGCAGGGAGTGGGAAGCTGTATTCACAGAACCAGCAGAGACTCCAATAAGTAACACCAGCCAAGAAGTAACGTGTTAATTAGAGAGAGCTGCTGGTAGGCCGATTTAGGTTCGGTTGGACTGAACAAAGGTATCATATTTACCATATGTAGATGTGAGAGTGCTATTAGTAAGCCTATGGACTAATCTAACACCAAATCATCAATACTGAATCACTCTGAATGAATCAGTAGGTTTCAGCTGTGGAAATCCATCTACTGGTGACTGACAGCACATATGTCACCTCTTCTGTGATAGCACTTCATTAAATCCTGCTTTAAAGCTTATTCAAAGGCCACAAAAGGCACAGAAACAAATTATGATGTGATAACTCAGACTGGATGCTGAGCTATTTATCTGATAAACAGTGCATGTATAGGCTCGTTTTGTACTAGACAGAATAACTGAGCTTAATGCTGAACTGAGGACAGTCTCGATCAGAGCCGTACGTCGTGACTGACTATGAATCTGTTAAAAGAACTGAGAAAACCATCCGAATCCACAAAAGAGATTTGTAATTTCCACCGTTAAGCGGCATCGATTTCCTTATCTAACTCTGCAAGAAACGGAATCATCTAATTTCCCAAAGTATTCCCTCAATCATTTATGTCAATCTTGAGCTCGCAGAGACAGAGACCAGGACCAGAGGGAGGATCGCCGTGGTTACAGGTGGCCTCGCTCAACAGGTGACTTATCTACAGTGCGTGATCCATGACCACTGCCAAACTCATCCCATGTGCATCCTGCACAGCTCATTGTGCTGCAGAGAATGAAACACGATGTCAACAGCAGCCAGCCCTCAGAGCCACACTGCGGTTTCCAAACGCGCAGAATACATTTCCATTCAACTTTTGTGAAGGTCTTTTATGGGGGAGCAACAAAACCCGACGGAGCTATGGTATAAAAGATCTTTCATTATTAATAGAATATTAGCCCACATAAAGGTGAATGACTGAAGGATTGTGTTTCAACACTGCAGGGGCTGTAAAGTGCACAGAGGTTAATTCTCTGATTCAAGGGTAGATTTGTATCATTGTTTGTAGATAGAAAGGGTTTTTCCAGGGGATTGGATTCATGTCTTCCCTCGCTGTTCCTCGGAGCACTGTGGTGGATTGCCTGGTCTGATTAATCTTAATGAATTATGCAAATAGCCTTTATCTCAAATGATTTAGCAATGTTTCTGTATTGTTTTATTAATGCACTTTTGAATTACTCGGTATAATCACGTAGCCTTTCCTCAGCCGTTCGCTGTTTGTAATTCATCGCCAGCTCTTTATTAAATCCACGGTGGTCTCCGGCGAATTGCGCACAGGAATGAGAAATTAGTCATTACTGTAATTTAATGATTTCTAACCAAACAAGAGGCAACCTGGATTGCAAACCATAGCAGCCCTCTGCAACCCCCCCACCCTCAGCACTGGTCCCTTGGGCCTGATCTATTGGAGCAAGCCATCTACATTTTTACTTAATTAATTATGTTTAGTATAAGGAGCATTCTGCGGTGAATGCACTGTTTCAATTACGGACAGAAATTGACTTACAAAATATGAAAGTCCCCATAAAGCGGGGGTTTGTTTGTAGTATATTAAGCATAGACACCCATTTGTCACCATCAGGCTTTGCAGCATTTCTTCAACTAACTGTCGTTCGCTCACAGATGATGTGCTGACGTTTTGTCTCGGAGTCATTATATATATATATCAGAATTGACATTTTCAGAAAAGTCTCTTATTATCACATCAGAGGTGGGGCCCCCATATTGTTCACTGTGACCACCTGTCCCCGAGGTGTAAATGTCACATGCAGGTGAAATATAAATACATCTCCGATTATTTTCTACCTCAGAGCAGCCTACCACAGAGAAACAAATGGAACTGCATGTTGAGATCTGTAATGATAGTATATTTGTGTCAGAATGGATGGACAATTTCATTCACCCTTGGACGACACTGATTTAGGTTGCTGGAGCTGAATAATCCTCTTCCACTCTGCTTTCTGTCTTTGTCCATTTTTACCAACTTCCTGCTCCTCTCTGCTAAGCCTAGTTTATTTTCTGTAAGCTTTTAATGACATGTACTAACAATCCTTTTGGGATTTTTTTTTTGTTGTTGTTGTTGTTTTTTCTAAGGTAACGTCTTGCTGGAAATTATACAGACCACCAGTCGTTTGTTGGTGAATTAAGACAATAGACACTTTCTTGGACGACGACAACATCGAGGTTTGGAATCGAATCAAACAGGATAAGCACTGTGTTAGGGTGAGAGCTAATTATCAGGCTCTCCCTGGATCAGATTTCAGATGGCTTCTTGTGAAGTCTGCTCATTTTAAGAAATAGTGCAGTGAGATGCTCCCATTTGTATTTCTGAACATGGACTATTTTTATATTTGCTATTTTTGTATTTGCTGAATTCCAGTTCCATCGTGAACACAACATTGATTAGCCATGAGCTCTCCTCCTCCTCCTTTTTCTTTCATATTATTTGCTTGACCTGCTAATTTGGAGTCTCAGCAACTCCCTGCACTCTGCCCCAGCATATAAAGAGCATTAACACAGGCCCGAACAGTGATATCCATTGAGTTAGATTTATTGAGATAATACTGACATTTGTAATCAATGGTAGTCACCAGGCTTTGAAAACAACAGATACCATTAAAACATTTTGGCAGAACTGAGCTGTGTTGACCCTTGGTGACTTGTAGTCAAACATCATTACATTTATCTGGGTTTTATTGTTGTGGTGTTGTCTTTAGTCTTAAAAAAGAAGACTTGACATCCTAACAAACTTAAGAAAGCCAAACACTTGAAAGTTTCAAATCAACAAAAATGAAACGTAAGAGATATCTGCTGCATAAGGCTAAAAGGAATGAAAATGCTTATGATCTCACTAGATCTTCAACACAGATATGCATCCAGAGTCCTGGGCTCTTTGTGGCGAGAAAATAACACAAGAGTTTCACATCACATGGTTTTGTTTTAAAGGAGTTTTTTTTTTTTTCTGGTGTAATCCACAGTCTTTAAGTCAATAAATATCTTCGAGGTTCGTTCTTCTAGTCCATAGGAATAAAACTATAATACAAAGAGAGATTTGGTGGGCAGTAGAGTTCAGAGACAGCTACTGTTGATGCTGGATCTAAAGTCAGGAATCTTTTTGGATATGTGGTCTTGCACACTGCTCCCCGGGTCCTTTTCCTCCGTCCGTTCAGTGGAATGTCCGTGATTATTATTATGTCCTTGTTGGTCCCTGGTTTCCACCAATCCTCAAAACACATGATATCCAAATGTCCTACGGCGTTGGTCAAAGAAACAATGTCTGGTTCCAAGCAAGGTTACCCTGGAGACAGACGACTATCGTGTGACCTAGTGAGAAAGTGTGAGAAAAAAGAAGGGAAAAACAAACAGAGTTAGGAATCAGAAGAAAATTGTGTTGTTGACATACAGGGATGCTGGATAGAGGGGATAAAAAGGACTCATCTGTGATAAAAATGGTAACAGGAACACTTTCAAAGTCAGTGTTGTTTCACAAGAAAAATGACAGAAGCCACTATGACGGGAGTGGAATACTTAAATCCACTATACTTATCACATTTCAGCCATCTTTATCTGAACAGAAGTATCTTAACAAAAATAAATCCTAAAAAAAAAAGCTAAATGCACAAATCTGAAAAATGTAAAGGATTATATAATGATTGTCAAGATTCAAGACTTTGCTTTCTTCAAATTATAGTTCCAGGTAAGGATTATTTTCATTATCAACTCGTATAAAGATTATTTTTCAATTTACTGATAAAATGTTTGGCCTAAAATATTGAAAAAATATAATTTACTCGTTTCACATATTGAGACTGCTTACTTTCATCGACCAACAGTAAAATAATCCAACATAAGCAGTTTATTAACCTAGAACCATCAAATATTCACATTTGACAAGCTGGGAACAGATTTTTGGCATTTTTGTATAAGACATGGCTTAAATGATGAGTCATTGTTAAGGCTGTCAAAGGCTTGATGCACCACCATGGTATAACTTTTGGATTGACTGTAAAATTTTATCCAGGCCTTGATTGTCCTGAGGGGATGAATCTTTGTGGTTTTGGTGACGGCTTGACTTTTCCTGTAGTGCCACCAGCAGACTTTTTTTTAGGCCATTTTCACAGAAGGGTTGATGTGTGGTTTTGATGTCTCAACAAGTTCTGGATGGATTATCACTAAACCTTCCATGTTTCATGGTGACTTGTAAGCAGCCTTCTTCAGTGAGCCCTAAATTTATCATCCAGCTCCACCATCAGTTCAAGATTTGAATCTGTCCAAATCTCTGGTTCATGACAAAATACCTCCAGTCACATCAGCCTCAGCTTCACTTTGTGTTTAGTGACACAAATGTTGTCATGCTAACATGCTAAACTAAGAGGCTGAACATATTAACAAAACCTGCTAAACAAAGCAAATCAGCCGGGTCCTTATGATGACAGCTCTGACTGGACTCATAGATTCATTCAAGTTTGGGTCTATCGATGATTGATTGCCTCATCATTTTCAGCTCTAATGCAAATTGTGTCATTAAAATAAACTTGTTTTGGTGTTTGCAAAAGCACATGACTATCTGTCAAAAGTGTGACAGGTTCAAGGAGTGTATATTCCCAGCTGGCAAGTTTATAATTCAAACATCTGTGGCTTCGCACAGCAAAAGTGAGAAGACAGTGAGCAGCTAGAAGTCAGATGTAATGCAATGTACATCATGCTCAATGATTTCCATGCAAACAGGGGTGATATTATTATTCATGACAGCATACTGCTGGCATACGTATTCTCAGACGTTTTCATGAATATTAATCTCAAAGATTGAAAGATGCAGTTTGTACTACTCTCTCTTTAAGCATAAGTCTAAAAATACTCAATGTTGTTCCTTGTTGGTTTGCCCTTTAAAAGTAGAACACGAGTAACTTTTTGACTTGCCCTCTGATGTTGGTGGCATTATAAAACAGACAGACGCAGAAATAAACACAGGTCTTCCTGTGTGAATATTTACACATTAGAGTCATTCAATTAGCAGTCGGCAGGGTCTCACCAGTTTAACCAACAAGGGGTATACCACATAATCAGTCTTGTAAGGAATACAATTCTAATATTTTGTGGAAGTGTGATTTTTCTGCTGCTTAGAGCTGCAGCTGAAGACACAACACTTGCTGTTTGGGGAGCCACAATTTAATTTTCACCTCCATGTGGCAATCCTCGGGAATCATGGGTGTGAGAAAGCATATGGAAATGATTTGGTCTTGCTACTGTGGCAGCAGCAGGCTGTAGATATAAAATCATACATTGAGTTAAACCGCATTATTCGATCACACCATTATCGGAGGCAAATCATTAGTGATGGCCTCCAGCATATCTCTACTGGCAGGAGCATTTTTGGATCTACTGCTGTGGTGAAATAATCAACACATAAACGCAAGAGCAGTTATGCTGATTATTGTGGTGTTGATAATTGTTATAAAGAGAACATTTTCTCGGCTGAGTTTTCCTCCTCGTTATGATAGAAAACATCAAATACAAAAAGATATACCAGCAGAAAAACACTTTTTTTTACGTTTTTTATTGCAGAAATAGCTTTGAAAGGCAGTTCTAACCTTTAAGGGGGAAATGGAAGGGAAAAAAAGAGCTTAAGCACACAAAGTTAACAGGATAAAATGAGACAACAAAAAAATATATGGCACCAGAAACGAAAATGTGAAGCAAAGTGAAACCTTATCAAAGTAATTAGCACGCTGTGGTGTTGTGGGTTATCGGCGAGTAAGCACACCAAGGGGAATGAGGAGAGCACAAAGCAGCTCCTCAGGGTTTGATGCTTAAGCTGCAACAGGATGAAAGCTCACACTTGACTGGTCAGCTGTAGGTTCAAAGACCCATTGACAAACAAACTAAGACCATACCTTTGATGGAGAGCAACTGAAGTACACGTGTGCTCATGTGCATGTGTGTATATCATTATTATAGTATATTATCTAGATAAGCCAATACAAAATTAAGTATTTCTGTTGTGTTCTCAGTTTTGAATGCAATGGCCTGGTTCTTCTATATTCACTCTAAATTTACAAATTGCATGCTGAGTGTCACCCTCCAGCAATGTCTTAATGGACTATAAAAATCAAATCAATCATCAATGGAATGATTTAGGCTATCCATGGACTCAGCGTCTCATGCTGTCTTTCAGCCTTTTAACTCCAGTCTGTTTATTCACATGCAGTTTTTGACTGATAACATGGGGTGGAGAAGCAGAGTCTAGCACTCAGCTTGGTACAGCGTCAGTGACATTAGCTTCTTTGTAATGGAAATAATGAAAGATAATTTGAGGCAGAGTGAAACCACAAACACTCATTTGCCTGAAAACAAATGAACAGCTTAATACATCTAAATACTTCAAGACTTATTTCCATATGTCAATAAGCTGGTGTGAAGACTGCGTTGTGAGTATGACTATTAAAAGACCCTTTTTCTAACTAATTTACAGTCAGTCAAAAACATGGAGATGCTGCATTTAATGTGATTGTAAGGAATCTATAAAAAAAAAAAAAACTGTCATACAGTATAAGGCTCCCGGGCGCTAGAGGTCAAGAATAGAGATGAATTTATATCAGAAGCACCCCCAGTTTGCACATGCCAACAAACACAGCTGGAAGTGTTTGTGGGTGGGAAGCCAGTGAGGGAACATGTCATTGTTACTGCACTGGCAACTCCTCCCGGCTAGTTTTGACAGCAGTGCGCTGCAGAGCGGCTGAAATCTAACATGGATGTGACTTGCTGCCTTTTTTTTTGCATTGTGTCGCGTGCTTGTGTTAATCATGAGCTGGAACTGCGCAGTTTTCTATTTTGATGAGACATCGCTTAATGCATTCACCTCATTACAAACGTAAAACACCAGCTGCATCATCACAATCTCCACCTCACACTGGGCGGGATATATTTTCTGTTCTTTGTTCCGTCTCTTTTTCATTTCCCATTATGTTTGTTTCCTGTTGCTTTAATAATATAACTGGTCCTTCAGATTATTATATCCCAATTTTACGAGCAAGACACTTTTCGTCTCATGTGGAGTTTAACTGCAGCTGTAGGAAACTTTGTGGCTTTGTGATCAGTAGGATCTCATTTATTCTCCAAACGAGGCAATCTCATAAAAAGGCCACCGCTCAACTGCGCCTATGAGCTGTCCTTCACCCGCAGAATGAGTCAGAGGTCAGTCCCAGGCACAATACAGGAGCTGACTACATAATGAGCAACTGCCTCAGTAAATCAGCAGCTATATGTGCACATCGTGGCCCCAAATTTATTGAGAATCAAGATGTACATTTCTCTCTCTCTGTCCTCCAGCTGAAAATAACACCGGTACAGGGGAATAGTAGCAAATAAAAATATAATGCTGCAATTCAATTAGTAAATTTCAAGCTGCAAGTCATCACGCAGTGTATTAAGGCCAGAAAACACATCTTTTATACAAGCACGATTCAGTAAATTTAAGGCACATTTCCATTGCGTCTTGAAAAGACCTCAGACAGCTATCCATCATCGGCCTTCAACGTATTCTGAACAAGCATCGTAGCACCTGTCAAGTGGAAAGGCTCTGTGGTTCTTTTGCCTTCTCTCCTCTGATTGATAGGAAGTGAAAAGCAGGGGCTGCCAGGGTTATAATTCCTGACATTACCAGCAGGACTATAAAACTAGCTGCTCCCGGACATGCAGAGAAAGGGGGAACAACTGGAGTTGTCTGAGAGGGGGCCCACAGGGTGTCAAGACGTCTGATTTATTGATGTGACTTCATCATGAGGTGAAACGACACCATCATTTTTTATCAACAGTGCCACCGCTGCACATTAAAGAAGAACTTATATGAGGCATGTGCTGCAACTGAGTTTCACTCACGCCCATATTATGTATCCACTTTGAGAAAATATTAACAGAAAATATTAACTTAAAGCAATATCAAGATTGAATTGAAATGATAAAATCCTTAAATATTATGATAATGACTTAAGCCAATTCCAGCAATGAGAGATAAAAAGAAATAACATTTGCAAAACTAGTAAACACAGAAATAAAAGACCATTTAAAGAAAATAAAAAAACAAAATACGAAGGTTTTAAAAATCAGGATTGCTCTCAGATGAGAGTATGTTTTAAGAGGAGATTTAATAGCTATAGCTCTTAAAGTCTAATCTGTGGTTTCTCCATTAAGTCCTGGGGGGGAAATCTGTCTTTTTAGCAAATAAATTCTCAACTCTGTTCACCAGTTTTTCTTTAACTTTGTCTGTTTACTGTGTAGTGCTGGGCAGGAAGAGAACAGCGGGTTCTCTGAGCCTATATGCTAAAAGGTCAAAGAGCAAGTCTGCTGCTTCTGGAAAAGAGTTGATGAGACAAAGCAAAACTTAAAGGTATAACAGGGAGGACTTTCTTAAAGAACAATGTATAGACTCAAAAAGGATCCCTCACGATCGCTATTATGGCTTATCTGTAGAACCCCTGCTTGGATTTTCTCATTATGCTGTGTCATGAACGTCTGGGCAGTGGTAAGCAGCCAAAAACAATGAACAGGCTGTCCCGGACTCTTTAAAACTATAGACAATCAGCAGGATCCTAAGTTGTACACAGCGGCCAGCTTGTGATATCTTTAAGTTGCAGCTGAAAGCCACTAAAATCCATCGTACGGCACCTTTTCACATACATGTAGTTCTAAAAATATTGGCTATTGCAACTTTAAATCACAAACATAGAGAGCTGACTTGCTGTTGGACTATACTTACTTAAAACCATAAACCAATCTGGAGTTTTAACCTGGCTATAGGGAGCATTGAAAAAACCCACACCCTAATAAACTATACTGTAAAAGGGTGAAAGGACGTGCTCTCAGTTATTTAAAATGTTCAGCTGCCCGATCGTTTCATTAGCCAGCATTCACACACATTAAAGGCTTGCAGCTGACTTATAATTTGCTCATAACAGCTTCATATGAACTTCACCATAAAACTTGACTTAAGATTTACTTTGGCAACTTGTCACTTGACCTAGCTCTGCTTGATTAGGTATATTTTTTCACCCCTTTTTAATATCATATGCCAGTGTTTTGCTTTATCTGTTATCTGTTAAGATAGACACCATGCAGGACGGGTTGGGATTTTTTGACAGTTGAATTTTCAAGTCATTTTGAAAGAGCCAGCGCCACTTTTCTCTAAAGAAACTGTCACATCACCAACGCGGCATCTGTGAATCAGAGCTTGATCCTCTGCAGAGCCCTCCATTTTTTCCCCAGAATGATGTTAACTGACCAGGAAGCTCGGCTACGGAGCCCTCCAGCACACACAGGCCGTCCCTCGCTGGGTCTCTGTGGGAGGCAGCAGGGCCATGAGCATGGAGCGACCCCCGCTGACTCCCAAATCAAAAAAGAGTCGAGGTTCTGACGGGTTCTACTAGCCACCTGGACCCCTGCTTGTCTGTGCCTCTGTTTCTGCTTTCCCGTGGCTGTGTGAGAGGGCATGAATTATTAACCCGGCTAAAATAAAAAGCTCTGCTTCGTCCAGGCCTCCTGTAGCCATGAATAATGGAAGAGGCAGCTCAACTACAGGCGTTTGGTGAGTCAAACACTGGGCCGTGATGGATGGCTAAGGGCCCCCCCCGCCCCTCTCTCACCTCCCCCTCCCTCCTCACCTACAATCCACTTCAGGTCTACCACACCCTGAAACCCAAAACACGCGTCCAGATAACCTCCATTAATCTCTGGAAGTGGTACAACTTGAGCCCTCCTGCCCTGCATCAGCACATCCCACTCGACAATTTGGCTTCCTGGAGGGATTTTTGCTTGTTGTTTGTTTGTCTTTCTCCCGCCTTTTGCTCGTCTTTGTTTTGCTTCTCGCTGGCACTTCTGAAGCCGCACGCAACCCTGCTCTCCCTTTTCAAAGGCAGGGCCCCGCTCAAGTCTGCTCCCTTACCCATAATGCTAAAACCAGGAGGATGAGATGGATACATGTGAGCCGGGGTTCCTGCCCGCTTCCCAAGAGGCTGCATTTTCTCATTTGTCCCGGTGAAGTCACTGGAGTACCATCTCACTGTTTATTAAAGAAGTGATAATTGATTTTCCGTCTGCAAAGTCATCGTGTGCCGTATTTGTCCATATCTCTTAACACGCTGAAACCACCGACCGAGCTGTGAGGCTTGTGATAATAATGTTTCTATATTTATTTTATCTAATTATATACATTTTTTTTACATCCTTATTATTATTCAAGTGAAACTGTCTGACACATGTTCTTTCAACCTTGTAATTCAGATTTTTGTGAAATTATACAGCAGGTCCATGCAGAAATAAGACAAATGTCTTCGTGCATATATTAATGTGACACATCATGTATATTCATGAATTCTTTTGACACTAAATATTCTGTTTTGTAGTTAGGCAGTGTCTTAAAACAAGCTCAGATGTCTGCTTGTGATGAAAACCCTGGAAATATTCAGCAGTCACTTACTGGTATCATGGGTCTGAAAAGTGCGACATATTTATGAACGCAAATCGCTTTTCATTTAAATGCAGAAATTAATTAGTTAATTCAGATAAAAATGACTCAAAGATGACAGTTTTGCCTGCTTCAGATTGACAAAAATATCTTCATCGGTGTCAGCCCCTGGGAGGATGCTACATTTCACTCACTGCTCACTGGAGAGGATCCAAAAATGTAGGTGATGAGCTCAAGATTTTGGGCATAAAAGCAGCCTTTAATGCCATATACTACTACATACTGATATGTCTGTTTTCTTTGGAGAATTCTTTGGCTTTAACAGCGATGCATGGAAATGGATGTCCTGGCTCTGTTTGGGGAGCGCCGTCGCCAGAACATCCGGCTCCGTCCCCGCGGTGTCCTCGGCAGCTGTGTACAATTAGCCGACGAGCTCCTGGACCGCCGACTGCCCGATCTCCTTGGCACCACCAAATTAGCAACTTAAGTAAAAATACGATAAACTGACTGTACTTAGACTTCCACTACGAAACGCGAGATGTAGCTAAATAGACGGCTGAACTTAACTCACCCCTTTCCACCGTTGTAAGCCGATCGCTTCAAGAAACACTTCACTGACTCTCCCCTGTGAGTCACATCTTTCCTCTCCTGCTGCCTCCTACACTGCCTGCTCGGCTATGCTCTCATCTGAAGTTGATAAAAGAAATCTTCTCCAGTGCTCTCCTGAGCTCTTGTTTCTTTCTTTTTCAAACACTTATCGAGCCCTCCTCCATTATTCTAAGGTCACATATTGTTACAACCACCATCCAAGACCATGCATTTTGCAGTCCTTTTTCACCGTCTATAATCTCTGACTTTTAAGTACAATGAAAATATCTACTGTCTGTCAGCAGATATTTTTGCAAAATGAAACCCACCTTGGTTGTCTTAACTTTGTTTCCCGTACTGCAGCTCCACCCTTTGAGGTCTGGCAGCACTTTACACTCCTCTCCATCCATGCAGGGGTGCATCTGGCACCACCACTTCTGTGCAACTATGGATGCTGTGAGGAAAATAAAAGAAAGAAAAACAGTCAAAAAGACAAAGGCGAAGCGAGAAGAGCGGGCACCGGAGGCAATTAACAACATGCTGTTTGAAAGTGCGGCATGCCCAAGCAACAACAAGACCCTTTGGCTTTTATGTTGAAGAGAGCGTGTATTTGATCTCAGCCCGACAGCAGAGATCCGTCAGTCTTGCCCCTCTGTGTTTTCAGGTCTGAATTACAGGGCGTGGGTCAATGTCAAGGCAGGGAGTGTTGTGAGCAGGTGCGTGCGATGTGGTGCGGGGTGGATGTTTGTATGTAGGAGGGGTAATAAAGCGTGCAGCAGAGGTTGGCGTGTCAAGGTCTTAAGTTGCTCTGACGAGGCCTTCGGGGGGAGAAACAGCTTCCCCTGACATTTCCAAAGTGGAAAAGAAAACTGTCAAAATCGAGGAAGCCCATGTCAGAGCCATTACAGTGAAAAGAGGAGATAGGGATCGATTCACCTGTAACTGAGGCCACTTTTGACACGATATTAAATGACCCGACCTTCTGTCCACTAGGCGCAGTGTAGGGTCTGATACAACCTCAACAACTGACAGAGGGGTGAACAAATAAACAGGCCAGCGATTTGATTTTCAAGATTACAAAAGGCCTCCAGACACCTCAGAAGGATCTTGAAAATCCCACCTTTTTTTCTATCTACTTTCAAACAATAAGACTCTCATACCCTAATAATCAGTGAAATGAGCACCAGAGGCGCGGTGACAGGTGTGACAGCGCCGCACCGTGCCGCATTTTCTAGCCTAATCAGAAGTCAGTCTCAAATCATTACCAAAACTATAATGAGAAACCTGGCATACCGTCTACACAAGATGGAGCCGCTCGTGTTGTTCCCGCCACCTGTCCAGGGAAGCAGGAGCATTTGACAGTCTGGGATCTCTCTTCGATCTTGTTCTTGTTGCAGCATCGGTGTGCAGCAATTACCTCGCAGGTTCCCGCTTTCACATGAACTGAAAGCACAAAGATGCACCACGGTTAGAATTCCACTTTTTTATTATGTTTCCCAAAATAAAGATCACAGCAACACATAATAGAACTGTAGAGGTATACACTGAACATGGTATTGTCTTTTAGAGCAATTATTAGCTGTTTTTTTTATTTGGCTGTTTGTTTTTTTTTTTTTTTTGACAAGGCTTGTGTAGTTCTTTGTTTTTTATATTTCAAACAACATAAATCACAGCTCCTTCTCTCACTCACCTGCATGTTTGTACTTCATTAATTCTTGTACATCATCTACATCTTTTTTTTTAACAAATCTCAAATATACTCTTTGTTTTTTTTAAAGGTAAAGTAATTGAGTAGCACAATTTGACAGTGTAGCCTTTCACATTCCTCAAATAGGAATAAGAAGTGCATTTCTTGAGGACTATTTTCATCCATTGAATCACGCACATTATTTACAGCACCAACACAGCATATATTGAATCGTTTCTAAATACGGCACACATGTCCATTATAATTAAAAACATCACCTGGCACAACCATGTGGCTCATTGACCTGTTTTCAATCCTTTTGGGACAACAGTGGAGAAGATAAATCAGGCTTTGGATACTTAAAAGAATGAATTCATTATGGTTTTAGTATTTTATGGGTATTTGCTGACATTCCACTGCTGTATTTAAATTTCACACATACATTCAGTATTTTGTATGAGACTGTGACCTTAGAGGAACAGAGGGTACACTTTTAATGCTTGTTGCTTGCCGTAAGACCAAATATGCTCTTGTGCCTATACACTCAGTATAAAGCTACAACCAGAAGCTTTTTAGTCTGCACTGAGGGCATTTGAGTTAGTCCTCAGCGCAGTCTTGTTTCGAACATCCGAGCACAATGGCTACTTGAAATCCAGGTCATCTCCCGGGTGTAGGGGGCCGGCTTTGAACCCCAGTGCCGCCCCACCTGTCCACATATCCTTGAGCAACGTACTTAATCCAGTGACCCTCCACCCCAAGCAGAGGACGAAAAAGAGAAGTTCTCCACTGGGGTAAGACTAATGTAGTTACATAACAGCAGAAACCCACTCACTTGAAAATGACTTGATTAACATCGCTAAACTGCTTATATATGTGAAAGAACATTACAATATCAATTACAAGGACACAGCTTTCACCGCTATTAAGTTGGATCAAACATCAATACCGCTCTCTATTTTATATTCATTACCTTTCTGCATACGCTCATCGCCATTCTGAGCATGTTTGTGTATTTACACGTAACAATCAGGATTAGATGGGTGAAAAGAGAAATAAAAATAAATAAATAAATAAAGCATTTGAAAAGTTTTGACATTCCTTTTAGATAAGCCTTAATTATGGCTGTAAAGATTTTCAATTTGGGACTTGCCTTGAAAATAGATTGCAGCGGGCTTCCATCTTCCCATTAGCTAGCAATCCAGAAATCTCATCTACAACATTAAAAACATTTTGCTTCCAATCAATAAGGTGCTATTCACATTCTCACAAAAGGCAAGACAACAATTGCCGATTGAGTGTTTTTCACCGAGCTGAAACTTACTGATGCAAAAACAGGTCAGGCTCCATGCCCTTGATGTGATTATCTTTAAGCCAGCGGCACGCCCCCCGGTCAAAGTTAATTTCTAAAGTTGGAGTAGCTTGAATAGAATATTCAAACTTTGTTTAAGAGATAGATGCGCGTGGACAATAGGCAATCACAAGAGGTGCAGCGGGCAAAGACAATCATTGTAAATCACCTGATTATATGGGACAACAAATAACATGTGTTGGCTGTCGGTGTTTGGAAGGCGCTCGCTGATTTTAACCGGCCAGCGAGACAAATCACAAAGCCTGCAGTGTGTGACGGCCCCCCCTGGCTCTGCCATGGCCTGCAGGATTGTGTCTTGTCCTGTGCTGCTGTTTTTGTTTGTTTCCCTTCAGGTCCTGGTAGGCGGAGTTTGCATTTGTGCAGCTGGATACACCTGGCCAAATATATCCTTATTGCATTTATGCTCGGCCACCACCATTTTTTGCCCCTTCTCTCTCACTACAACCGTTTCTTTTGTTTGCTTCGATTTAGTTACAGTTTTCTTTATTTTACACACTGCTGATTGATTTCATACGTGCAGTACTGTGTGCATGCCTTCCCTTTTGCCGTATCCCAGGAGCCGGGTTGTGACAAATACAACAAAATTGTCTCTCTCTCTACCTCTCCCACAATATGACTGAATTAGCTGTCAAAAAATGAAGTGTCACACGACAGATGTAACATTAAAAAGCCTTTAAAATGTGCTCAGCCTTGTCTGCTAGTCCTCTCACACAATGATGTGCTCCACTGGATGTAGTTTGCTGTCTGTGCGCCCACTCTGCCGCGGTGCGAAAAGGGAGGAGAGAAAGCTACAGTGCGAGCTGCGGCTAGGTCTGGCCTGGGACTCTTGACTCATTAAGGTGCAGGAAGCGGCTGGTTGGGGCTGCCTGTGCGGAGGGAGCTGCTGATTAAAACCGGAGCTGCTGGCAAAGGTCGCTGACTCTGAGGCTGGACCCGAAACCGGCATGCAGTGTGGACAGGAGGGAAGGTCAGAGAGCATGGCGCGGTGGTCAGCCCGAGCTGGTAACGATCCATATGAGAAGAAACAGCTAGGAACTGTCCGGCTGCTGTTGTTACAAACTGAGTATGAGGTCTTTGAGACAGTGGGGCAGAAAAAGTGTTCTTAAAAATGATGCAAAGAACTAAATTTAGAGTAATGAAGATGGATATTCCCTTAAAGTCTTTAAAGCATTGGAATATTTTGATGCCTTGAGAAAGAACTGTGAAAAGAATCACATAAAATTAGATTTCTTCCCCCTATTTAAAATATAGCTCTCCTCTTACCATATATTTGGTTTGTTTTGATTTAATTTTATAGGCACAATGTTTAGAAAGTATAGATTGAAATTTAAATATTCATGCATATTTTTCTTTGTAATTATTATTCATTTTGTTTGTTTGTCTGTTGAACTTGACGTGTTGAACTGGTTTATTGTATGTTGATGATTGTTGGTTCTAAACGACTGAATGCTGGAGGTATGCAAATCACTTCAAATTGACAAAAATGGCAGGCACAATTTTTATAAACCATTTCAGATTCATTTATTATTTAGAGAACCCTCTGGGCATATTTCAGAAAATCGGAGGCATCCATATTGCCGTTATTGTGTTCTTCACATCCTTCCACTCAAACATACATGAATGCATGAATAGCAGCTCTGGGCTGGTGGTAGGTCAGTGTTTTGTTCAAGGACACTTTGACAGAGGGGTGGAGGACCAGTGAACCTCTGATTCTCTCTCTGTTAAATGGTCTGTCTGACCACAAGGGTCACCCTGTTCGCCGTGCAAACCGCGTCCTTTATATGGCATCAGGGGGAGCGACCGAGTGTGGGAGTCCTGAATTGTAACACATACATGTAGGAGAGAGGCCGCCTGTTTTCTCCGTGTGCTCCGTGCACGTTTGTGTGTCCAGGCAGCGGTGTAAATGGCTTACACCTGTGATCAATACATTTCTATTAAAGCACTTAGGACTGTCATCAGTTAGAATCACCAGGCACCCACGTCAGCAGGGGGGAGAGATGAGAGACAAAGAAAGGTGAAAGGACAGAGAGCACTAATGAGAACTGGCATGAAGCCCAACCCTTGAGCCGATCAATACCACTCTGAGGCAAAGCACTCTGCTGTACAATCATAGTCATCGATCCCTGATTGATAAACGCCAATAAGCAACCAGAACCTGTGCAGAGCTGCAGTGGAATAAAGGGGGAAACTCACCTTGTCCTACGCATCTATACACAGACATTGAATACTTATATCAGTTTCAGTGCGTTAGTAGAGGCAATCTGCAGCATTTGTTTTAGAGGGCTAAAGGCTGTCTCCTTCATGATTAAGATTAAGATCGGGTGAGAAAACATGGATCGTGTATCTATATATTGTCACAATTTCAGTGCTAATAATAAAGGAATATATCATTGGTTAAGATTTCTATTTCTATGTATTTTGTGCATAACTATTACATTCTCTGTTTGAGTTAAATCAATTAGTGTCAGCATCAGCTATATTATATTGGAGGACATTGGTCTGATAAAACATGACATGACAAAATATACGATTCTGCACCTTCGTGGAGTAAAATCCCCTCATTTGTCAAACCACATCACACTTGTAAAGTTATATAAGATACAAGCCAGGTAAAAAAGCATCACCGACTGAAATAATTCCTGGAATAATAAGTGGTTTTTCAGGCTCATGCCAGATTCATTTTTCAGCGTGCTGGTACGTTCATAGATGCATCTCCAGTAATTTCAGTCATTTCGGATAATTTGTTCAGCACAACTTAAACTCAGTGACAAAGGGCCTCATCCAAGAAGCATTCGTACAAACAGATTCACTCTTAAATAGCTTAAATGCAAGTGATAGAAGAAAATTACCAGTTTTCTCATACTTTAAATGTTCTCATATGAACAAACACAATTTACAAATGTTCCAGAGATGTTGTGGGAGTCATGTGCAATTAGTCTTCTGTCGTCCAAGTTCACTAATGATTTGTATACTTTCCTACTCTGAGACAATTATGAGTCTGAAAATCATATAGATGTTATGCTTCATTAAAATGTTGACATTATCCTGTTTGGCTCTGCAATTCCATTTACAATATAATTCTAAATGTATTAATTTAACAACATCATCATTCATTCAAATTGGCTATTGATGCCATTATATAACATCGCAGTATCAATATGAACACCTCAAACTACAAGCTGAAGGTTAATTTCTGCCTCTGTATTATTAAGTCAATGGGAGGAGAAACCTTGTGCATCATGTTCTTACTTCTTTGGATGCGTTTGTGTGTCAGGCGCTTGGAAGAGCATATCTTTGGACAGCTTGCTGATGTATCGTCAGAGACACATGAATGAGGCAACATTTATAGACCAATATGGTATTATTTGTAGGTTAATTGTGCTAATTTACAATTGCCATTGACAAATGCCCAGTAACACATAGATGTCATTCATTATGTTTACATCGGTCATTTGCAGAGTTAAGAACCTTTGCTGAATCTGATGTGACACATTTTATAAGCCTACTGTTCCCCACTGTCAATGCGAAAGTTAAGATAAATATGTGAAAATGTTTTTTCATTAGAACCAATGTTAAGTGCGAATGCTATGCTCTTGTCATATCTTTTCGACTGTAATTACAAGCAACTGAGACAGAAAAAATATTCACTTCAGTGTCCTCATTGTAATTATAAGTCGTGATGGTGAGCATTTCTGTCAATAACTCCCACTTGTTGAGAGGAGCTATTGACATGTCAACAAACCAAGACACCTTAGTGGTTCTATGCCTCTGTCTAACAATCAAGTTACAATTTACATCCATGTCTGAACAGATTTATTTAATATACTATGTAGCGACGCCTCTGAAGGAATTTAATAAACGGGTAACTTCCAAAGAGAAACACGTTGTCTTCACTTAGAGACTATTTTGTACAGAGGCGTACGGAGGACCGGTAAAGAGCACCATCTCATGGTGCAGCGACAATCAGCTGAAGGTCAATATCAGCAAAACCAATTAGCTTGTCGTGGACCAGCAGACAAACAAGAGGCCCACTTTGGTGGAAAATCTATAGACATTTGTGTGAAATGTCATCAAAATGAGTGTATGGACATTTGAGTTACGTGTTTTGTAAGGTAACTGTGACCTTGATGTTTGACTTTTGACCACCAAATTCTAACCAGTTCAAGAAATTTTCACAAGGCCTTCCACATCATTCATTCATTTTTTA
>JAOXYL010000100.1:7519398-7541298 GCA_028564955.1 Terapon puta
AATACAACAAGATGTTTCAAAAAAAGTTTAATATACCAAAAATCTCAAATTTACCCACCTTGTCCATGGCTTATTCCAACTTTCGATTTTTTTTTCAGTTCTCAGTGTTTTCAATGCAGCTCCATGAGGTTCACATCTGATGGAGCCAAACTTTGTCTGTCCCACATTCTGCACCAACATTGTGTGTCTTTCAGAAGAGTGACAGCTCCATGATGTCACCCCTTTACACAGTGAGCTGCACACTGTGCTTCAGCAGTTACTGTACTGAGCCTGAAATAGGTCAATTTCGACAGCAGAGCTGGGCCGTAAAAAGAAATAAGATTCTAATAGAGTCAGATACTGCCAGAGTGAATGGAAGTGGGGCGGTCCTCGGCATTAATGCAGACCAGAGGCGATTGGCTCCCGAAACCGCTACAATTCAATCAGTTTTGGGTCATCAATAGGAGTCTTGATTGTTCTCTGTTGGGGGCAGAAAGTTTGTTTTATGGTTCTCAGAGGGAGGATTCTCTTGTTTTGTGGTTTTCATGGCCAGATTGTGGCACAGCGGGCTTTCTAGGAAAACAAGGTACCCATACCAGCCATAGTGCCGCTTAAATAATGACTCCCCGTGCTGCTGCTGGTGCTGCTGGACTCTCTGTTCTGCATCATACTAAGTGTAAGGTAAAAAAAAAAAAAATTTGGAACCACTGTACTGCACCTCATTAGCAACCCTTTAGGACAGCAGAGTATGTGCCAGAGACTCTAAAGGGCATCGCTTTGGGACATGGGCCAGTGTCCACAGCGCTCCAAGGCAGCACTGTGCTCCACCATCTAAAAGTCCACCAATACCTTTGAAAGACTGCATGTTCGTGCCAAATGCATTATTTACACCGGAGCAAGGCAGGGTTCCCGTTCCATTTGCTTCAGCAGAAGTAGTTTTGCATGCATTCATAAATAATAAATGTGCAGCACAACGCGTGGGAACGTGGAAGAGCAAGCATAAAGAGGAGCCCAGTCACACAGCATGAAAGAGAACAAGGCTGCTTAATCTGGGCATGGTAAAACACTGTCCATGCAAGTGAGTCACCCATGAAGAACTAAACGCCAGCTGACAAAATGCAGACAGAGAAAACAACAAGGGCGAACAAGCCACAAAAGAAAAACAAAATTTACATCTCTGGCGGCATTTGGGCACACCGCCACTGTGCTAAACTGATCTAATCACCATCTGGCAAGAAGAGGAGAGCAGAAAAAAGGGGTGGCTCTGGCTGAGATGGATATTTCATGTACTTTAACGTACAATGAGAGGCTTTCACTGACACTTATGACAACTAAGCTGAGATGCACTGAGACACGGTCTACTGCGTGTTTTCATACGACTGCCACTTATCTAATTCTTCTTCTAAGCCGCTGGTGGGGGGTTCCACACGCGCTGTCGTGACGGTTGCCATAAAAGCGAATGAAACCTTTTTCAAATGGGATTAGACGTCAACCCACGACCCCTCGCCAATCTAGAGAGGATTTGCAGAATGTTTGGGTTCATTTTTCATAAGAGAGTAGTTAATAAAAGTTGTTACAGCCGATAGCCCTGGGAGAGCAGCGGCCGTAATTGGATGTCTGACTGAGTTCCCTGACATGTTTGGACAAGCTAATACTCAGAGCAATTTAGAACTTTAGTTTTACTCCATACAAAACTCAAACACTGTGTTGTCCTTACATAGTCACTCACAAACAGCATTAACATGCTGCTTGGCATATTTCTGGTCTGGCGGGGGCTGCCATTTTTATACACTGCTCAAAAAAAAAACAAAAAAACATGAAGGGAAATGCTTTAATCACACACGACAAAGAAAATATTCAAGTACAAGGTCTTTACAGCAGCTACATCGTGTAATTCATTGAGGACTAAATGACATGACAACAGTCAGTGAACCAAAATCACCATCTGATTAAGGGCTGGAGACAAAACCACCGTGAAAAACAAAGAATAAAATGTAAATCACAAGCATAAGTTCTGACAGTGCCTTGGAGAACTTCATCCCAGTACGTAACATGTCAGGGTGCCGTCGGCTAGCACATGGAGGTCTGTGCAACCCTCCAAGAACGTGTCTCCCCAGACCATCACTGGCCCAAACTGGCTCTGTGTGAACCAACCCATCATCTGCAAAGAGAACAGGACACCAAAAGCGGATCTGCCGTTTCTTGTGTTCTCTGGCCAATTGAGCCGCACAATGCTGGGCTGTGAACACGTCTTCCAGGTCCCGCTGGAGGACGTCGGGCTCTCATGCCACCCCCATGGCTTCTGTTTCTGTCTGGTCACAAGCAAACATACCTGGAGGTCATTTTGAAGAGCTCTCGCAGTGCTCCTCATGCTCCTCCACGCACAAAGGAGCAGCTACCCGTCATGGCTGTTGGGTTGATGCCCTTCTACAGCTCGGCTTGTGTAGCAGCCCACCTCCTTGTCTCTTCTCCATGCTCTTGAGGCACAGCAAAGCTTCTTGTGACCGAATTTATGGATGTGCCATCCTGGACGGACCAGACTGAGGAACCTGGATGGGCTGCAGTTAGCGCCTCATGCCACCAGTGGTCACTCAGGGACGATAAGGATAGAAAAAAATGTGGCCATCACATGCAAAACCATCCCCTTTTCGGGTGTTGTCTTGCTGTTGGCTCTCAAGTACACCTGTTGTCACTTTCATTTGCACCAAAACAGGTGAAACTGATTCACAATTGCTAATGCTTCTGAGCTGGACAGACTGATATCCCTTTGGTTCAACTGGCTTGGTGTTATACCATGATGATGAAGTGTCTCCTTCCTTTTCTTTGAGCAGTGTATTTTGAATGGTTATGCGGATGTACACTGCAGAGATCTATAATATTTTTGTCTATAATGTAATAACATTTTTGTAGAAATGTTAATTAAATTTAATGTTTATTATATTTAAAGATTAAAGTGAGACTTCTTCATAATCTTTTATCCTTCCCATTTTCCATAAAATGAGGGCAGAATATGAGAAACCCCTCCAGATGTCATAATACCATTACTAACTATGACTGCCCACTAAAACAAAACAAAACTGAACATTATAGACCTCATAAAAGTGGACTTGGAGGCAGAACAGCTGTATTGGATTGAGTTAGATTGCCGGTGTAGTTAATAAAGTGGCCATTGAGGAGAAAGCTTTAAAGAACTACATAACATATGATCCTCTTACAGTTTGCAGCACTGTCTGTGAGTGCTACACATCTTTGTTGGTTTGCAGAATCATAAAACATGCAGTTGAATCCACCTTCCACCAGTTTGGAGAGAAAACTTTTTTTTTTTTTGCCCACATACTGCAGGAGAGTCCAAATCTTCAATATATCATAGCATATCATAAAATAAAGCAGAGTCAGGTTTGAGGTTTACAGTGCAGCATGCCAAACTGATTCATAAACCCTTATGTTAATATTATCATTTCATAGCATAAATGATATTTGATTCTGACACTGACAAAATTCCACACATTATACACTTGCATGTGTCAACAACTGTTAAATTTATATTAGAAATACTGTGTGTTGTGAGTTATATGGATACAGGGCTATGTTTATGATGTAGGACACTTAAATAAGAACATTCATTCATTAATTCAGTGCAGTTTTGTGTCACAGCCATCAATGGTCTCATGTTGCCTTACATTTAAATGACTTAAATGGCCTCCATGCAGTGAAATATAGAGCTTTTGGTAACAGTTTCTGTAGAGATCTATAGTGCATTATGAGGGCATCCATAGTGAATCAGAATGCACCCATAATGCTTTATGACTACACTCATAAACACAAAGGATCTTTTTGAATGTATTATATCAGCAGTCATAAAACATTATAGAATGAGTTTCAAGTGTCTGACGGATGCTCTTGACTACAGGTTGATTGATGGCTCTTATAAAACATTAGGACTACCTATACTTAAAGTATACTATGATAGTCTATAGCAGTATCATAAGTTATAATCATGTGTGTAAAGCGAAGTACATATTGATGCATCTCTCATAATGCACGCTTCATCATAATATTTTATTGATGGTGTTAAGAAAACCATAACAAGCATTTAAAAGAATCTATTCTGCATCATAAGAGATCGGTGCAGTGCCAACTGCACATCCTTCTGCAGTTCACTGTGTGTAAGTGAGTAAAGGTGGTCATAGTGTACTATAAGCTTCATTAGTCAGCTTCCAGTTTATAGCCTCCATCGGACAATTGAACATGAAATTAATAATATGTAACCTCTATACTGTTATATGACTGTTAATACTGTGTATCAGAAAATATGGCCAGATTTTTTAAGTGTAAAAAAGACATATTGGTAGCTGGATCAGCACATCCTCATCTAAATCGGTATAACTAAAACAATCCATTTGCACTATTAAATAAATATTGAAGCTAATAAGATATACACTGGTTTACCACAAGCTCAAGTATTCAGGATTTAAAAAGGAAAAAAAGAACATTGCTCAAGTGTTTTCTCTATCAGACAATAAGCGGTATTAACAGACTCTGTGTGAGGTTTTCCTCCATGGCAGAAAGATCTGCAGTGTGGACTGCAGTGTCTTGGCAGGGCCCCATGTATTCTGGGAGAAGGAATGGCGAGGCAGAAGAGAGGAGCTAAAAGAATCCCTTTTCAAACCGGAGCCAGTTTAATTTTTTGACAGGCCTGCTTAATTCCCTTTTAGAGTCCCTTCAAAAGATTTTGTTCTCTGCTGCTCCTTTGTGCCTCTCCAGCGGGGAGTCTTGTGTTTGTGTTTTCCGGGCACACTTCAGCCTATTTATGCAAGCTAATTTAAAGTATAAATGAGGCCGCATTTTTGGTGAGTGCACAGACAACTGCAAGTGGGAATAGAGTTTACTGTGTATTTGTTTCACCTATAGTCAGTTGAGCGAGGATGCCCTCTCCCCTGTGGCTTCTTGAGAATGTGCTGCTGCATATAATTACAGATTTCAATGAAATCCATCAGTTGCATTACATAAAGTGTTTTCTGCTGCGACTATATCATTATAAACAAGTGTTTGCTTTTACATTATCAGTATTCCCTCAACAAAATACAGTCTCAAGTCACATGTAGCATCATCAGCAGCATCATTCTGCAAATAATTATTCAATAATTGCAATGATAATTATACCAATACATATGAATATGTTATAATTTATCAATATACTGAATGCACAAATGAATAAGTCATTCCAAGAGTCAATTTACCATTAAAGCTGAGTGACTACTGTACAAACCAGTCTCCCACAAATCATATTCACTAATGTGCTTCGTCAAACACATTTTGAAGGACGTGTTATTGTTGGATTATATTCACTGGCACAGATGCGGTGTTCTTTCACTGCATAAAAGTCATAGAGGCGAGGTCAGGTGGACAGTTGGGTGGAAAAACTGCAAGACTTGCTTCCCCACAGCTTTATGAGGTAGGAAGAAGAGTTGCAATAACACAAACCATAAACATATATAACAAAAAAACAATGTTGTAAATACAATACTGTAAATATATTCAATATAAACAGTCCCATGGTACATTAATAAAAACTCTAATATACCATTATGTAATATGTAGCCTGCACTGTGTTTCTTCCATCATCTATTTATTACTGCAGATAAGTTAAATATGAACCAGTTTTTCTTAAGACTAAACTGTGTGGGCTGGGAGGAGGCAGCACATCTTCCTTCAGAGTTGACCTGCAGCTCACATGCCACCCTGTAGTAATAATGACTTCCACCCTGAGCGTGTCAGCGTGTTGTCACGCCAATGGTGGAGGCAAGCAGGAAGAGCCTCGGGGTCATCCATATGGTGCAGGATTTCCAGCGCGGCATCACGTTTTTGTGGCTCGCAGTGGGACATGGAGGGAAGCTGGACTTATTTGATATTTCTATTCACTAACCTGTGAATTTGGTTTCCATAGTAAACAACCATTCACTGTGCCACTTAAACGTCTTAATAAAAAGCAATAATAATATACAGACACTCCTGTGGTGGTTGCATCTCAAACAAATACCGGAACTATAAAATCTTCCAAACTCGCTGAAGCATTTGAATAAAACACACTAAGCTGTGCAGGGTGTGTGTATGAGTCAGGTCTTTGAATATCAAATCTGATGTGTGTGTGCCTGTTTTTTCCTGCTTATTCTCCCCCTTTATTTTTTCCTCACTTTGCCTCACCCTTTTCATACAGCTGCAGCGTCACTTGAATCACCGTCCCTGTCAGTTTCCTCTCCAAAAGTATCTAAATACTGCGCATACCTTCTGCTCCCCGGTGTGAGAGAAACTGCTCTCAGCTTATCTTACAAACCCACTCGGGGGAATTGATTAATTCATCACTGCGAGCTGTTTTTAATTACAGTGTCAAATGATCTGTTAATGGACAAAGTGAAATCTATTACATCATTCTATATATAAGTGAGCTTTCAGCATCTAAGCCAACAATCCGTGGTCTCCAGTGGCCGAGGTCATACAGGATTACTGATATATGAAACTGCATTCGGAGGCATAAGCAACTCACGGGCATAAGCAACGCTTAATTAGCTCCTGCCTGCTCACTTATCACCGTCTCAGTCTAATCCTACAGCTTGGACAGGGTTTGACACCACTTTACAAAGGGCATTTACTTTAATGCCTCGAGTGCCAATCAGACAGAGACAGATGATTATAATATCACACATTAAAGTGATGAAAATGGCCAATATTAAATAAGGTGTTGTCCAATTCTGGCAGCGTCATAGGAAGACAGTAGCTGCGGAGGTGCTCAAAATGTGAAAAGCATGCAACCTTGACTTCGTGGTGAAATAATTGGTGGTGTAGTTGCCAGCCTGCAAGGCGAGCTCAAGGCCCCGGGGTTGAAAACTGCTTTCATTGCGTTTGGCCTGAAACGATAGCACAGCACATATTATAATGGCATTCCACCAAACATCAGGTGAATGTTGATATGTGCTGTGTTATCAGTTTCACTGAGACTATTTGAAGGCTTTTCCTCAGCTTTGTACTTTATTCCGTAAATGAAAATTTAATCTCCAGATCAAGGACGGAGAGCCTCAATTATCTTTCTCTCCACAACATATGTCTAGACAATCTTCCTCTTATTTCTCCTTTGGTTTTTGTTTATTTCGTACTTTTTACTCTTGGAATGAGGAATCAGGTGAGGTGGGGCAGAAATGACATTTTCAATAAGAAAGATTTATGGATGCTATCTGACCCAGATATAGTAGGAATCCTATAGTAGCTTTGCCTGGAATACTCCCCTCACAAGACTGAAAAGTTCTGTTTCATAAAACATTTGTGATCGCTGGTATGTCAGACAGGCATAAAAATATTCAGGGAACCTGCCAGAGTTGTTGACATGAATTATGCTCTTAAAATATCGCTGGCACATGCATAGGTAATCCAGACCTTGGTTGGTGGTCCCCAAACGCCCCTGAAATAATGTTCTATCACAATGCGTGTTTTGTAGGTCCCAGTACCATCAAGGGTGAGCTGGGAAAGTGCTTTTTTCTGAACCATACGAGACACTGTAAACGGTTATGCTGCACTGATGTACAGTCATGACTGCACCAATCCCCTGAGCCGGGCTGCAACATTTATGAAACATATCAGGAGAGAGTCAACAAAGGAGCTGGTGAAATGGAAACAAGTCATCGAAGGAAGAGGGAGTGAAAGTGTTTTGTCAAACAACATGCTCTTTAAGCATTAAAAGCCGCAGTGAGTGACAGCTCAGAGGCAGCACTTTCTCTCCGCCCCTCCTTTGACCCGAGTGCTGATCTGGCTCAGTGGAAGCTCCAGTGATCATCTGCTAACCGCCGCTCATTAAAATATTACCTTACACTGCATCGCCATGGTGAACAACACCGTCCGTGCTGCCGAAGCCAATCTCTACTCTTTTCCCATTTCATATCCCCTCTATCCCCTTTAACCACACTTAACACTCTTTTCCACTTACTGTTGCTCATATTCAGTCCCCCCCTCCCCCTCAGGGACAGACCGTGCATGTATGTCGTTTGACAATAGCGGGTAGGAAGAGATATTCGACAAAAAAACGGGAGTCCACTTTGCCTCCGATCTCTGCACGACTCCCACTAATTCCTCTAACCGCTTTCAGTATTAGCGCCCGCCAGGCCAGTGGTGGCGGCTGCAGGAGGCCCCACTCTACGTGTGCTCTTCTTAATGTAAGTCCCCGGATTAAACACAGCTCTGGGACACAGATCTGGTCATGCATTAGGAGAGGCCTGATTGGCTCAACAGATGGGTTACAGTGTAGAAGGAGGGTTCAATCAATCCAGTTTGCACACTGTTTACGGAGAAGATTTTATAGCTGGGAGTAGAGAGCAGAGGGGAAGGTTGGGTGATATTAAATAAATGTTCACATCCTCTAATTGATTTATTTGCTGTTGTGTTGGGCTTTTTATTGACTGGACCGCTTCAGAGCAAACACATTTAGCCTTGTTTGAATTCATTCTGCAGTGAAAAACAACAGCTTCTGTGAAGTTACTATAAATACATTCATACAGTAGTTTGTGTGAACTCAGAACGGCATCTGGATTCCCATTTCTCTGGTGGCCTGAAGCCAGTGGACTGCAGTGCACATGTAGCAACAGCTGTGTTCATTAAGTTACCAGTAACAGGTCAATGCACACTCGTTTACACGCCGGGGAATAAAGTTAGTCATTACCAGTCCGATGCACTTTTTTTTTCCGAGACTGGTTACACACTACCTTAACAAATTGACCATTTGCTAAATCCCTTCCCCGAACAGCGACTATGCAATCACAGCTTCGCAACTGTAACTATGCACGTCGGCTTTGTGAAGCCTTGAATTTCTCCATTTTAAAGAGGTGGCGTCTTTTTTTTAGTGCCTTTTATTGCCAGTCAGTGTTTAAATGATCGGCTCAGTCCTCGGCTGTGTCTAAGAGCCTGGTTCATTTATCGGTCCCTATACAGCATAAAGGACATCCACTGGTTTACTCAGCACTGAGAAGCACAAAGACATCTTTGACATGTACACATCATTTTGTGTCATCATGGACAGCTATTGAGTCAGCTCTCGTGTGCACTTCTAAAATACCATTATCGACATAAACATAAAGTTTATTGTGTTTTATGGTATATGGTACTTTGGCTAAGCAGCCATACCAAAGAAATGACAGTCAGATGTTACGTTTTCCCTTAGCATACCTTATCAACCAGTGAAGAGGCTGAGACCTATCAATTTTAGCATTTTAATATGGCATCATGAATGTACATACACAAGTCAGTCGAAGACAGCGTTCTCAATTTCATCAAAGTCAATGGTTACAGATAGGAATTTGAAGCCTGCTCTTGTTTAACACTATCTGAGGTGGTGAATTGTTACCATTATAAACTGAAAACAGCGTGAGAACGGAAAGCTTGGCAAGACACCTAACAGTTCCTGTGGATGTAAAGTCTACTGATACGCACAGTATATCTCATCATCTTACCACTTTGTCATCTAGTGATTTACTGTAAACACGTTGACGACGGAGTAGATACGCTGTGATTGAACTGTCAACAGTTAACATGATCAATAATGAGATAACTGACACTTCATGATTCACAGATTAGTTACTCTGAGAGGAGAAAATCATGCAGCAGGAAGAACAGACGTGTAAAATTGTGCAACGTGACAGATCGTGCCGACGGTTCTCGCTGCAAAGTGATGACAGCTGATCTGAGCTGATGGGAAGTCAATGGAGGCTTATTTCTACACGTGTTTTTTTTTTTAAACCGCCTTAATGATTGACACTTCTCTCAGAGTGTGATTTGAGGCGGAGACGAGGATGACGATCATCATAGCCCTTGTCAGTGAGTTTTAATGAGACGCTCCAAGGAATGAAAATAGATCCGTCTATTTATACTGAAGGACCTGCACATTGTCCTGCATAAGAATTCTCAAATTTCTCCCGTTTTCTAGAAGGCACGGCATCTCAGATCAACACCGGGCGAGGGGATTCGAGCCAAAATGATTACCTCACTCACAAGATCCAAAACAAGTCGATGTTTTATATTTGTCCCCTCATTAATTAAAGTAAAACCTGAAGAGTCCTGGCTTTGTTTTTGGCTTCTCTTTGATCAACCTTCCGCCGCGCGACTGAAATAGTCGCCGCAGTTTCACCGCTTTTTTATCCTGGATTTATTTGGCCTGTGACTGTGCATGTTAATACTTTATTACAGCCTGCATGCTAAGTGGATTGTATAAGCTTGCTTAGCATAATCTCAGAGGTGTAAGCATATGCACCGCAGCACGCTAAAAGACACACACGCACTCTTACTGCTAAACCTTCACTTGATCTGGGAGCTTACTTACCAATTAGTTGGTGTCTGTCTTTCTTTTTTCTGTCTTTTTTTTTTACAGGCTGCACCTTAAAATCAGTTTTTCCAAGGGGAGCGGGCATTACCTTGAGGTGTGTGTCCACAGAAATAACACAAAGGGGGTGTGTTGCTTCTTTGCCCTCTTGTGTGCACAGAGTAATCTGGAGAGCAGTTTGACATGTTGCTGACTGCTGCCCCCCCCCACACCCTCCCTCCCTCGCTTCTCCCCGACTCTCATCACTTTTTGCTCTTGTTGTATCCTCTACTCCCCCTCATTCTCGGCCCTTTTCCTTCTCCCCCTTTCTCCACCTCCTTCCTCTCTGGCACCTGCACGTACAGTATCACCTTCCATCCAGACAGCGATGTGTACTGTACTGCTCACGGAAATAAGCCTCTTTTCTGCACTAGTGTTTTGCAGAAGAGGTGCAGATAAGGGAGAGAGAGGTCTGCCGTGAGAGTGACCTTTTTTTTTCCCCCATTTTTTGGATGCGAGCGAAAGCACGCAAAAGCATTAGCGCGGCTCAAGTGAATAATCTGTTGAAATGAATGTAAAATATGCACACGAGATTTCTTCACTCCAGTGTAAAAAAAAAAAGAAAGAAAAAAGGCTATAAAAAGACCTAGTTCAAATCTTTGAAAAACAAATAGGAATATCTGAAATGTACTCTAAATGCTTATTCTAAGCTGTTTTTCCTTATTTGTTTTCTGTTCTTTCATCAGGTTTTACATCCAGTTCCTCCTGAATCTGATCAAAGCATCTCCACCTCCAGTTTTTCTCTCTTGTCACTGCATTCAATCCTCATGTAAAACAACATGCAATCACTTTCTCCCAGGTAAGGAGGCCGGATAGACGATATGCGCTTCTGCTCAAGCATCATCTGAATAACAAAGTCACACTTTGCGTGACCCACAGCACATTTGTATGTATAAGCAAAACGCAGCGAAGCAGGTCACAATAACAGTCATCTGAACGACAGTGGAGAGATGAAACAAGAAAGAGATGAGAAAAGGCTGTTTCTCTATTTTGGACTACATGATTAGTTCATATAATCTCAAATTCTGTCTCAGATTACATTTATTCCAAAAGCTTGACATTCAAGGATTTTAAATAAAACATGTTTGCATCGCTGTGTGTAGCTCACCCGTGAAACTTCACAATCACATCAAGCAAAGAGTAGACTTAGACGAAAAATGATACTTTAACGTTGTCATATGAACTTGTGCATGTGTACGATGTGTGTGGAAGTGCAGGGGCTTTTAGGCTCTGCCAAAAAGTTTCACTCTCAACGCTGCACTTCTTTTGTTCCTTACAAAATATACCCGCCAAGTGTGGCAAAGTTGATCGGATGAGCGGCTGTCGAGATATTTGGAAAAAAAACACACAGACAGAAAGAAAAACAAACAAAGAGACAGACAGACAGACAGGATTCCTTGAAGTTATAATAAGCTACACCACTGCCACTCTGTGATAAATATGAAAATACCATGAGCAGTCCATTCGATTATCTCAGCATAAAGACATTCAGCAGGTGGAAATGGCTGGTGTCACTCTGCAAAGGTTAAAACACACCTCAATCTGCACGAAAACCAAAGAGAGTCACTTCCTGGAGTCCCTGCTGGTTGCCTAGCACCCTCAGTATCACAACAAGACTCCAGAATGCCACTTTTCTCTGCCAAAAAATAGTCACACACATAATATAACGTGTTGAGAGGTGCTGGCAGGCAGACTTTGTTAGGCAGCCTGTTTCCTTCAGCTTCCAGTCGTAATGCTAAATTTAAGGTAACCAGCTCTTGGCTTCACATTTGTCTTCCCCTTATAAGATGGGTATGGATCTTTCTGTCTGACTGTCTCAAAGTGGGTAAAAATGTTGAGCTATTCCTTAAATTTAACAAGCTGAATAAAGCATGAATTCACTGCTGTTGGATGCTGGAACAGGTGTCAAAATTTGTCATTTTGGCTTAAAAGTCTTTCCATAAAATCATCACAGGATCATTAAAAATCAAATATTGAGACTCACAGAGATTAGCAGTTCTGTACGGATGAATACTTCTGATGAGGCTACCTAGACTGACAGTCCCAGTCAGTCAGAATTCCTGGCACGTTGAATGGTCAGAAGTGGAGCTAAGTAGCGATCTCCAACCTGAGAGGCCTGTCATATCGAGTCACGCTCAGCTCTGTTATGCTGCATTATAAAGGACAACTGAAATAAACGTGTCACCGACACAGACAAACGCGATAAAAGAGGACGGCGGCTCTGACCACTCTGATGCTCAGGAGGAGAAAGCAAGATAAAATTGTCTGCACGCTTTTATTTTGGCGGAGTCGCTTTTTTCTCACAAATGATATGTTGCATTAACTCATTCCTCAGGTGGGCAAATTTTGTTTGTTTTGTGAATCTCGTGTCTGAACAGCTGTCTTACCTGTGATATCTGTTATATATTATATTTTATATTTTTGTTCTGATATACAGTAAATGTCAGCATGTTTATATTTTAATAAAATTCATTCATAAAAACTACTTCCAGCTAGGCTATATTTTATGGCAGACGATATTTTATAAAACACCACAGATGAGAGTGCAGGGCTCACCTCTGTCAGCGACAACACAGCGGGTACAGTGATGTTTAAGGGGAGTACAACAGGTGGAGGCAGAAACTCACACGTGCTTGGCGTTCGGCAGTACAATGAAACACAATTGCTGCTAAGTGATATTCGTGCCGTCAGCGAAGGATGGAAGCCAACAGCTGCATTTGACAGTAAGAAAAAGACAACCACAAATCTTAAGCTTTGAAGTGAACATTTAAAAACTGTCAACAAAACTGCACAGCATGCATTATTTGTTGACAATTAGCCTAAACTTGAAAACCCAAGACATGGATGTTGATATTGCACAATCCTACAAACTCCTGGATTATGCTGAACATCTGTAAAAGAAAGTCTTACTTTTTACAATATCCATGTATTATTAAAGTAAACACCTCCCTCGGCTTCACTTAACGAAGGCCACAATACGCTGGACATAAATCACCAGGTTCCTAATGTGGATATAACAGTCAAGGACACGAGGCTGCAGACTGACATCCACCGTGACGTTTGCGTTTCCGAGAACAAACGTGCACATCGCGGGTGTTTCTTTATAAACAACACGTGAATGCACATGACTCAAGCACATGGAGTGGAAATCTGCAGTTTCCAACACAAAGGCATCTGGTGTGTGATGATGACATCTTCCTCGCACATCTACATCTGCCTGCTTCGCTCTTATCACACAAGCGCGGGATAAACAGCCACACGAAAGAGCACACAAACAGATGACACACGCAGGCGCAGGTATACGTTAACTCACACACCGTGTACTGCGCACACACCGGGGTTGGCGGTTTGATTTGGGAGCCGCGTGGCACACACAGCTGCACAGGAGCGAAACATCTGCGCAGGACCGAGCGAACAGCGAGACTGTTTTCACATCGAGACGGCCATCTTTTGACCAGGCTGCCTGCTTCGACATTCAAAATGGTGAATATTGATTCGCCTATTAGTGTGTGCATCTTTCTTTTGCAGTCCGTGTCATATTCAGTGACGTCTGGCCCTCCTCCCCTTGTCAATGTGGCTGTGGCTTAGGCTGCATTTAAGTGAGGTGGGATCAATCCCTCTAACAACGTGACAGCTCAAAGCAGCGAGCTGGGAGCGCTGATGTATTCAAACCCTTGGTGGTGGCTGTTTCCTGTATATTTTTGTCTTCGCCATTCGATTCCAGATAAAACAGGGATTCGTTTGGTACTTATACACAGATCAAACAAGAAGGGAGACAGAGAGATAAAAAAATAGAGCTTCAGGTATCTGTTCATCCTCTACTTTAACCTGATTTATTTCAATTCATATTTTTTTATCAGTGATAAGAAAAGCTGCACCTTTTGTAAGTTCCACAAAACACAAATTGAATACAACTGACTGACAAGAAAACTACTAAATGAATTTCCTGATGTTTGTCCACATAATCATAAAACTTGTCTTCTAAAAATGTTTGTATAAAGCTCATTTGCAGAAACACTATGTATTAAGAAAAGGTAAAAATGGGAAATGGAAAATATCAAGTCTAAACATATCTGAAAATTTAATATGATATATCCACTCCTGGCAACTAAAGCATGATAAACATTATTATTATTACGTTGAGGAAATTTAAAGTATTTTGTTAATTTAATCCAAAGATCATGTTTTTAGTTTTAAAATAGACACACTGAACTTTAATCATGTTTAACCTAAATAAAACATTAAAGCTCTATTACACTGTTTTTTCAAGTAAAATCGCAACATTGACTTATTATCACTTTTAGTTCTGTATTACCACATCATACAGACAGAGGAAGGTTAGCATTCGTTTGAAGTTAAGTTTCTGTCTACCTACCTGTTTCACTCTGCTTTTAGCTCTAATCTGATTTCTTCCACCTCCTGAGTAACATATCTATGAACTAAAGCTGACAGAAAGTTGTGGACTAGAAAAGTTAGGGGTAGTTGGGTAATCTTTCTCTAGGTGTCCCAACACCTTTCACCTCAGTTGACCCGATATTGAATATTTCAGCTTTAACCGAGTGCTTTAGTGGCTAAAAATAAGAAAACATATGACCCGGAATAAGAATGGTACACCCTGACATCCACCTTGACTTCTGGCATTGAACAAAACACTGCCATAGATAAACTGCCTCGCCATATAAATGTGTTGACCAAAAGAAAATGAAAACATAAACGTATATTGTGGGAGGCAGGGCTGATGAAAGGCATCGCTCCTCACAGTTCTGAATTAAAGTGAACGATATCCTGTCAGCTCCCTCTCAGCCTCCATGATTCACACACAGATGTCTGTGCAAACTCAGACATAATACACACACAAACAGCCCGTCATCACCCAAACATGCTCATGAGTGACAAGACAACGTAGGCGGTGTTTTGAGTGTTGGAGATGGTGTGAAGCCTCCTTGCTCGACCGGTTAATGAATTGGCAAAACCCCCCCGAGCGCCCTCTGCCAAACAGAGGAGAGTCTCAACAATACAGAACGGGCATCTGTTTCTCAACCAGGAGGGCCCGTCCCTACTTCATCCTTTTTCCGTTTTTGTCTCCCTCCTTCCTATTTATTCATCATCACTTTTTCAAGATCTTGTTTTTCTCCTGGAAGAGCAGCGTGTTTCTAATTACCTCAGGGCTATTCATTACAGATGACACCCACCACATTGCGCTGCAGAGATATTCGGAGTGCAGAAGAAAATGGGGTTTGCCTTCACACTGTGTTCTTCTGTATTGATGAAAAGGGAGATAGAGGGGAGGAAGGCTTTTATCTTTTGACAAAACGCTACGCCGGGGCATGAATATCTGCTTTTATTGTCGGACTATCTTCTGTGGGAAGGATCTGTTAAGGGGAGTTGGCCTTGCTTGAGAGAGCACAAGTTTGATCTGCAGCGGTGAATCACCTGGAGGAGGCGTCCGCGATACAAGTGATGTGAGATAAATTAATTACGACGTGAAAAAGGCCCAACTCAAAGGACGCTTCCACGGCACAACGGGCTCCCAATATGTCTGTCTCTGCTGGTGCCACAGCGAAGAACACGCCGTTTTACAAGTCACCCAACGTTAAGAGTAATACTTTGCATTGACGGTTGCGGTAATCAGACATCCCTGCTGCCTGCCTCGGTTTTGGCCAGATATTAAATAAACATATTCAATCAGCCCCCAATGGTGGGCCATATTCACCTCCTGCTATTTAAGGCATGGTGAGTGCAGCTGTCGACAAGGCTAATATTGCAATCACACAATCACCGCCGTGACGTGATTGCTTTGTTCTGGCTTTTCCGAGCGAGTTTGTGAGTTCTTTGCAAAGCAGCGCTGGACCAAAATGTGTTTTCGTACTGCTGTTGGCTCGTTTCGATGTATCCACAGCAGAGTCTACGGTATTAAAACCAATGAAAAACATCACTGTAACAGAGCACATTTCCCCTACCCGACACATTACCCAACATTCACTTTGCACTTTGAAGAGTAAAGGATGCGGGAGGAATTTTAAAAACACGACAGCAGCTAGGTGACACTGGAGGTATTTCAAAAGATAAAAAAAAACACTGGGTTGCTGGTGGCGCTATAGTCATCAGGATTCACCCTGTGGGGACCATGAATATATATGCAAACTTTGCAGAAATGCTTTCAATAGCTGTTGAGATTTTCCAGTGTGGGCAAAATGTGGTGGGGTTCCTTGAACCAGCACCAACAGAGAATAGACAATATTATCTCTATCAGTTTCACTTCCAATGGAATTACAGGAAAATCTGTAACATCTGCTACTCACAGCAGGTTAAGAATTATCATTGCTAAACACTATTTGCCCAGACGCACTGTAAGCCAATCAAGCTCGGGCTCAACTATCCCAGGTCACTAATGATTTTTTTCAATGTGCGGTCTTGTGCAGTATTGTTTCTGCCACCATTTGCTAAAGACAGGGTGGAAGTACAGCTCTAAAGCAGAACAACACAGAATGGATTGCAGAATATCTGTTGTTAAAGGGTTTGCATTAAGCGGTGACTTGGGTATGAATGGGAAAAAATACCACATTTTTTCCTACTTACGCCTACCTCTTGTAAAATCCACCTATCAGCGATTTTAAAAAGCTACCAGCATCGCAACCTTCATGTATCACCCCTGGGTTCATCACTTTCTAGTTTATTTTTCTCGCTTCCTGGCAAAATGGAAGTGACATGACATTTTTGCGGCTACAAACAAGTTTGATAGTGGAAAAGTTTCAATTATGTAACAATAACAGTAAAAATATCAGATTTACCGTAGGTGTTAGTCACTCGCAATGAAAGACAAACAACGGAACAAGCGAAACAGACGCAGATGCAGCAACACATTCGTAGTCGCTGGTCTCATTGTCAGCGCTTAATGCAGTGCAGCCACAAGACGTGGTGATTTGACTAAAGAGTGCGACTGTCACTTTCTCTGGAATAGGAATACACTCGCTCTCTTACCCTTATTACGCGATCACAGTTGCCTTTGCTCTCGCCACCTACGCGCGCAACCCTCAGCCCGAAGAGAACAAGTTCAGTTCGGCACTGGAGGTGTGATCTCAGCGCTCCCGTTCCCCAGCCGTTTGTTCTCTCCGACACGCATTGGAAAGAAAAAAAAAAAAAACATTAGACGCAGCTGCAAAAGTATCATCTGGGCATTTTCTCATTAGTAGAAACACCTTGAAGCTCACACTGTGGATTAAAAAAAAAACAAGGCAACATTTTGAACTTCAGTCAAGAGCTACCTTTACATGGACTCCAAAACCTTTAATTAGCGGATCAAAGGACGAGCATTTGTTATGTGGGGCGATTTTTTTGATAACTTTCTGATTACGGAATATCAATAAGCTTCCAGGATTGTCCACTGGGGTTAACTCAAACACTTGGAAGACGTACCACTTTTTTTTCCATTGATTATAACTTAAGAGCAGTCTGTACCACGTTTTCTTCTTCTTTTTTTTTTTGGTGGTGTATCTTTTTCAGCAAAGGCATCTTTGAGTGGGTGACATTTTCAACTATCGCCTCAACACAAAAAGCACAGAGGAAAGTTTATAATAAAGCCGAGGTCTCTGTGCAGTTGCAGCTCTTTCACATCTTTACTGCGGTGGAGAATTGAAGGTCGTTAATGCCACGTTTTCTCATTGGCTACCACAAAGCACACAAACAGGACACTGCACGACATAAGAAGTGATGAGAGTTAGAGTTAGGAGAGAATAAGAGAAGAAGAATGATGCCGCTCTCATTTTTCTGAATTTACAGCCTGCGTCCCCCCCCAAAATGTTCAGAAATAAGCACCTTGAAAGCACCTTGAAAACAACCCTTTTACCACATCTTTAATATATTTATATCTGCCTGGCTGCTGAATGTGACATGTTGCTGCTATTAAGAGAGATGTAATCAAGCAGAATTTCGTTGTATTCATACAATGACAAGAATCATATCTTGCAAGGATGCGCGTGCTGGGACTGGGATTTCTTGGTGAGCAACAGCCAGGTTCGGGGTTATTTCCCAGTCTTTATGCTAAACTTGCTTAGCTCTCCTGTACCTCACTCTATGGCGCACACACAGCTTTGTTTTCATCTCAAGTCTTGGCAGAAATGTCGTGAGCACCCTCCCTCAAATGTGAAGATTTGATCAAGTTGACATTCAGAGAGGCAGCGATTTCGATATCGTAACTGTGTTTGCGTCACAGAGCTTGAACGTCAGCTTGGAGACGCAGGTAATCGTCCTTCCCCCTGACGAAAACTCTGGATGGAGAAATACATTATCTGGGCTCTGCAAAGGTCCCCGGCCGTTGCGTATCGTCCACCTCCGGGACGCACTCGAGCTCCGACCGGAGGGCCGCGTGTGGCGCCTCTCAGTGAAGACGTGTGGGAGAGGCTGGAGGAGTGATACTCAAGAGGGCGCGGAGGGAGGAGGGAGGGGGGCTGACGGAGCAAAGAGGGAGCGGAGAGGCATGAGAGGTGAGGCAGAAAATCAAGAATTAAACAGGGGCAAAGAGATAGAGTCCGGGGAGGAAGGCAGAAATTTAGGGATGCAAAGGATGAAAGGGCACAGGACTTGAGCGAGGAGGGGAAGGTTTTGGTTGACTTGATGTATTTCAGAGACAAGAGAAAAGAGTTGGGGGATTGGGGAGGAGTAAAGCATGAAATTAGCTAAAGGCAAAGGGAAAAAAATTAAATATATGGCACAAAGATGTATGGCGACAGATAGAAGGAACAGTAGGAGCTCAATTATCCACATTTCCCACTGCTTTTCTCTCCGCCTGTGATTGGACAGAGTGAATACATCACCTCTCACAGCAAACTAATTATTGTTTGTTTTGGGCGATCATTTCAAACAAAGTTTATGTTGCATCATTATTACACACAAAATGCCAAGCTGTTAGTGCATTGTAAACATTTGATTAAAATTAATTGAGCAGTGGGGAGTGTTGTCAGGACACGCGGCGGCACGAGAAATCAGGTTTTTTGGAAAAAGATTGCTCGCAAACTCCGTTCGCAATCCCTTGGAGAGATGATGTCATTACGGGCTAATAATAACAATAATTTAGCACACTTTCTCAGCTCCTCGCACTCGGCTCTCTGCTCGATTTTTCCTCAGTGTTTGCAAAGCCCGAGTAAACAAGGCTCGCGCACATACACAAAAAAACGCACCAAAGTTATATTGAAAATGGCAGTGGAGAGATCTAATGCATCTGAGGATGACGGGGGCCAGATCAATAAAGCTTTTGGATATTTTAAGAAAATGACTGAGGAGGCACGCAGACAGCCCAGAGCTGTGCCGCGGCTTCAGAGCTGTGTGTATTTAGAGAGCTATTCCTGAGGGGAAGGCAAAGAGCAGCAAAGCTCAAACAGAGCCACAGAGTCATTATTTTTAGTCCTGTTTGCTGTGGGCTCGTTCAAAACGCCCTCTCTCCTCCCCGGGAATAAAGAGCAGCAGCGTGAGAAGACAAATGGAACAAGCCCCGAGGAGAGCGCACACATCAATATAAAATCAGATACAACCATAATTATAATTACTCAGTTTCATTTTTTTTTACAGTTGTTCAAAGTAATTATGGTGCTAGTTGTACATTGGAGCAAACTACAGCGCGCTGGAAGCTGAAAATCACGTGTCTCGGTGCAAGCGTTAGCATGCTGTAACATCTGACTAAAACATTTTCCACATCAAACTACACTGTACTTTGGCTCTTTGTGCTGGTGGACTTTTACAGGTCATTAGAGAGGAGGAAAGGTCTGACACCCGGGCGCTGTGGGATTTCAGGGCTCAAAACGCTCCTTTATCATAGCTGGTGTGCTCCTCCCTGCAGGCGTGTGTGCCTGAAAATGTGCGCATCTGAATGCCCACGAATAAATGAACGTTTGCAGGAGGACGTGTGTGTGCTGGTATACGTCCGTGTACATGTCTCCATGCCCTTGCACATGCACGCGCCGCCGATAGCACCAAAGACAGGAGCCCATTCTGGCCGGCGCTAATACAGAACAAAGCAGAGCCAGAGATGACATCTATGATCTATCACACTCAGCCACCTGCTTCCCAAAAAGAAGGCCATTTAAATGCCACATCTGCTCCGGTGCACCACCATTCACCAAAGGCAGAGCGCAAAGGAACACGTGGAAGAAAGCACACACACGCGCGGATATAAAAAGAAATGTAAAAATGCACACTTGCACGTACAGTATGCTCACACACAAGGGAAGGGCTCTCACTTAAATCTTGACAACCATTCGAAATAGGAAAAAATATATATAACCTAATGTTTTTGTTCACAGGAACCCACATGGAACCAAATGATGCATGTGCAGCTGTCATGTGTTGTAGAGACGGCCGAGGGTAACTTCAGACTAACGATGTGTCGGTCGCGAACGAGCCGGCTCTTCTTGGTGAGCCGAGCCAAAAGAGCCGGTTCTCTAAGAAGAGCTGGAATTCCCATCACTACTTCAGAGGTCACCCAGGCTGCGCTTGTCCAAACCAAAAGCCCATTGGTCACAGAGCAAATGAGGTCCGATGAAATCTTACAGGCTGTCTGTTCGGTTGGTTTGCTGTGTGAACTGGGCTCTGGGCAAGAAATTAATGTGCTGTGCTGCTGTGTACCAACAGGAAATGATGCAAGGCGTGCGGAGACGAACAGCTGAGCTGCGACTAACGACCACCAGTTTCAAAGTTTCGCCGCTCGCCTTGGTTCCGCCAAAAGTTATGTTGGTGATGTTGAGGTAATGAGGTTTGTCTGTTCGGCACTTAGCAGGACTGAAAAACATCTGGCAACATTTCAATGAAATTTGAAGGACAGTTTGCAGAAAGAGACGGGCGACATAAAGATGCAGATGTATGAATATTTTAAATAAATATTTTTAAATTGGGAGCTGGATATTTTATTCTGACTTGTTTTTCCATTCTCTTAATAAGAAAAAATAAATCTGGCATATATGCATGATTTTCTGTAACATTAAATTGGTGATCTGTGTGCAGAAAGAAATAAAAAATCAAAATAGTTTCTGCAGTTCGACATTTTGGAAAATAAGTGGTTATTTAATTAGTGCAAAAACTAAGAAGTAAACTCTGTATTTTTTTCACGGGCTGTGCTCACGTCGTTGTTTTATTTTTAGACAGAATCGGGCTACTCGTCTCCCCACGGTTCCAGTCCTGCTAAGCTAACTACCGCCTGGCTCCAGCTGCACACCCACTGTACAGATATGACAGTGCCATCAATCTTATCATCTAACTCTCAGCAAGTGTAGCAAAATGTCAAACCGCTAACTGAAAGTAAATTTAGGACCGCACAGTGTTTCAGAGGGCGAACCTGTTATAAGTGCCCCCTAGTTCATCATCAGTTTATAGTTTTCCAAGCAGATGTCAGAGCTTTTGCTCCACTTTTATTCAAAAATCAAAGACATTTTGCAAGTATGTTTGCGTTTTTTTATCAATTTAATTGTGTTTCAAGGGTGCTCTTAATAGTAAAATACTAGATTTTAACAATATTATAGTGTAAATGCTCTCAACAC
>JAOXYL010000100.1:7635928-7650041 GCA_028564955.1 Terapon puta
ATAAAGAGTTTCAGTACATATATACAGTCTGAGTTTGAAATTTCCTTTATGTCTCTGTTCTTCCAAAGCAGTTCAGTAAGTTACTACTGAATATTTGAAACCAAAAAAACAGAGCAAATTTAGAAGACACCCACTTAATTTCCAGCTCGGATTACTGAAGTATCATATTAAGTTTACAAAAAGATCACAATGACTTTCTATATACATAAACACTTTGGGTTTTGTATTATCAGTGTCAATCTGCGTACCGTTTTAACAAACTTGGCAACATCTGAATTTTCATTTGATCTGTTCTCCATATGTTTTAAAAAAGAAATTCTGTAGACACATGTAGTGTCTGTGCATTTTGGGAGAGGGATATCTCTTTTGCTGTCACTATTTCTGAGGCTTCTTCAGTTTTTATTTTTCTTTTTTTAAAGACTTTTTGGAATTGAGAGAGTTGATGTTTTATACTGTCATTTGTGATATTGGGCTATTTGAGTAAAATCTACCCTTAAAGGCTCGTCTTGAAATATTACTCCACTTTTCTCATCTGAAAAACAGCAGTTTTGTCTGAACACAGGATTGTTTGTTGCAGCAATTTCTAACCGAAGCTTTCGTCTTACAGCTTCGGTCCATGTTGCCGCTCCTGCAGCAGTGCATCACGAAGTTCCCCCCTCCACTGCAGGGCTGCCTCCTCCATCTCTTTCCACCCACACACCTCCGCAGTCCAGCCACCTCGGCCTGACAGCTGGTCAGAGCGCCGCAGCCAACCCGAGCCATCAGCAGGAGCTTCAGGCTAAAATCCTCAGTTTGTTCAACAGCGGCACTGGGGTGTCCACGGGCTCCACAGGCCCCGCAGGCCCGTCCGCCACCACTCAGTCGCAGGCCTACGGCTCGCTCGGTTTATCCCCTTCCCAGAGCCAAGCCCGTCAAGCCATGTCTGGCCCTCTTCCACCTGCATCCCAGGGTTACGGTGCACCGCAGAGCCGAATGCCAGTTGTGGCAGGCGGCCATATTACAGGTGGCCAAAGACCCCCCGCCGCCACTTCAGGTATCAATTTTGACAACCCAAGTGTACAGAAAGCTCTGGACACTCTCATTCAGAGCGGACCGTCTCTCAACCACCTGGTTGGTGCTAGTAACGCCCAGCAGGCGCCCCCCAGGCCGTCACCCGGCTCAGGCCAGGTCCCATCCATGTCTATGTATCCCCGACATTACTGAGGGGCTGCACTGAATGAATTACTTCTCCTCTCACACCACATCAATTGTCTGTGCAGTGAATTTACCAGCTGTGTATAGCTAGACTGTAGGGATGTTTTTTTTTGTTTGTTTGTTTGTTTTTTTTGTAAAGGCTTTTAATTTTGTATTTTATGCCACGTATTGTGTTAAGTTAGTTAAATTTGACTACTTGGTCAGACTACCTAATGGTCTGTATTTTGAATTATTAACCAGAAGATAATTATTCAGTCTTCTTACATGTGAGTTAAACTATGAGGCAAAGTGTGTAAAGTATATTTTGATTTTTGATGGACTCCTGAGTTTTCCCCTCTCCCCAACACCGATTTGTTGTGTTTTATAGTTTTGCACAGTGTCTTTTTAATTTGTAACATTTGCATTGTCAAAACAAGACATGATTAAAAACTCGAGACACAATTGCTGTAATAAAATGGTATTGATTTATTGCATTTTGTGCTGACAAATCTATAAAATGGAACGGGTATCGCCAGAAGCCATAGAGATATAAGCATTTGAAATGTAAGATAAAACTACTTTTTCCTCTTTTTAATGTACCATGAAACACAATAGAGAATAATACATGTTTTTTTTATTTTAGAATATTTAACTTACACTGACACAAAAGAAACACCTCCACACTAACTGTATTTGATTTATTTACATGTAGCCCCCTCCCACCCCGGCCCCCAGCTGTTACAGGTGCACATGTACACACATACACACTCCCACAGAACTGAAAGGAACACACTACGGCTTTACCATAAGACTAGGTACAGTATCAAGGAAGAGTGATGAAGGGTTCTGAATTGGGGAAAAAAAAGGTCTTCATATTACTGAAATTTGATACAGGTGTGTCTTTGTGTGTATGCTGTATATATCATCTATATCTACATCCATTACAGTTTTCAAGCATCCATACAAAATGTTTCCCACAACTCCAGTGAATTAAAGGCAAACCAGGCAACATTTGAGGTCATTTAGTGGAAAAGTATTTTCAAAGGCCGTAAAATGTGAAAGGAAACGACATTTTGGGAAATGCGGAAGTTCCCGAGAGTTAAAAGGGGAGGATCAATAACGCTCATGTCTGTCAGCCCAAGAGTGACAAAAACCTGCTGTCGGCAAAGCTCAATAATAAACCGTACTGAAGTGTGAAAATGAATGAGGGGTTATGTACGGGACTGTTTGTTGGTCAGGACAGATGATGCCATAACTTTTCCTATTTATGTAGATTTTTTTTTTCCATTTTTATACTTTAACTAGCCGAATACAACATTAATAAATGAGCTTTAGAGATGATGACAGATGGATTTTGTAACCAGACTGGCTGTTCCCAGTCTTGCTGACAGAAATGCTGCAAAAATGTTGACATTTTTTCTTAAATGGTTTTGTTTGGTAATATTTATACTCAATACAGTTAAAAAGAAAACTTAGACCTGGACAGGGAGATACAGTTCTCAATCTCTTCTAATACTTTGGCACAATTTCCGCAACTTTACATTAAAACAATTTGTTCTTTCTTCTGTTGACCGATAACTGCAACAGACGTCGTTAACTTTTCTGCCTCTAATTCACTGGAGCACACATTTGCACGCTATCATTTATGTAGTTAACTGAAACATACTTTGGTAATCAGTTTATCTGCAGAAGATATTTGACACAATGAGAGGACCTCGTCAACAAATCCACCATAAAAAATAGAATCTCGTACTATAATAATATTCATCTTGAATACAATGAGTGGCCAGTCCTAAGGAAAGAAGAAAATCATACTACTTGAAAGAAAAAGTCTCTAACTGATATGAACAAAAAATACTTTTATACCACAAACACCCAATATATTTTCAATACACCTTGTTCAGGGTAATTGCATGCATGCACTGAGTTACACAACATAACTGGGTCTGGGCTCTGCCTGCACTGCACGGATAGACACTCGAGTTCTTCTCATCTGACTCCCAGAGAGAACGACTGTGTGAAATGTTAAGTGCAGCTGTTCGTCAGGCACGTCTGTCCGATGCTCCTGTGAAAAAATACTGAAGGGTACGATCTTACCTCCACTACAGACTGTGTGTGTGTGTGTGCCTTCTCTGCCATAACCTGGGATTTGTTTGTTTTTTTTTCCTTATATTTTCTCTGTTGGTGTCTTAACAGGACAGCCTCCTCAACCCGGTAACAGATGTGTTTCAGAGCCCTTAATATCCATTTAAGGATGGAGACTGGGTAATGATCACCGGCAAGTTTGTCTCATGCTACAGTTGTGCAGGCGAAAGGATCTGATCTTAGTCGTGGATCAGTTAGGAGGGTGTTAGAGGGGGGAGAGAGAAGGGGGAGGGGAGAGGGGGAGCGTGCTGGTTTCCAAGTCGACTATCACGTGTCGTCCAAGCAGAGCCGGTGCCAGAATTGGAAGCGCGAGTTTTATATTCTTTGATCATTTTTCAGAATTATACTGCAATCACATTTAAAATACAGAGCTGGGGTGGATTCAGTGGCTGGGATGGGGGAGGCCAGGGATGTGGGGCGGATGGGGTGAAGAGGAGGAGGAGGAGGAAGAGGAAGAGGAGGAGGAGGAGGGCGGATGGAGGAGGGAATCTGGGAAGGCTCACCTCACAGATTTGAGTGACAAGCACTATAAATTTAACAGTTACGATTATTCTTTTCAAGAAGTTTGGCAAGGGAAAAGAAAAAAAAAAAAGTTTGGTGATGCATGCTTAAAATGTCCAAGAACAAAATGCTCAAAATGATCAGATGTAAACAAAATCAGCAGGTAGGTCTCTCTGGATTATTGCAGTTCAAAACTGCTGCAAGCTGACAAGAGTTAGTTTTATTTTACGGTCTGACGTCTCAGACCCTCACAGCTGGCTGTAATACACTCATGTGCCACCAGAGATCACTGCGGGACAGACTGATCCTGTAGCAGAGTACCCCCCCCTCACCCTCCCCCCCACTCAGTGTAAAGTGCTTCGCTGTCTCAGCCACATTTTGGGATGAACACACTGCAGATCTTTATTGTCCGTGAGACCCGGTGACAAACATTCTGATGAAATTGAGTGACACCTCCAGTCGTTTTGTAGAAAAGAAAGAAACAGAGCAACCGTGACGAAATGAAAAAGAAAATGACGGATGTGAGAACAATATTGCACATAATCTTACAAAACTCTAAGACTTTGCCCACAGTGATAGAACAGTGTACAACAAAAGACAACACTAGTAGGTTACAGTGTCTCTGACTTTAGTGATATATATTTACAAAGGTGAGATGACCGTTTCTAAGGCCCATTCGCTCGGAAACTCAAAATCTCCTATTACGTTACATAAGACTACTTGAGCAAGATTGAAATATAACAAGTAACAATATAGTGAACTCATACTTTTTCTTATTTTTTGCAAAAGACTTGTTTTCAAGGTCTCGCCGTGTCGCCGACGGAGCGGCAGACGCCTCTGAGTTCTCCAAAATCTGTGACTCGGTGAGAACATTTGACAACCTTTTCCCCCAACTCTGCACCTTGAACGTGTTAAGTCATCACTATAGAAACCACTAAAACAAATATCGCCACAGAGTACCATGCAAACAGCAATTATAAAACATTTATAATTCAATAAATAAATTCATTTTCCAATAAACTTCTCCAATAAACATCAGATATCTTCTTCTTTTGAATAAATTTAAAAGGCTCAGTTGATGCAGGCAATGTTGTGGAGACAATCCCAAAATAGCCGTGTTCTTCAAAAACTGATGTGAGCGCTAAACGACCCCTTTGTCAGAGTTAAGTGTGACAAGCATGTTAAAGTAAGTCTTCATCACTTGGCACCCTAAAATCCCTAAAAAACTAGGAGTGGCTGCTTTCTTAAGTGTCACAGGTGTCGAAGGTAGGTGTGTTTTTATAAATTCGCAAACAGTTTCGCAGATAAATCAGAAATATTCATATTTAAACACATTTTGGCAAGTTCCTCTAAGCAAACTATGTAAAATTAATAACCTGTTACCTTTAAAATGAGTTCACTTTACTCATTGGATTGAAGATGGTGATAATCGAGAGCATCTCTTTTAAAAAAGGGAACAAAGGGATGGCGGATTTGCCCTCGGTTGTAATATTGCATCAAAGTTTTAAGTATAGTTTTCTAATAAATCAGAAAGCTAACCCTGTCCAGAGATCACAGGCCGAATGTTTACAGGTACAGCCTTGTCTTGTTTGACAACCACCACCGTTGATATGTATGTCTATACCCTTTTCCACTTTAATGTTGCTTTAGTCGTCTCTATTTACAGTACAAATAAATCTATTGATACTAGCAGCATTCACAACATATGGTCAGACATTCAAGCAACACTAAAAACATTTAATACTGTTTGTAAATAGTTCTAGAAACTAATTTGTTTTGCTTCCCCTATATTGTATATACTGTATATATATACGTATTTATTTATATTCATATTTCTACTACAAGTGCAAATGACCAAAAACAGTTTCTCCGAGAAAAGAAACCAAATCAAAGTAAAGTGACAGCTGTCCTTGGTCAGAGTGAGATGATTCTGGATCTGTTTTTTTTTTGTTCAAACACTTACGAAATCTACATATACAAAATATATGTGTAAAAAAATAAATAACATGATCACATGAGTCCGGATTTCAACTATTGCACATTCCTTCCAAGATGCACTTTTTTCTTTTTCTTTTTTAAAACCTAAATATGATTTTCTCACAAGTCATTCAGTCAGGGACGTGTGGCTCAAATCTTCACCAATCTAGAGGATATAAAATCTCACCGGAGAGTCTACTGCATAGAGTTCAGCCTCGCGGACAAAGTGAGTTTCCCAGCTACAGAAGCCATTGTCCTCTCTATTTAGACTAGACCCCGTAAATAATTAACCAACAGATGTTCGCCACCTCACATCGCCAACTTCAGATCTGAGCGTTGGTAGTTTGAGGTCCGAACATCGATTCTTTTATCATCTACAGGGTGACTTTCCATCTACAGTGTCATCAACAGACTAGTTTCATGTAGACACCTCCTTTTACTTTTTTATTTTTCCCACTTTGTTCTCTCTGATTTAAGCAATAGAGTTTTTATCTCTTTGAAAAATACTTTGATATGGCACATTTAATGTATCTAAATTAGGCAAAAACAACAATATATCTTGTGACAATCAAAATGACACACAACTATTTCATCAATATGTGTAACTTCTGTCTATAAACATAAATACTTATTTGTTCTCTAGATGAAAAAATAACATTTAGTTGTAGTTTTTTCCTGTTTTTTTTTTTTTTCTAAATTCAATGAACTTGATGAAGTCATCAAAATTTCACTTGTTGCACAGTGGCGGACAGTGCAGGTGCAGTGCTTTGTCGAGGTTACAATGACAGTTACCATAGTGACGGGAGCCTATGCCATCCAATAAATAAATAAATAAATAAATAAATACATAAGTAAATAAATATTAAAAACAGCGTTTCTGAGCTGTCCCTCTGAGCGAAGGATCGTTTTTCTCTCCACTAGAAGCTTTTTAGTATGTCACAAAAATACTACACTCATACTGAACAACGCGTCAGAGCTTGTACATTATTTACAGTGATCCACACGAGGGTCGAGGGGTGCTGGCGATGATCGTCTCCTCATAAGGTGGGAGGTGGGGAGGGAGGGGGAGGGGGGTTTGTACTGTCTCCCCTTTCTGCTGTCACGCCAGCCTTCTGCTAGGAAACGCACTATTCACAGTTTAATTACGTGTCAATCTCTACAGACTAAGCTAGCCTTGTTGTATTTCTTTTTTTTTTTTTTTTTTTGGCACTAACAGTGGCCACGGGGGTGAAACGGCCACTAAGGAATGAGTCGAAAGGAGGATGCGTAGAAAGAGTGACAGAACGGGTGAAGTAGAAACACACAGTTATAAGGATGTCATGCTAAGGGAGTGATCGGGTTTCGGATAACACTGCACGTCTGATCCACGTGCCTTTCTCGGCCTCCTTTTTCGAACCTCGGTGTGAATTTCACAGTTCATACTTTCAGCGACTCCTGTCCTCCTCCTTCCAGCTGGTGGTCCCGACCGTGGGCAGCAGTGTCTTTTTGCCTTGAGAGATAAATCACATCGAAGGCGACGGGCTGGAAACGCTGCGGGAGGCGTCCGATCACGACGAGGGGGAAAGAAACAGACGATCCTACACTGAGCTCATTTCAGCCGGCTCTCGTTCTTTTCGAGCAGAAGCCGCTGCTATGCCACATTTGTATTTTGAAAGAAAGAAAAAAAGAAAGAAACTGCAGAGATTTAAACGAAGACAGACACAAACATGCATGTGCGCTCACACCTCAGCTAACAACCCACCACCTCCTCCTCCTCCTTACCGAGTGACTACAGTAGATTACAGACTAGCAGAGACAAAAACAAAAAAAAGAGTCTCTTTGAGAACAAATCTAGATAAGCATCTAAATTAGTCTAGAGCCTACGATAGTTATAGTAGCTTATTGGACTAGAATGGAGGGTTTGGTAGCTGAGTGTGTGACCTCGCCCGTCGGCCTGCTGGGGACGGAGCTGAGGGAGAGGTGCTGAAGCTGAGCTGGGCTGTCGGTCGGGTGTGAGAGGACTATCTTACGGAAATAAACGGTGAGGGCGACGTGATGACGAAGCAGCGTTTAGGAGGGGGTGGGAGTAAAGAAGGTGACACAGGAGCAGGGCGGGGGAGGGAGGGGCGGGGGCGGGGGGAGAGGGGGAGGGGGCTGCTCTTTCAGGAGTAGATAGTGATGACCTCGCGGCCGCCTCCGCGGACCAGGAGGACCCGGTTGAGACCCTCGGTGAGGACCTCAAGGAACTCCATGTCTGGGAGAGAAGGGTTAAAGAAGCTAATGCAAGAAATACACCTGACCGATTGTTACGCTACAAAAACTGATACTGGGTCCACAGAACTGAAACTGACATCAGCATTTTGGGGAAAACTTAGATGAGAAATCTATGATGAGAAAGATCTCATGTGTGCTGGGTCGGTAAGATAAGGAGAGAGGGCTTTTATTTTGAAATTATAGCACCTGATTGCTCCCAAAACAGCATCGCTCTGTCAAATTCTCTCTTTTTAATGAGCTTTTCTCTGTTGCTCTTCTTCTGTTTACTTGACTTGAACTTGAAACCTGTTGTTTCTGGTTGTTTGGTCGTTTAGTTGTTTGTCCGGCATTAGATGCGTTCTGAGTTACAGCAGTGCATGAGTGGTGGAGGAGAGCCTGTGCAGAGGCTGAAGCTTTGTCAGATACTCTGATCTGATTGGTTGTTTTGATTCGGGCACAAATGGACATCGAGGCAGCAGGTGGAGCCAGAGAAGTCTCATCCTTAATTCGTCACACACATACAGTGACCCTTTTAGCAAATATGTCTAAAAGTAATTTTTAAATGACTGATCTACTTCTTAAAATCTTATTTAAAACTGCATTCATTGATTTGTTTACTATCTCCTTCCAGGAAAGATTTCTGAAAACAGCTGCAATAAGATAAAAGATGCTCTCATAGTCTGTAGACCTGAGGGGAACTGCAGAGTATTGTGATAGTCGTCAGTGCTCTTTTACTTTACACTGTTTACATGAAAATATTGATCGGTGCAGCTTTAAATTGCTCTTATATCATCTCCCACTGACAGGAGATGACAGAGTGGATGATGTCAGAAACATATTTCAATAAAACTGGCAAAAAACATATTTGAATTCACTACCTGCAAATGTTATATAAAAGATCTATCTCCTGCCTGTGACTGCACCGCCTGCTTATAAATCCTAATTAGGTCCATGCCTCTGTTGCCATCTTGCTCATATTTTCTGATAACAAATCACGCTGCTATTTTTATTCCTGAATCCGAGTCAATTAACTTACCGCTTATTGCTTAAAGTATAAAATCCATGTTTATTCCCAGGGTAGGAAAGTGCCTGGAGGCTTCCACCCGTTTTGATTGTATCTGTAAAGCGCCACTAAAAAGTTTCTTTGTTTTTCACACCAACTGAATGTCAATTTACAAACTCTGTTTATTATATTTATACCTCCGTAGCTCAGTATATCAACAGCACAGGATCTACAGGGCTGAAGGGGTATTAATGAAAAACTGACATTCAGTCCAAAGGGTAGTTTTCAGATAACAAAAATCCCCTATACGGATTAATTTAACCCTTCACCATTGTTTGTATTTAAGTTATACTGTTTTTTTTATATTCCAAGAAAATATCATGTGGCATCAGGATATTTTCAGTTAATTTCTTCAGACAGCAGGCGACTTAACAAGATCAAAGCGTATCACTTACTCACGACTTGTGTTTTGTCTCTAACGCCTTAGGAACCCCTCTCAGTGAACCTACTTCTGTCGCGGTGAAGGATACAGTTCTCGTCACCTGTCCGGTTCCTGGGCGGCCCGGGCATGTTGAGGAGGACTAACTTGGCCTCTGAGGACTTCTTAAGGATGACTTCATTCAGCCGGAGCGCTGTGTGCATGCGTCGCACATTGGACTGATTCCTGAGAGAAGACAGAGCAGCAGAAAATGAGGTCAAACAGTTTCACACGGATTCATATTATTATATTTCAAAACGTGCTGCGAAGCGTTGGGTGACACTGTGTTTCCTGAGGTGCTCATTCACACACAAACAACTCCATCTTCATCTGCTCATGTGGCCACCTTGGTCAGTATGAGATGTGAATGGACTGAATGAGGTTTACAGGGACTTCAATACTTACAGGTTCTCCCACTCACTGCAGCATGGCAAGAAGAGAAACACATGAAAATCAGTACTAAGCTATTTACTAGTGAACCTAATTCCACATGATAAAACATTATGAATCCTTTAACAACATTCTGGCAGACGTCTTTGAAGCTGTATTGTACAGAAAAAGAGACTGTAGGGACTCGAGGCTCTGTTTGTCGGGAACAAGAAGGTAGTTCACCTTTACAGCAGGCAAAGGTTCAATGAGCATCTCAAAGCACTCACGGCTTCATGTTGAAGATGTCTTTGATGCCCTCTGGTGTGGCTGCACCAGGCGGCTTGGCTGGCTCGCCGTCGCACTTCTCAGTCCAGGTCATCTGGACCTGCTCCCCGGGGCTCTGAGCCCCCTCTGCGGGGGTCAGCGGGGTGGCCGGGGTGGCGGGGCTGGTTGGGGTGGTGTTGTCGTGGATGAGCTGGACCTGAGCAGGGGGGGACACAGGGGAAGAGGCCGACTTTGACTATGAGACGAGAGGAAAAGAGGACGGATGTGGATTTACATGTACATTACATGGAAGGTTGAAAGAGTCACGATTGAGGTGGAAATGTAGGAATGCAGGTAAAGTCACAGAGAGCCACAGTGTTTGAGAGAGGGAGAGGGAAGACAAGTGTGATTAAGGAGCCTTATGCTGTTTACTGTGCATATTATGTGGTTTCTTTTGCACTGACATTGTTAATAAAAAAGTGAATCTATATTACATTACCTTTAAATTAACCTGCAGTCAGACACAATCAGAAACAATCACTTCAACAGAAAGCTGAATTGATACCAGACAAGGGACGAATTCCTCTCAACTACACTGGAATTGAATTATTTCAAACTCTGAACATTTATATGTTTATGGAATAGTTCGACATTTTGGGAAATCCGATTATTTCCTTCCTCGCTGAGAGTCAGATGAGAAAACTGATACCACTGTGATGTCTGCTGGCAAGTATGAAGCTACAGTCTGCAGGCTGTCAGCCAAGCTTAACGCAGAGATGGAAAAACTCCAGGAAGTGGCTGCGCCCGATCAAGAAATAAAACTGACTTGTCGTTTTTACACTTCCGTTTTCGGGCAGAATAAACAAACAAGATATAATATGCTAATAAGTGAGCCTTAGAGGTGCTGGTAGGTGGATTGTGTAATCCTGGGTCAGAGCCAGGCTAGCTGTTTCCACCTGTTCTCAGTCTTTATGCAAAGATTGGCTAATTTGCCATAGCCATTTATTTAACAGACAGACATGAGAAAGGTGCCAATCTTCCCCTTTAACTCTCTGGAAGAAAGCAAATAAGTCAAAATGTCAAATATTCCTTTAAATTATAGTTGGGGACCACACTAGCATTTGTAGCTGAGCTGTGTTCTAGTTTATTATCCAATATCACTTTATCATATGAATTCTAAACTAAAAAACAACTCACGGATGTGCCTGGGTTTTTGTCATCACTCAATCTGGCGCATTTTTTTGTTTAATCACTTACAGAGGACTGCACACATGAACTCTACCTCTTCCTCGGGCTTCTCCTCCTTGCTGGTTGCTGGCGGGTCTTCGGTCACACTCAGCTGGGTGGTCACGGCGGCCGGGTTCTTTCGGCGGATTGACCCGCGAGATGAATCGGTGATACTCTGGATCTGCAAGTGCACAGATGAAGCAAAGCAAGGAAGGACAACTGTAAGCAGAGAGTTTTTTTTCTTCTTTTGCACAATATTTATGAGAAGCAGAGCATGTCAGGAAGGTGTTTTTATTTACTGTACATCGCCACGATGAAACAAAAAGGAAAGTGAAGTAAGTAAAAGTGAGGATGATTCCATTGCGCTTATTAAATTTATTGACCTGCAGAACCAGGCGATCTTTAAGTTCAACAAAAATGTGGAGGAGGTAATACTAGCATAACACTAAGATCAATATCTTTTATATTCCACATCTGTCAAAACACCATCTTGCTGTCATGCAAAAAAGCAAAGCGGTTGCTGCTGTGGCTTTACTCAGCGCTGATAGAGAGGATAAATATGCTGCCCCACTGCTCCGATTTAACTGTGGACATGCTTTTGTCCAGAGGGGCTTATGTGCCATGTTCAGTCAAATCAAGTCAAATCACGCCAAGCCATGCCAAGTCGGCCCGTCAAGTCATGTCAAGTTTGTGTGTGCATCTTCGAGCGCGTTTCAAAACAACAAAACTTCCACACAAGCGAACTTTCTTACCTCCCTCTCGCGCTCGGTCTTGGTCAGGTTGATCTGTTTGAGCATCTGCGACCGTTGTTCCATCACCAGGGTCTTCTCGTAAGTGTAGGCTGAGATGTCGCTTTCATGCTAAGATGACAGAGATGGAAACTTCAGTTATTCCTGTTTTTTTTTCCTATAGCTTTTCATTCACCTGCTCCTTCACTGTCAATCTCCTCGGATGTAATGCTGCCTCTGTCTATGCTCACTACTCTGATTGAATGTACCTGACACACGTGTAGTCAGACTGTGAAGGATGAGGTACACTTGAAACATGAGCACTGGCTCAAGTATCACCCGACTGCATCTAAAAGTGTTTAGATCAGTTCTGAGTGGTCGCACCTGGAGGCAAAAGCCTGAGAGATGCGGTGACTCGCGCAAACAGAGATAATGGAGCACAGTTTGTACAGTCTTTCCTCGAAAGGCATTTGGGGTGATGCACTTGCTTGTACAGAAGAAAAGTGACAGATGTGATTGTGCAAAGAATAAGAGGAAAAGCTTGAGAGAGAAAACTAATTCCTCCAAACTTTACTTCGTAAAGTCAGACACGTTCTGGTTGAACATCCGACAATCACTTCGGTTGAAGCATACAGATGCCTTGCCACTGTAGCGAGTTTAAAAAATACAGTGACGAGGGCAGTCACGCTTCATAGCCGTGTTCACTGCAGTAACTGGCCGAGCCCGAAGCATCGCTTGGTTCTCTAATTATGTAACCGAGTGCCACTGAGTTTAAAGCGCTGCCACTCACCATTTCTACAACTTCCACCATGGCGTCAATGCGGAGATGATAGAGGAATGTGGTCAGGTCCTTCTTCATTTGGATGCTGTTGTCGTCCATCTGGGCCACGGTGAAGATGCGCATCTTGCACTTCCTCCAGACCTGAGCAGAACAAACAGCGCTGCTAACACATCCTCACAGAGGGTTTTATCATCCGCAACGCTAAACGTAGACGTTGTGACCTGTATCTGCAAATCTGCTTTAGTCTACAGATGGACAAAACTGCATCTTAAGAGAACCAAAATTAGTTATGATGGGATATGACATCTGTCAGGGAAGTTTTTATTCTGACCGTAAGAGAACTTTGATTCTAACTGTGGGAATCTGAACCACGCTCCTTTGTTTACACTACACTATGTATAAAATGTTTATCTGTCTTTTTATGTGGTAATACGTTTCACTGTACCTTGTGCTGGCGGAGGAGGAAGGGCAGCAGCATCAGCATGCCTCCATCATGGACGATCCACCACACGTCAATGTGACCCTCGGTGAAGCGCTCGCCATTGGACGGGAAAGCGGAGATGTTCTTCGGGACAAGCAGAGCCAGGTGAGCGGCGGTGGTTTCTCTGACCAACTCTGCAGAACAGACACAAAGAGACGGCACTGTCTTCATCACAGAAACTATTATCTCAGGATTTAGGTTTCATTTTTACACCTTTTTTGTGATGTAGGTAAGTGGCTTTGGTTGACTCTGTGGGAAGTTTTGACATTTTTTTCACTATCATACAATGTTTTGGTCTAAACTAGTTTTATTTTGCCAAATATTTTCGTTGCTTAATCTGTTTTTAACTAGTCTTTGGTGATGGTGATGGTGTGCAGCACTTTGGGCTGTGTCTGTGTACAATAATGTCTTACTGTATTTAAGTCTACTATATAAATAAACTGACTTGACTTGTTTTTGTTATTGCATCTTTTTACAAGAACAAATCTGTTGTATATCAAATCTGATTTACTTTATTTCATGTAGTTTCATAATTAGGGTGCTTGTGTTCTTTTCACTTTCTCCTCAGCAGAGAGGTCAAATAATGGGATAAGTGGCTCAAAAGCTGGAGGTGGTAGTGGTTTTCTTTAAACCTGCAGTGTTGAATAGAAGCGAAGAAGAAGAAGAAGAAGAAGAATAAGAAGAGCATCCTGTGACACGGTACAAAAATCTGCTTGAGGCAGAGCTGAAGCTTTTGGATTTCAGCCTCTTTCGA
>JAOXYL010000100.1:7666523-7690897 GCA_028564955.1 Terapon puta
GGTGGAGGTGATTTTTACTTTCAGACTGCGATCGGGAATTGAGGCTGAGAGCAAAAGGACGACGTGCAGCTGTAAAGGAGAAAGGAGAGAGAGGAGAGAGGTGGTGAAACAGGACATTATAAAATTTGATGGTAGGTGGAATGAGAGGGAGAGAAAGCAAGAAAGAGGAGGAAATAATGAGACAGTAAAATGAAAAAAAGGGTTGGAGAAATTGAGAAAGAGATGAGAGTTAAAAAAAAAAGAAGGAACGGATGAAGGGAGAAAAGAATCCTTAGCATTTAAATGAGTCACGACAGAGGGCAGACCACCCTTCCCCTCGCAGCATTTGGATTCAAGACCTGGAAGTAATGAGGAAGGCCAAACAACAGATGATTTTCCATCTCGAATATTAAACCTCATTTTATCTTGGTGACAAGCCCGCATTCATTATCTGGGCTAAAAATACACACGCGAGGCGCATGTTTGAATACGCCGGCTTGGAGGACGCCGTACGTGGCCATATACTGACGTTTGAAATGGTTGTGTGTGTATAATTTCATGGTTTATGGTATAATGTGTCAGAGCTGCTCCACTCGGAGGCGCATTCCTCGTGCAACAACGATCCCGAGAGCGTGTGTGTGCGTGTTCGGTGGCTCGTTAATGCTCTGTCAAAATGCTGCGTGACGGAGAAATAACGGTGTGAGTGCTCGACGGCCACAGATGTGTGCGCGCCGCTGTGATTGAGCGTCTAATGAAAAGTGCTCTGTCAGTGATATCCCATCATGCATTCACGTGAATAAAACATGGGCTCACGCCGTACATTATTGAGCCTTACAGCATGCGTGACTCCTCCGCACTTCAAGTCCTGTGGTTTTCACTAAGGTGGGCATTGCCGCGCACATGTATGTGCAGACACACACACATACACACACACACACACTCCTGCGGTGTGTTTCTTGCAACCCCTGGAGGGCTGGGTGGTTATGTGTTATGTAAGGAGCTCAGGAGGAGAGAGGTGGGGGTTTCTCACACACCGTTCATGCTCAGGCTTATCGCCCCGGGGCTCTGCAATGAGCACGGTGTGACTGATAAGAAATGTGTGTGCGTGTGTGTGAGCGAGAGCAAGAGAGAGAAAAAGAGAAAGAGAGAGACAGAAATGTTGAGAAAAAATGTGCAAGAGACCGAGGGATGAACAGAATACACGTTAAAGAGGTTAAGTACTCACCACTATATGACATTTTAGTGTGTGCGCAGGCGTAGTGTTTGTGTGTTCGCATGGCTCCCTGTCAAACTGCGTCTGAACCAGCTTTGATCTTCCCTTTGTGTTATTTTGCACATATTTTTAACATAAAACTGAGCGCCATATTTTTTCAGAAGCACACAGAGCATGTACCCTTGAAAAAATGAATAAACAGACAATTAAACTGTGATAAAATGTGTGTCCTTACATTAATCACCAATCAAAAACAAGTTTTAAATAATATGCCATCCAATGATGTGCATTAGAAATTGCATTGTATCGACATTTCACAGTTTGGATTATTATATTTTAGAGCTTATGACAACCATGTTTTATTAAGAAATATCAAGAAATGCACAAGAAATAACAATGACATGCTATATTAAATGAGTAGAAGAATCAATATAAAACAGTAAAAGCACATGGCTTTCCTTCAGTATGCCGTTTCAGAGCCCGCTCTACGCTGTCACAGAGAAACATGATTGGGAAGCATATTGCCTGTGTGTCTGTGCAGGCAACTTTGCTATGGTTGGGATTTGAGGGGGTTGTTCTATAAATACACTCGATGCTAGAGGAGAATCTAGGCTGCACAAACACACAGACATGCCAACATACAGTCCTGCCACAACTCACACTGTTAAAACAGAGGAAAGATACACAACCCCGACGAGCTGAGAGACCACACAGTTTGACTGTGCGATAACATTAACATACATGAAAACGCCTCTCTCCTGAATGGATGAGATGTTAGGCATTGAAAGAGGAGATATATTATATGTTCCCTGACAATCACGTGCATCAAACAAGTCAAACATGATCAGCTTGTAACAGCCACTCAGATCACTGACAGCGTTGCTGCCGCTCCTGTGGGACACTGTCTTTTGCTATTCGAGTCTCAAGGCCACGACAGGGTGTCAGTCCGACACCAAAGTCACTCTGACACATGACAGCTCCGTGCCTCTGACATTAATGGGAACCAGGGAGCATCGCAGCATGTCATCATCCATTTTGTTCTTTTTACAGAATGAATGCGCGTGTGGTGTCTTTAAAATACAACCAAAGCGATGAAAGAGTGTGCAGCGTTTATTTTGTCTGAATACTGACTCAAAGGGGACCTTGTCTGCTACGAAATCTCTGAAGAACGTCTCCATGGCTAACGTTATGCGACTGCAGCAACATCACACTCCACCAGCAGCCAGTGTGATGGAACTGGCTAAAATAAGATGTCTTAAAATGCTGCCTTAATGAGGGTTTGTTGGGTTTGAAGATTGGGTTTGAAAATAGAAATAGCTATTACTTACTCAAAGACAAAATAAAACTCTAAAACTCTTAAGTAGGAGTGTGTTATTGGATATAACAAGAGATTCTCAGCATGTGTTATGTAAAAACCTATATGCAAAAAAAAGGAAAATACAGTGTTTTGGTAAATTCAACTTAAACTTAGGTATTGCACTTGTATTTGACATGGTATGTGTTTGTGGATGTTCCTGGTGATACAGATTTAGGGTTAGATTTTTCTCATCAGCATCAAATCACATCAAAAGACCAAAACCAACAATGAACTGATCCCACTAACAAGTATTGTCTGCGTCGTCAAAGCCTCTATTGTGGTCCAAAAACGATTAAAAAACACATCACTGAGCCACGCTGTTGCACTGGGTGACACATTCCTTCATTATCATGAAAATGGGCACTGAAGTTTATTCTGAGTCAATCCCACACACATACACACGCAGGAAAACACACACACACACACACACACACACACACACACCATCATCCTGCTGCTGTAAATACTCACTATAACAGCTGAAAATAGTTCCAGGGAAATGCACCATTTACTCCTGCTGAGTAGTGATTGCTGAAAAGTACAGTGCCCAGCTGTTTTAGGAAATTACTCAAGCTTTTTTTTTTAAATAAATAAATAAAAGGACATAATAATGACCAATCTTTTGAGATATATGCCTTCAGTGAGAATAAGAGATTTTTGGGGCAACAATCAATTTAAAATATAATTCAAACCCCATTGAATTCAACTCGCCAAACTTATCCTTTAACATGAAAGTACTGTTAGGACTCAAGTAACAATGCTTGCTTTTAAACTGTGCACAATATGAAGTCTTACCAGTACAACAAAAGGAAAAATAAAGAAGAGCCAGAGTTGACCAGACCTACTGAGGAGACTAACGTTTTTCAGCATTTAGTCTCCAAGGGGCAATTTATGACTCCTTGCGGTGGTCTGTGGGGCACTTAAATCTCAGTCTCAGACAAGAAGAAGCTGGACAAACTAATTAGGAGGGCTGACTTTGTGCTTGGGTGTTTCTTGGACTCAACAGTGAAGTTATGGGGGAGGTAATGACCATCACTCCAAACTGGATGAGACATTATATGTGTACATACAACCGTATCGGTATATTTCTTCATATACCAAATCTTTTTTATCAAGATTGGAATTGGTGTTTTTATGTTGATCCCCTGACATATATTTGACAAATTAAAGTATTTCATGAGTAAACGAGTAAAGAGTAAAATAAAAAAAAAGCTGCTCATTAAATGCCCACAATGGCCTAAACCAGCCACATATTGACACATATATTAAAGAGATACCTGCGATATAGATGGTAAACTAATTAACTATATCACCATAATCCCAGCAGCTTCTCAGATTGTCATCCCCTCTGTCCTCAGTGAAAGTAATGATGGTGAACAGCTGGTATCTTTTACTGCGGCACAGCTCATTACCTGCCCCCTCTCTGCTGCCAGTACGCTGCTCTCCGGTTTAAGGTCGCTCTTTAATGACAATGTGACATTTCTGATTTCACAAAAGTAGTTAACACACTCACTGTGGCACAGCACATGAAGACGATGATAAAAGTCCCAATGACGCCTCCGATCCCCACCAACCAGGTCATCCTGAGGAAGAGGATCACGCCAAAGATGTTCTGGATGCACGGCAGGTAGACGCCCATCAGAGTGCCGAGCTGGGGGGCCTGGAAGAAGATGAGGGGGGGAGGATTACGATAATAAAAATGAATGGAGCAATGAGGATTATCATTAAACCTCGACATGATAAATGGTCATTTCTCATACATGATTTATTGGTTGGTTTTCACAGCGACGCAGTTTTTTTTTGTAATTTAAATGAAATTCATCCATATACACAGAGTTTTAACTTTAAATCTCAGACAGCTATGAGACTGCAGGATCTGAACAGTGGCCTAATTATCCCTTATAAGTCCAAAACACCAGATATGCAGCTCTCTCTGAGTGACTCCTGCTTCACTTTGGGGCGTCTCTGTGAATCAATGAAAGTCAACACAGCAGCCGTGCATGCTGGGAATCACTCTGTATGAATTAGCTATAGTAACTGTGTCTTACTCTATTAAAAAAAAGAAAAAGAAAAACCAAACACTACAGATGGTCATGCCATTAAAGCAAAACAAACATTCGCTTGTAAGAGTTCACAGATTCTAACTTTCAAAGGCCCAATTTGTAATTATGTTATGTTGCTTTGAGTTGAAATAGCTGCTCTTTGCTCACATTACTGGCTTTATTTGTTTTACATATTATAAACGTGTTTTCCCTTATGTCAGTCTGTTCTTTCTCCTTGTTTCGGCTGTAACTTTGCACGCATTTTAAAACATTTTCTATAAGTCATTTCGTATTAAAAAGTTAAAAGGCGCAGTTCTTCCATCTACATCATCTGCCAAATTGCACCTTTTAATTGCCGTTTTTTAATTTAAGGATTTCCCACGTTGTTTTGCTGTAAACCCTTTGTTGATTTCCAGAGCAATAATTACTTTGAGTCCAGGAGACAAAGAAAACTTTGAGATCAGGGGGCAGCCAGGGGACCAATCTGTTCGACGGAGGGATGGATTATTATTTTATTTCTTTACAGGCTCCTTGCGGTGGATTTGTTCTGGTTGGCTTTGCTGCAGTGCCGTCCCTGGTGTGGACCGGCAGACAAAGAGAGAGCTGCTCTGCGCGTCCTTACACACAACGAGAATCAGTTTCAAGGCCGTTCTATCGAAGGCAATTACTGACACTCGGAGACTGAAGATGTATTTTGTCGCACTTCAAAGTGATTAATAGGAGGTTTCTTTTCCTGAAGGTTTTTGGGATGCAGTTGATGTGTGTGTGTGTGTGTTTCTATTTGTTTGTGTGTGTGGCTGCACCTACATGATGGCATGTATTAAATTTGAAGGACACATCAGCTGACCCTGCACATAATAGAGAAATATTAATTTCCTGCTCAAGGGCAGCTCGACCAATGAAGGGTAATTATACCGATATCCAGCCATGACCCATTTTACCAAGTGAGAGCTCAGACCTTAACTGTCATGTCATTACGTCACAGATAAACACATGGACGAAGCTTCGCCACTGCACGTCTGCGCTGAAAGGGAGCTGATGAGCTGTGATTCATGCCAGTAAAGGTGTTATTACTATATGTTATATCATACATGTGAGGATTTGTCACAAACAGGTGCACATTCCTCAGATTGGAAGCCAAATGAAGCTGGGTGATAAAAATTCATCCCACCTGAAAAACGTGAGCAAATCAAGTATTACCATCTGTGTGAAAATAGCTTGAATATAACCACGATGCTAAGAAACCCTGTGTTTATATTATCTTAGCAAACATTCATGTAAACTCACATTAGTGCTAATTAAGGTATATGCTCTATCATAGGCATGCTGTGGATTTTTTTTACCACTGATGGTGCCGCCTAACTCGACACAAACCTCTATCTGGGTGCTTCCGTTGGCTTCCTGCTCTCATTCAGAGCCCTCCTTGGTGCAGCACACCCTCTTGCATATCTACACTACATGGACCGGCCTCCCCCTCCCTGTCAGGTCAGCTGGGTCTGTACCACATGTTAAACAACGTTTACAACCCCACTTTTAAAGGCTGGCATTTTCATTAGTTTGCTGCTTGCACTTCCAATTTTTTGTTTGTTCTCTTATGTTGCTTTAATTGTTGTGTATCTATTTCCTTTTTATGAACTGTATTTCTACTCGCTTTCATGACATGTAGCATCATGCATTTTAAATGACTGTGAAGCACTTTAAGACTTTTTTTTTAATAAAACTGCTGTATAAATAAAGCTTTCTTACTTACTTACTTACTATGGAGCAACGTCTGTGTCCTATATCACTCCCCATTTACAATGTTTACTGTCCATTTTATTTGAGTGTCTCTTTGACTGAATTTGAATGAGAGAATAAATTTCTCCACTATATGCTGCTCACAGTGGAATGAAAAAAATACCACTCAGGGCACGTACGCTACTTTGTACTTTCTGCACAATTTATAAGATTTTAAAAACTAGCAAATGTCTTCTGGGAAGTCAAAGTAAAAAAAAAAAAAAACTCAGTTTAATGTGAATTTCCTCTTTGCTGATAAATTGACTGAGTTGATGTGTTTTTATTCTTTGTTTATATGAAAAAACTGACCACTGGCCAATATATCATTACCAGAACTTTAAACTTCCAAATATCTATCAACATCGATCCCAAAGTCCAGTATCAGTCGTATCAGTCGTGCTGTTATCTTTTATCTTTTGCCTCGAGGTTCAGAATGCATCAATAAATAAAAATGTACGTAAGGAAGTACGAGCTCAGTTATCAGTAAATGGCCACCAACACATTTTTCTACAAAGGTGGTAATTAAATTTGCCACAGCAGGATGGACAATATACAAGATGGAGGATTTACAAAAAAAAAAAAAGAAAGGCTCTGCACTGGGAAGCGACAGCAGATGCTGAATTCATAAACCAGACTTTTAATCAAATCATCCTGACAAGTGGCTGACATCAAATGAATAATATTTTGTCTGATGCTACAGTATGTGATTTGTTTGGAGAGGCTCGCTTTCCAGCATTAATAATGCACCGTGTGCAGGGAGGAGAAGAGAGCGCCAGCGCAGGAGAGAGGAACAGAGAGGGAGAGAGAGTGAGTGCAAGTCCAAACAGGTCTCGCAAATATAATTATCTTCTAATTTCCTTGAGATAAACAACAGAGCAAGCGCTCACACTTGGAACTGTAATTAGAGAGCTTATCGCCTTGAAAGTGTGCATGTGAAGAGCAAATGGTTTAAAAACATGTTGAATCCTATCATATCATATCATATCATATCATATCATATCATATCATATCATATCATATCATATCATATCATATTTGTTGGAAAGTGCAAAGGTCCAACTGGGTAACAGTGTCAAGGTGGTAGCTAAAATTGTTGATGAGCAGCTATGTTCTTTGCCAGACATTTTTAATTGACAAATCACACAGAAAGCTAAAAGAATGTAACACGTGAGATTTAAAGGTATAAAAGTACGATTTGTCGGTTGCCATTTGTAAACACAACATTTACAGCTGGATTGAGTGGAATTCATTTTGTATTCATTGTTTTTTAAGGAAAATCCTGCTCTTTATACCTTTAGCTTCTCATTTATTGTATATGTAAACTCCTTGTTGTTTACCTTATCTGTCTCGTCATTATTGCAATTTTCTTTCACTCTCACAAAGGACTGTATTGCTGATATTTATGCAGGTTATATATGTTTTTTAATATTCCATTGAGGGGCAGCTGTTTTATTCTATGTCTTGATTGAAACGTAACCTACAACCTCGCCTCTTCTACAACTTAATCCTCACAACGGGGAACCTCTCAACCTTCAGCCTCACGGTGTCTTAATCAAAGATCCACATCGAGGCCTCCACAGGTTGCCGAAGGGAGCGGCGGCGAACAAACCTCGTCCATCTCTGTCACCTCCTCCACTATATGATAATGATTTGCACAGTTTGTCTGTTGTCTGAGCTATGCAAATCAGACTGTGACTCACTGTGACTATGCCCTTCAGTGTGTGGCAGAGAGGATTTTTCATCTGCTTGTTGTAGATCTTAATACTTTTTATTTTTTTATATAAATATTGACACCCCGACTGGGCTTCTCCCTTTAAATCTACTTTTGTTTTATCCAAGCATTGTTTATATTCAGTGAAATATTCCAAATGTTCTGCACTCCCTGTGCTGCCATGCTACCATGTGATGTGGTAGTTTAGGCTACTGGTCATACAAACGGTCCAATCATCACTGTATTTACTCATTTAATCTAAGATGTAAAATTTGCTAATCAAAAGAAAAGCAGTTAGCCATTGTTTGTGCCTGCATACATCTGCACATATCAACCATGAGAATAAGACTAAGTGAATAAGAATGATGGTTTGAAACAAACTATTGGGGAAAAAAAAAAGACCTACATGGATCATTTCTTTTGTTCTCCGCACTTCTAAGAACTGACCTAACAAGTCATTACATCTTTTAACCTCCAAATTCTTTTCACAAGTCTCCCACGCGGTAGCAATGCTGTAATTAAAAAGACTAAGTTTCCATTGACAGGTCCTTCGGGGGTTTGGTGTGTAATATACATTAGCAGCCTGGTGTTGCAGGTAGAAAGGTAGCCCTGCCATCAGCACTTTGTTGTGAGGCCCAAAACTGCTGCTGCTGCAGAAAGTGGTCTGAGGTCAGTTTGTAATAACAAGTAAGTTATCTGAGGGAAGCCTGCGAGCATTTACATACTGTGAGGCACAATAGCAGACATGACCCCTTCAAGAGGATGAGGGCCCTTTGAGTCCTTTCAAGGTGGGCGATGCTAATTAAAATGGATTTCTAAAAACTACAATGACTTTGTTTTGCAGCGTTTGAAGTCAGAAGGGTGAACGCAGATTTTACCGTCTCTTTTGTTTGGACAAATTATTTGCAGCATTTATCTCAAAAAGACCAAAACTGAGGAAGGTTTGTCTGAGAAGTAGGTGCAGCTGTGATACCAAACTTCCTCCATTGTCGATTTTTATCCCGAAGAGATAAGAATAAAGGTCTGGCTTTATAAATTCAAATAAGACATCGAGGTTAGACTGCAGCCTCCATAAAAGATAACGTCCTGGCACAATAATTTGTCTGAAAAGCTTTTTACAGCACTGTAAAAAAAAGTGTTATTTTTACCCTCTAATGGTTTTCATATCTGTAGACTTAGAGAAAGGCATGTAAAAAAAAAAGCATAAAGTGACTGAAAATAATGATTACAGATTATACTAATCTGCCCTAAAAGGTGTGTAAACAGTCAGTATTACAACAAAAAGGTGTTTATGCCCCACAACACTCCAGAGTAACATAACCAAAGTAGGCAATAACCCTCTCCAGACTGCAAAATGTCATTTTCCCCGCCTGCTTTCCCACAACAATGGAGAACCACAATCAAGCAGACCTTGTATGTTGGCCCGCTGTGTGAGTGTCTGCGGCAGCTCACAGCTGAGTGATAAATTATAATCCAGATTCAACAATAGGCGGGCTTTGAAACACAGTGTTTGTCTGCTAGAAATCCTGGGTGTTACATAAGATGTACAGACACAGATAATAGATACTGAGAGGGCTTACACCGAGACTGAGAACCTGGGCGTGATAAAACACCTCTGCGGGTTTGGTAAACAGCCACCGAAACAAAAAAAAAAAAATCTGGTAAACTAATGGATGCTTCTAATGACTTTATTGAGAGAAACAGATGAAACGCTTGAGTATGCATTGATTCAATGACCCTGTTGGGGGAGGAAAGGCCGTACGTTTATTGAAAGTGCCGCTTTGGTATTTTCATTCAATTGGTGTTTCATTTGTTCATTTGTGGACGGGGGATTGCAGTCCCGACCAGCGTCTGTTTCGACAGACACACACACACACACACGGAATGAGTGTCTGTTTAATGGGCTGGGAGCCAACAGAGTGATGATTTCCCCAGAGAGCGGGCCACCGCGAGCAAAGGCAACACTGACTGCTGCAGAGCCACAGGTAGGCCAGCGTGGCACCACTGAACTAGGAAGGAACAGCTGCCCCTCCGACCCCCTGGGAGGTGCAGCCAGCCCACTGAATGCATGGCTCAGGTGTGTTAGACGCACAACAGGACCTTTCAATACATCTGCCGTGGCACCTACTTCAAATTCACAGCCTCCTGCTGCCCTGCCACTTACCACAAGCCTCTCACCGGGCTGGTCCTCTTTCTCTCTCTCTGTCTGCCTCCCTCCAGACTCTGCACCACTTTACTCACATGTTCCACCGAGCTCTGAAGCAACATCCAAAAGTCATGTCATTGCACTAAAAATAACTCACAATATTCGACATTTTTCTTTTTTTTCTGACACTGGCTTCATTAAAAAAAAAAAAAAATCCATGTCTAAGCTTTTATGACAAGCGACCTCCTGCAGGTTGTTGAAAGTAATTACTGTCTTCTCAAAGTTGGAGATGTGATGTTGTTTTAATGTCACAGAGCCTCGTAGGGAGGCGGCTGTGGAGGATGACAGGGCTGACAAATCACGGGACTGTGACGTGAGAGACCCGAGCTAATCCCTAAGAGCGTGGGATCCAAAAAAATAAAACTAGTTTGGTTATGACTAATAAAATCTGGTAAAATATGAGAAAGGTCAAGCAACTAAAATGCTATGGTAATATTTGAAGGAAAGATCCCGGTTATGGTTGATTGTTAATTGCTGATTTAAATTCCAGTCTCCCACATGAATATCAGATGTGCAAGACACTACATCAAGTGTCCACTACTTCCTTTTTTTGTATATGGGTGCATTATAATATTGACTATCCATTCTAATCTTTATAGCAATGGTTTTCCAACCTAGACCTACAACACTGACAACATACTTTTGTTGTTTAGTTCTCAAGACCAGTTCTTCATTCCTTCATCCTATAATATTTTATAGCAATCTTAAAAACTTCCATTTCACAACGTATATACTGTATTGATCATTATTTTCCTCCCCGCCTTCCGCATACCACCACAGTCTAATTTCCTGTGGACGTCTCCCGAACTGCTGAGGCGAGCAGAGGCAGCACTTTCTCTCCACGAGACATTAGAGTTTGGAGAAGAGTTAAAGGGGGGAAGGTGAAAGCAACTTCATATCCTCGGCTAGCTGCGGGGGACAGAAAATGAAAGAGGGCAGAGGAGTAGGGGGGAGGAATGTGGGGGAGACTACATACATCTAAAGGGAGTTACAGGAGTGAAGGAAACGTCCAGGCCCCCAGGCTCTGGGACACCCTGCCAACCTGCTTAGACTGGGGAAAAAAAAAAAAGTGTCCTCTTTTAAATCACTTCTTACAGGGATTTTTTATGCTCGAAAGCAGGACCAGAATCTACTGAACATCAAAACCCCCACTGGATCTGAGGATGAACTGATGTTTATTAATTCCTTATCTCATCTGCGCGTGTCTTTGCGGGCCTTCAGGTAGAAATGTACAAAGTTTCCTGTAGGGAAAAATCAACATCATGAAATACTCCACGTTCTACAGTGGATTGGTGATGGAGCTTTTATAAATACTTAATAAATACTGTAAATGTATAGGATAATTAATTGGTCAAATGTTAACATGCCAAAGTCAGAAATTCTTGTTAGAGGTCACTGTCTAATTTGGTCAGACCTTAGGAGGCGAGGGACGGAATATAGGAGGGAGTAAAGGAAGTAACAAGTAACGGGAGAGGTGAGGAAAGGGAATTGGATGAGGAAGCATGGGAGGAGAGGAGGAAGCAGGAGGATAGTAAAGAAGAGGAGAAGGATTAGAGGAAAGGAAAGGAGAGTTGAGGAGAGGACTGATGGGTATGAAAGGGTATGAAAAGTGAAGAAGTGGATGGCAAAGAAAGGAATTGAGGAATGAAGAGAGAAGAGAAAGAAATGAGACAGGACATGGAAGCAGGAGGAGACGAGGAAACAAGGAGGAGAGAAGACTATGGGGAGAGGAGCTGAAAGAGCGAATGGAAACTCTCAGTTTTATTACTGTGGAGGCGGAGAGAGAGGAACGAAGTGAAGCGGGTGAGGTGTAGGTAGGGAGGGAGGGAGGCTAATGACAGCGAGGGAGGCAGACTGGGAGCTTGTAACGCCATCTCCACGCTCTGCTGGCCAAACAGGAGCTGATAGGGCAAATGTGTTTCTGCTCAGGTGTGCTGAATTATTAAACAGACAGAGAGAGGAGAGGCCAGCGAACATCAGCCTCCCTGACCGGCTGCGGATGAACCAGTCACTCAGCGGTCAGCGTGTGTGTGAGCGCGCGTGCGTGTGTGTGTAAAAGGCGTTATCCGCTGGTTATGTGTAAAACACCGGCTGCTAACGTCCTCTGCGGTGCTGAAGCCTCACCACCTCCAAATAGCGTATACATGTGTTGCTAGAATATTCTAGGTTAAAAGACCCCACAGAGCCTTGTGTGTTTCCACCAGTTGTGAAACCTCTATTTAGCCGCACTATCACGTTCAAGGCTAAAAGTCTCCTTTTCCGCTAATGCACATGAATCTCTTGCTCTCTGAAATTCAGGTCAGCGGTAACCAAGCTTGAGTAAAAGCAGGACAGGTGAGTAAGGAATGTATGGAATTCAGACTCATCTGCAATTGGGAAAAATAGTGTTTATATTGGAGAAATCGTATCGAATCGATATCAAATCAAACAAGAATCTGCTAAAAAAGAACAGCAAGTCACTATGAAATGACTTATCATACAAATAACCGTAAAAAGACTAACAAATGACTAACTAACAAAAATGTAGGATGAAAGTTTGGTGCTCTGAAAGACAACTCATCTTGAACAAGAAAAAATAAGATTTAACAGCCTGAAAGTCCTTTTTTTTCAAGTGTAGTGGAATTGAAACCATTAATCGATTAATCCATGTGTTGATGAGCAGAAAAATACTAACCTTTTTTGATACTCAATCAATTGTTTAAATTATTTGACATGTTAACCAACATTTGATTGGTCCAGATTCTGAGATGTGAAGATTTATGGTCAGAGCCGGTTCTAGCTATGTTGGTGCTCTAGCCGGGATTATGGTTTGGCACCCCCCACAGATATTTTATTTTCAAGAAAGAAAGGGAGCCAGTCGGGTATGCAAATCATTTCTATTATTTATTTAATTCTGTTTATTGTTTTAATTTTTAGGTGACCGCCTATATGGCCTATGTCATGAGGTGGCTCTGTTCGCTGCAACTGAACTTGTTTGAACAACATGAACACATTGCCTATGAAGCTTTTTTTTTTTAATCATTGGCTATATGATCAATAAAATGAATGGAAAAATAACAATGTACAGGTTAATTGATAGCTAAAATAATGACAGATGAAGATGAGATTAGAGCTTAGAGCAGGGGTCATAAAATATCATTAGGGGAGCCAATTTTTACATCAGGGGATTTCACGCTGTAAAAAAAAAACAGGGGCAGAGAGCGCGCAAAATAATGTCCCTGCAATTCTTGGCGAGAGCGTTTGTTTAGAAAATTAATTGAGTAACAGTGAAAAGAGATTCCTTGTCATTCATTCATTCCTTCATTAAGTCATTAATTTTGGGATAAATAAAATATTTTTAAAAAACTCCCGCAAAAGACCATAAATTCGGCATCATTTTCTGAACTATTTGGACTAAAAGCCATGTAAGAAATCATGGCATTTTCAAGGACACTGATTCTAGGTTCAGCAACCACATCAAGGTGATTACTGAGCCTGCCTTTTATCATCCACAGCAAATAGCAGGAATTAGAGGTGTCACGTCCAGAAAAGATTTAGAGACACTAATTTCACCTTCATCTCCAGCAAGGTGCACCAAAGCAAAGGTCTCATCTTGTCTTCCTAAACAAATCATTAGACGACAGCAACACCGCAGCTCTACACTTTAATAACAAGAAGAAGTGAACATACAATACCTGTTACTAGTTTTAAATGGGGCTACAGCAGCCTTATCACTTTACAAATGACCATAAATCAGAGCCAAAAAACATCAGATCTGCAAACTGAAACAAGGAAGGTGCATTTTGTTACTACACTGCAGAGATGGAAGGGACATTTTAATGATCTTAAATGAGTCCAAACTTCAACCACTTTCAAATTTAAACAGAAAACCTTCCTCATTGCTTCAGCCTTTGGCTGATTAATTTCTTTATTACTAAATTTGATGCACCTTATCAGAACACGGAAACGGTGTATCCTATGTATTAATTTCTCTATTCTATTTTGTATTTCTATTTCATTTGAGTTTATTTTGAAAGATTGGGAGACAAGCAAAAAGCTATAAAAAAAAAGACTGACGAATTGTCACCTTGTAAAAATGTTGTTACACTGAACATGTTAGCAAACAGCTACAAGATCCTGCCTTCATCCGACACAGACAGACGCAGACACGGAGCAACATCAGTGTTTACGGGTCACCTGGTGGTTGTAAGTTGTCTGTTTGGGTCAGGACTAACTCCTGAGGGAAATATCTGGTTCTTCAGCCACTGCACGCTCCACTGCGCTCATCCACTAATGTTGCTAATGTGCCTGAATGCTGATTGGTGAGGTGGTCATTTTAAAGGGCTTTTGCTGAAAATAGCTGGTGCTGCTGGAAACAACACTGATGAGTGATGCAGCAGTGAAGAAGTCCAGAAAAACTAAAACAATGAGCTGAAAGATGATAAAAACGCCTTAAAGACCTGAGGGAAACAACAGAGTCAGATGATAATTATCTTTTCACACACAAGCAGTCATCTGATCCACTCTTATATCGATTCAAGCCGGTTTAGATGTTGATCTAATTCATCTCTGTGCCTCATGTAAAACACTTGAATTGTGTTTGAACGGCGCTGTGCAAATAAACTCGCCTTGTTATGTTTGATTTCAAAAGGAGCGAGGTCAGGGAGGAGAAAATCGCCTGCAGATTAGCGGTGAGAGGTTTCCATCGTAACCTGCGCGACCTCCAGACCGCTCCCTCATGTCACACGCCAAACCAAATCTCTAATCTTGGCTTTCACACTGCGACAAAGAAAGCCCGCTGCCTCTCTCGCAACTCACTGGCTCACTCGAGGGACCCGTGATGAAGGAGATGGAGAGCGAGGAAGGGGGAGAGGGAGTGGAGCGAGAGAAATAGAGAGGGAAGGCGATAGGGGGAGAGAGAGTAAGGGAGAGAGAGGGAGAGGGGTCGCTGTGTGAGCGATAAAACGCCACAGGCTGCCTTAATGAAAAGCCTCTCATGGCGATGGAGAGATTGCCTGTGGAATGGGCTGCTGATTGGAGAAGCAGCAGCTTGGTGTAGCATGCAGACTAATTAAAGTATTGAAGGGGCTGTGGTGACAGGGGGAAGATTAGACCTGCTCCCAGGGTTAGCCGAGCTGAGGAGAGCCAGGCAAATACACCTCGCATCTGGGATAACTGGGAGGGCTGGGATAATGGGGGGAATATGGCACAGGCAAACAGCTCAGTGAATACAGCTTAAACCAACACTGAACTCAGGACACAACAGAAAATAGGCAGTGTAAAGGTTTCGTCTCTTTCGGGAAACAGTGTCCCCAACTGTTTTCATGAGGTCTACTCCGTAAAAAGTAGTTCCAGTGCAAACTGTTCTCAATGAGGTTCGAGGATAGTCTTGATAATGTGAGAAATTGCTGCAGCAAAAAGAGTCTGCGGCTGAGTAATTTGAATTGGTTTGGGTTGGAGGAAGAAATCCCAAAGGAAGATAAAAACCTGTGCAAATAACACCAAAACTATTTGCATGGCTGGATATCACTAGAGGTGAGTGGAATAATAGTGTATTATCTTTTTTTCCCCCTTTTGGACAAACTGACCATTTAAATTTAAATTTGGTTTAATCTGTGTTTTGTGCTCAAGTGGGTTTGTGTCAAACTATGCTCCTGAGGGGTTGGGCACGTCATTACTATTGGTCAAATGTTTCCATAGAGCCATCAAGCTGCTCCATTATATTCCTGCACTTAGAGGTTTATTCTTGACTTTGGAAATGACAGTTTGACCAATTTTTTTTTTCTGGCACATTCAGCCACATCATATGAGCCTTCACCAGCATAGCTGGCCAATGAGTATTCACTGGGATGGCTCAGTTTAGTTTTTAACTAAGCTGAACATAAGCTAAATGCAAATGCCAGCATGCTATTAAGCTCACAATGTTGACATACTGAAATTGAGCAAGTATAATGTTTACCAAGTTCTCCATGTTAGTATATTGTGTTAGCATTCTAAAATTGGAAAATTAGCATTAAATAAAAAGAGAGTATTGCACGTCTTGACATAAATAAAGGTATTGGACATGTTTAGATTTTGCCCGATGGTGGCGCTAGATGGAAAGTAAAGGGATCATTAACACTGTAAAATTCATCCTGAAGGGTAAATGATAGTCTAGACATCTGCCCAAAATGCAAGGACACGATGTCTGTCTGTCCTTGGATTATCTCAATCATTTTTTACTTGATTGACTTCACCCTTGGCCCGCGTAGTTCTGAGGAGCCAAGAAGGCACAGTGTAAAGTTGTATGTCTGAGTAGCTCCTGAGAAAGTTTTTGAAAGCGGCAATAACAGAGGCCAAGAAGTCGGCCCGTTCCAAACAGGCATGTCTTAAAAAACAGGCACTGACTGGCATTTGATGGTGGTGCTAGAGGAAAAAGTCAGAGGATGACCGAAGTCAGAGGGCTTTATCCTCTGCCGTCCACAAGGGTCTACCCAACATTTCATAGCAATCCATCCATCAATTGTTGGATATTTTATTCTCTACTCAACTGGTCAACTGACATTAGCATCCCGAGGGCCTTTCTGCTTGACTGACTGAAAATCCAATATTCCTGGAAAACCAAATGAGTTGAATGAGGTTAAAACTACTGTCCATTTTCATGCATTTTAACAACCTTTTTGTTCGAACTGTTGTTGCCACTATTTATTGAATAAGTGGGACACACATGAAGAAATCAATACACTCATGAGGCCGATTGTACCTATAGTCCTTATCTCCACTAAACTGTTTTCTCACCGGGGATCTACTGTATATCTACAGGCCTCATCTGGATTCAGAGCGTGGACGGTAGACAGTACATCAGATAGGTACACTGGCACCCAAGGTCATAATCAGTGAAATCCTTCAAGGTGAGAAACAAGGAGGAAAAGCTGTCTGAAGCGAAAGCAGACAGGGTCAGAGGTCACAGAAAAGCTGTCAACCTGTCACCGCTGTGTCCACTCACACTGTCTAAACTGCGTGTTACTTCACATGATTTGAGGCTGGAGCTTCAAAAGTCAGCGTACAGCCTGTTCAGATGTGGATCAGTCAATCTGCCGCCACGTCTATCGCGCTCATTTAGGGTAAAGTCTTTCATTATTTGCATTACCATCATCATTATCGCCATCTCTTCTCATTTAAGCTCCGCGATGTCACGTCTCGCCTTTCTGCTAAAACCGACCATTTCCCACAGGATTAATAATGTAGCTGCCTGTCTATCAAATGCTGAGAAGAGGAAGACGGAGAGAAAAAAAAAAGGCTGGAAAGTAAACTCCTTGCTGCTGGCATCGCAACACCCAACAGCAGAAAATACCAGGGGATGATGTGGAAGGAACTCATTAGTGAGTGGCATTTAAGATGCAATCCAGTAACACGAACATGGGATTTATAATATCAACAGAGAATGATTGACATCTTCTAAACTGGTGGAGTTTTTCTTTTCTCTCCAGTGAGTGTGCTAACAAAGCAATCAAAAACTCTGCTATTAGGGATTCGTGATGTAATCTAAGGGAAAGTACAAGTCTATATTTGGTAACACTTAATGACCATCCCCCGGCAACAAGCATAACAACCCGTCGTCAGGTGAACAAGCTGTCCAGTGTGCACAATAAACCATATTGCAGCAACAAATGTAAATCCACAGGAAAGTGATTTATCTGTGCACACTGCGTCACACTGAATACTAGTGTGAGTTGATTTTGTCGTTAGCTAAAAACTGCTGCTGGCAGATGGCTCAAGGTATCGTTTTAACATTATTATTTATAGGTAATTGTTGTAAAACTGGTGCCGCAGCAAAATAAAGGCTGTAGCACAAACATATATATACATATCAGATAACATACTGCTTTTAAGCAAGCTGTAAGTACATTTAAATGCTTTTACAAATAGATCATGAACACCTCAGCCATTACACACATTATAATCAATCATGGAAATTATACAGAAAAGCCATTAGTGCTTTTGTGCCTCCTGCAGCACACTTAAAGCTAATTGTCAGAAGTTTTTATTGATTTCCAGTGGAAATACGAAGATTTTTTTTATTAAAGGTCCGTTTCACCATATTTTTACCCACACTGTATATCCTAATGCAACAATTTGTCTTCACAGATTACAGTAAATTATACCCTGTGTGCATCTTAGAATTTATATGTCAGAAGAGGTCATTAAAAAAAACGTACTGTACTAATTGTTTTGGTAGAATTTTATGTCGCTATTGGGATTTGAAAAAAAACAATTAAACATAAATTCATTGAACCTGTTGAAAATCAAACTCTTTCTATACCGATTAACAAAAAATTTTATGACACTTTATGTACACTCCCTATATGGCATGAATAAAGCTTGTGATAAAGCACATTTTTACATTGTTCCTGTTTTCACCAACCACCAACATAATCCACTGCTCCAGGCAAATATGAGGCATATGATTAATGTACACAAACTTTATATACTGAATTTATTGACCCTGTTGAAAATCAAACTCTTCCTATATCGATTAACAAAAAAATTTATGACACATTATATACACTCCGTATATGGCATGTATAAAGCTTGTGATAAAGCACATTTTTACATTGTTCCACCACCAACACAATCCACTGCTCCAGGCAAATATCAGGCATATGATTAATGTACACAAACTTTATATACTGACTGGTTTATGAATGTCTTTCCTCTACAATACAGGATATGACCGCCTAAAGTATATATATATATATGTATATGCTCTGTTGCATGTGCCGTATGTATGTAAATATACATTTCATCACATACCTTGACTGGCTTCTTGCGCGATGACTCTGCCTCATTGTTCTCGGCCTCCTCGTGCTCCTTGCTCCCCTGGGGCAGGTTGGAGTAGTTGGCCAGGCTGCTGAGAAGAGACGACACCATGGGGCTGGTGTCCATCTCCTCCTGCAGAGACGCAAACACAAACAGCAAAGGCTGGAGTCAGTGTTTTCATCGCGGGAGAGGAGATGCTTAAAAAACTTTGAGCAGCTGTGCGTTTAATGCCCCAAAGAACTGTAACATCAAGATTGTACTGTTTTGCTGCTGCCACAAATCACTGCAGATAAATCACTATTTACTATGCTACAAACCTTGCTGAATAAAAGTGCTTACACAAAGAATTGTTCATTTTCTGATTTTGTTTACTTTTCTTCCTGTTTAATCTGGAAATCCCGCCGAGAGCACAATGTAAATACAGGTGTGAGGCGCTGTGGCAAATTACCTCGCTGAACTTTTTTCCTGTGGTAGTATGAGGTCTGCCTGCATTAACCTGAAGTTCCCACATGCCCTTCACACCGTAATTACCCTCATTAATCGATGTCACAGCCCCTATTCAATCACTGAACTGTGAGTGTTCCCCGCGTCTCACGATCGTGGGCGATTGTGTGCGTTAACACATCGGTGTGTGCCACGCGTCATACCTCAAACAAGGCCATGTTCTTCCCGTCATACTGCTGGCTCTTCTCTGCGGCGGCATCGCTGCTGTTGATGAAGGGGCTGCTCTCCTTGGGGTTACTGTCGCCTGGAAGAAACAGACACACACACCTCCACTTTTAGACTGGACGGCACTAGACACCAACATAATTTATGAGCCAGACGTGAGCTTCTTTGAGTCGAAATAACACTTTTGTGAGCCGACAACAACTTTCAAAAGGCTTTTATTTATTTAGAAATTCATCGTTTGAGTGAAAGAAGACGCACAGGCGGAAAGCTCAAACCAGAGGACGTCTGCCAGAGGAGGAGGGGAGGCTTGTCGTCTCCATAAAGCGCCCACAGTCAGAAATGCAGAGAAACAGAACCATAACTAATGGGGTGTGCATTCACAATATGTGCGTTGCTATATATTCCACATGGCCATGGGAGGAACACAAATTGGAACATCTCAATCAGTTTTTTTCACCGCGCTGACAATTGACGACATCCCAAGTCCAAACGCTGAGACGGAGAGAAAAAAAAAAGAGAAACAAGAAATGTTCAAACGCTCTGCAGCTTTTTACCCTCAAAACACAGAAACGGTGGAAACGGCGTGATGTTATTTAGGTGACAGCTCACTGGAGGCATTGTGACGCCACCGAGAAGCATCTGTCTACAAGTTCACAGTCTAAGGCGCAAGGCAAATCTCCACGCGAAAAACAAATCTGCAAAACAAACGGTGTTGGGAGGGCAGCGTCCGTCTCTTGGGGGATTTATCGATTCGACTCTCTACAGGATCATTGACGAGCTCATTGATTTCCCAAGGAGGTTTGACAATTTTTGCACAAACATCAGACGCTGGTCAATCCATTTTTTTGCTGTCTGACTCATGTGACTTCTGTGCAGCGACACGTTTTCTGTCTCTCCGCGTTTTCCCCTGTGTTTTATTTGTTATGCATCTTACACGCCAAAGCTGAAAGAGTTAAAGAAGGAAAAGCGAGCAGAGTCGCAGGGACACCAGAGAGAGAGAGAGAGAGAGGAGAGACGGAGCCGACCTTGTTCAATGTTAACGCGCCGATAATGCAAACTCAGCACTTTCTGAGGCACTTTCTGTTTTTATAATAAAATGATAAAAGGCCTATAAACTTGTTTATTGCGAAGCAGCCGCAGGAAGCCTGGGCTAAGTAGTTCTATCGTCATTATCGAGGGTTAAGAGAGGTGTGAAAACTTTTGAACTTCTGGTGTTTGTTGTTGTCTGTCGCTATTTGCCGCTAGATTTACCGAGGCTTATCTCGACATTAGACAGCTGACGTAGCTCTGCGGGGAGACAGATGGTCCTGCTGTCACTGGTTTGGACCTTCAGGACCTTTAGCACTTTTTTTGCAGGCTGAAGAATAGCTCTTGAATTCGCTCTTTTAAATAGCAAAGCAAAGTTTTCATTTTTTCCACTCTCCGTTGGCTGCAGCTTTTCATTACTGATTCATTTGAAAACTATATTTTTGGATTCATCTGTTACTCATTCAGTCTACCTAAACGGATGACAAACTCATCCCAAAGCGGTATCGTCAGATACTTCATTCAAAACCCAAATATATTTAATTTCCTCACATATGGGAGTGTGGAAACTGTAAATGTCTGAGACTTTTCCTAGCAAAATCTGTGGAATAGGACAATTAAACTTGTATACCAGAATTAATCATCATCATAATGCTTCTTCGTTCACATCGGCGGTAAAGCAGCGCTACGATAGTTAAAAGGTTAAATCTGTCAGGTCTGTGGATCCGGCGGAAAACCTGTCTGTCTGCTGCTTTTGTTTCTGAAGCTTTGATTAGCCTTTGTACTTGAACTGCCTCCTGACCAGACGTTCGCTCCTGCCAAGAAAAATAATTACATTCAGAATCACTTTATTCACCAAGTATGCTGAAGGTCTCGGTGGCGAAGGCGGCACGGAGTAAGCTGTCTTATTTGCGCCTTCCCCTTCGAGCGTCTCTTGAGGGAGACAGCAGATTGCTCTCCCTCTGGCTCTCGGTCCTGTCTTGGACCGAGCGCCACGAGACCGAGTTATTTATAGCCGGGATGCTGCAGCCATGTGCCATGACGTCGGGGCACCGCTCACAGCCGGCGCACTGTTCTACAGAGATGGAGCAATAGGGCCACTCGGACGGGGACGCTAAGGAAAAAAAAAAGGGGGGGGCCTGCGAAGATTCGGGGCACGAAAAGAGCACAGGAAGAAAGGCAGAAGCGGGCGGAGGAGATGTTAACACAAAGAGATGGAGAGCAAGAGAATGAGGGTGCCGATGAGAAGATGGAGAGAGACACAGATAGATGGGGCGAGAGCGAATAGTGACAGGGAGGGAGAGATATGGGCTCCGACAGACAGCGATGAGGTTGCCAGAGCTGAAATGGGAACCCGCAGAGAGGAGAAGGGGGGAGAGGAGAGAGAGAGAGAGAGGAGACAGAGGAGAGAGATAGAGAGAGAGAGAGACAAACACACTTAGGTCCGCGGCTGTAAGATGTAAAAGCTTCTGCTGCACTTAAAGTTCAGCTCACTCTGACCCGCAGGTTAAAACGTACACGGCGGTTAAAAGGGAGGCTAGAGGGTTTTCAGAACACGTGGATTATTTAGTTGTTTGTTTCAAAACTATTTTTACCTCGTCAGACCGCGTGAGGATGTTATGCCTCCGCGACACAGGAGCGTGGCGCGCATCCGCGGAAACGAACAGCGTCAGGCTCGTCATGCTCGGCGAATTTCGTGAGATAAACATCAGTGGAAGCAGACGAACGCGACAACAGAGGGAGATGTATCGTACATTCAGTTCTTTTTAATATGTGGGCTTGCTTCTCTTTTCTCTTTTTAAAAAGTGGCATTTTGTGGGTTTTGGAGTGCTAAAAAAAAGGCAAGGTGATATTCTTTCAAGGAAAAAACAACTGACTGATTGATCTACGGTGAAAATAACTGTTAGCTGCAGCCCGACATGATACAGATACTTAACACCTTTGGTTCAGAGGGAACATCAGATTGCAGGACCAATGAGGACCGGATCGATGGTGATCAGGATAAAACTGGTTTATGGTACTTTGCACCACACTACTGGCAAAGACTGCAAACAAATCTGAAGTTAGATTAGTCAGATCTGAGTGAATTTAAGACAGTAAGTGGTGACATGTGATGTTTTGCGTGACTAACTTTATCTGTACTGTAGCCAGATTTACTTAATTAACAAAGCTAAACTAACAAAATGTTTTCTAGATCGACACCATATACATCTGCATCAAGCAATTTACCCTTAAAGCAAAAGGTAAAACAGTTTAATTTGGGTGGAGGAAGTCGTGACAGCAAAAATGTTGGGATGGTGGCATGAGCACAATGAGCAGCAGCTGTAATGGCTGCTCTGTACACCTGTATGAATACGATTGGACGTTACCAACCATGTGATCTCCGCACAGCTGATGCACGTGCGAGTGACGGCGAAGCGCAAATTGAATGAGATTAGCCTGTGGAGTGTTTGTCATGTGAGGAATAGTGAATGAGTGCTTCCAGGATCAAAGTACATACACACATCAGCATACTGTCTTTAACACACACACACACACAGCACTTCTTAAAGGATCAAAGGGATAAATGAACACACACAGAGACACAAACACACACAAACTGAGTGTGTGTTGTATATCTGAAGGGCTAATGCCCCGAAGACAGCTCCTCTCTCCAATCACTTATCTCTCCACGGCCCATTTCTCCTCATCGTCTAATAATTAAAACTCCGCCATCAAAGGAATGATGGAAACCCCCTTTTTGGAAAAATGACAGTGCCTAAAAGAGTTGTGCTCTGACCGCAACCCCCAAGCAGCTTATCCTCCTTCAATCTGATGGGATCCGTCCAACAATGGCTCTCACTATCAAAGCCTCTCCCTATCTATGGTCAAAATCCAGAGCTTTACTGCTCACTGAGCATGCGATCTTCTTCCAAATCCTCGGCAAAACAAAAACACTGAATCTCCCGCTTTCTTGCCGTCGACGTTGTCCAGCAGAAGTTTAACGAGAACATGCCGAGGTTCACACTTGATGCACCGCGGTTTGTAACGTAGCCGGTTTTCACGCCAAGCTGGACAGCGAAAGGACGTGCTTCACTGTGAGGATTCACTGCTTGAGCTGCTCGTGCTGACTGCATTATTGCTCGACATAAAAAAATGACAAAGGTGTCTTGTTTGTAGCATCGAATCTGCATCAGCACTTACTGTTAGAGTTCATCTGAATTCAACTTTGACCGGCATCTATCCATCCGATGGCATTAAGACACTAAAATTAGTCTGTTAAATTAATTTTACACAGTTTTAGTAAGCTAATAATGCCAAATATTTTGTGCTTCCAGCTCCTTTAAAATGAGGGTTTGTTGCTTCAGTGTTGGTTGGAGAAAGCGATGTTTGATGTTTGATGTTTGAAGATTTGAACTGACTAACTGGGAAATACTGAATCTGCATTTTTTCCACTATCATCTGACGTTGTATTGATTAAATGTATAACTGACTGATTGTGAAAAGAATAGTTGGTTGATTTAGTTTCTGTCAGTCAGCTAATCCATATCTGTATCAGCTTTTATCAATAGATGAATGAATATTAAAACAGAGGTTCTGATGGCGACCAATCTCACTAAAGAGAAATATGTAGTTGA
>JAOXYL010000100.1:7707692-7729408 GCA_028564955.1 Terapon puta
TGTGTGTGTGTGTGTGTGTGTGTGTGTGTGTGTTTGTGTGTGTATCAGCGTGTTTGTGTGATGACTGCATAGCATAAGGGCGTGTAGTACAGGGGACTCTCAACATTAGATGGAGCTCGCTGTGTCATCAATCAGTGCCGTAGAATAATTGCACCAGTTTGCTTCTACTGACAGTTTACTGTCTGTAACCGTTTAGGAAAGTCATGCTACGGGAGGAAGACACACACACACACACACTCACACAACACACCCACACACACAAACACCGCCACGCAGAAATAAACGTGTTAGTTTTATTATAAAAGTATAAAAAAACTGAGCATATTTCACCTGATAAAATAAGTGAGTGCACATGACTCAAGAAGAAAAAAGCAAACAAACACGTGCAAATGCAAAATGTGAACACATACGTGTACACACGTTTGCAAAAATGACAGTCCGTGACCAAAAAGACACACAAGTAAAACTTTAAACTGTGGGTAAAAAGACTCGACTGTGCTATATTTGGATTGGTCCAAAAAGTAGTTTGGTGTCTGTGACTGAAGTAAAAAGTGACGCTGCCTCGATGAGACATCATTTCTAGTTTCATCTCCGAGCATCGCCCCATCCAGCAGACGGGCTCTGTCCTCAACAGAGGTCTGAATAAATATTTAATCATTTTACATTTTTTAGATACCTGTGTCAAGGACCGCTCTCTAATTAAAAAGGAATGCATCAACATGTCGTCTCCACTTACATTTCCTGACTGGAAAGGTACATTGTGACTCTGAAAGTTTCTTGTTGTGTGACAGGCCTGCAGAGCTGAGCAACGCTGTGTTGTATGTTCTTTTTCTTTTTTTTTTTACAGTGTTCCTCGCATCTGTGCGTACAGTCCCCTTCACACTGTGCCGCCTTCAACTAGGCAAGAGTCAAGCCAGTTCAAGCCGACCGAATGACTCCTGCCTGTCCTTCACTTTGACTCTCAGTGGAACGTGCAGATGAACTGCTACAAAACAAAGCAGCTCACAACGAAACTATTTCCAAGCTCGTGTGGTGAGAATATTTTGTGTGTGGAAAAGGACGAAAGAGACGGGGGGAAAATAAAGCAGATTGTGACTGTTTTTTGTTAGGAGAGAGCTAATTACAAAGACAGTTGGCATGCGTCCTCTTCATCTGTATCTTTGTTTGCCTCTGTATCACCGAACGTACGCCTGGACAGATGGGACACCGTCATCCTCTTCTTGCTGGATTCGTATGGCCGCTTTGGAAGGGAGGAAAAAGCAGCAGTGTATAACAGGGCTGGCAGCGTCCACCGTCTTTTGTTGAGGTAACTCAGCTGAAAAATGGTCTGCCAGAAGTTCCGATGCTCAGCTGAATGTTAAATACTCCAGATTCTTGTTGTCGGTTTACATGAAAAAAACAACAACAACAAAAAAAAAGCCGCTCAACTCTGTGTAGCCTGTACCTCGGTTCATCCAAAGCTAAATTTTTTGGTTCTTGTGGATGAGGGCTGAGGTAAGACGCTATCTAACATCTCCTCAGATAGTCAATACAAAAGGAACAGAGCATCATGAGGAGGAGTTACGTAATTTATGAATTTAAAAAGGCTGGACTGATGTGAGTGGATCCATCTGTAATCTCCAATATAAAAAATGACATGGTACCTGAACTAACAGGGACACTCCCTGCTGGAGTTTGACCTCTGACCTTCCAGATGGCCTGACCCCTTGTGATTGACAGCCACCTGGGAGATCGCTGGATTAGAGAACGCCTGCTCTCAAATGTCTTCTCAAATGATCCGTTGGCGGTGGCGTAAACACAGAACAACGCAAGCCTTTACCTTCAGTGGTAACACGGAAGCGGCGGTAATAAAAGGTGCTCCACTGCTGCGGCATGGAAGTCAACAGTTCTTTCGCTCGTCACCATCTCTGGCGGAGATTCAACAGGCTCAAGGCCAGTGATTAATCAGATGATATAAAGACAGAAAAGGACGGAAGTGAGGAGGACGGAGCAGCTGTTGCCATGACATTTTCAATCCATTGATAACCGATTGAGTGAGTTTTCTGTTACAGCACTGCACAGCTTCTTTTTTTTTTCTCTCTCTCTCTTTACCTCTGCTGCAGTGGCTGAGGGTGTCGCACTAGCAGAGGACAAATGTGGATAAGGTGCGTTGCGAGAGATGTTTTAACGGCGATAGTGAGAGCAGGCAGGATGTTTGAAAGCTTCTGAAAAGAGGCGATAACTGCGCACCTGTTTTGGCAAAGCCTCAGTCACCTTTGAGGGAGGGAGTAACCCACCCAATCCCTACTACATCTGCAAAGTGTCGGGTCTCTTTCTCGCTCTTTCCTTTTTCCTATCGTCCTGCCCTCGTCACTCTCTCCTGATCCTCCCCCCGCTGAGAGCTGAGCGAGGGGGGTGGTGGGGGGGCTGAAGGACTGCACGCCCTCCGCATGGCAAACAGTTCAAGGAGAGGGAGGAGGTGAGAGGCAGCACTGATGTAAGTGATTCCATTAAAAGGGCGTTGACACTGGCATTAGAGGCTATTGACACGGCCACAGGTATTAATAACATAATGAGGGTGTTAAACTGTCACAGTGTGCTTCGTTAACACAATGTGAGTGTGAGTGTGAGTGTGTGTGTGTGTGTGTGGGCTCTCAAAAGCTCCATCCAGCGCGACACTAGAGCAAGAAGGACAGAAGTAAAGGAGGTAACTGATGTCTTAATGGATCAGAGGTAGACGTTTTCCCCCGGAAAAGAAAAATGCCCGTCCTCTTATCAGACCTCACAGCTGTGAGAGCCGAGCTGAGGTAAGGTCACCGTCTGCGTTGTTCCGATGTCCGAGAGCCGGCAGCCTGGCCATCAGTCTTTACATGCAAATAAATGTCAAACTGAATTTTAATAAAGCTGAAATCTACAAAGTATTTCAAATGTACTATATTCATCTTTATGCGGAGACACCTGATTTTTTTTTTGGCAATACAGGTGCCATTTAACATCATTAAAGACATTTTTTACTGCAATAAAAGAACACAGTGAGAGCTAGAATGAAAAATGTATCAACGAGTTTGACAGTCCATTAACAGCAGCCTGAATATGGGCCAAGAGGAGTGTTTGTTACCTTATTTGGAAGTAAACTGGTTGAATCGTCTCAGCCTTGAGAAATTCTGAATCATCGGTCGTCATTTGAAAGTAAAACACTACATTAGGTGAGATCACCACGTCACCACGACGACAGTTTGTTCTGTAACAAGATTTGGAATAAAGTCAAGGATAAAAACTGGGCATGCCTCTGTAAATTTACTGCAGTGTAACAGACATATTCTGACTTCTTTAATAAAAATACAGAGAGTGACGATTCAGGAGAAGCCAGGATTTATTTATCTATTTATTGTTGCACATGCCCATAGAGCTGCGCACAAAAAAATCGTGCTTTTTCAAAGCCCTTTGAAATAGAAAACTTTTGGGTTCTGTTTCATTGCTGGAACAAAATGAGTCATTTAAATATGTTAAGTCAATATCTTATAAATTCAGTGGGCATGACATTTCACTGAAACAACTAAATAATTGAATGAAAGACAATGTGAAGAACAATCCATAATGAAAATGTGCTAGGTGTAGCCATGCCAACACGATGGAACTGCTTTACAAATGCAACACCAGAAACTGTCTTCTTTGTAGTTGTCAGCCAGCAGAAAAATACAGATTAAAGCTGAGAGTTAACGAGTTTAAAAGTTCCACTTTTTGTAAATAAATGCGTGCCCTGGTTGCTAAAGCCTCATAATGAGCACAGATGACTGACTGACTCGTGCTGTGTGCCTCTGACGCAGTCTGAGCTGGCATGGGAAATCACGGTAATCCTTGTCCTCAAAATTGCACCGAGTAGCTTATTTGCAAGTGACACCAAAATAAACCGTCAGGAGAGGAAAAAGAAGATCTGTGAGCTCGGAGCAGAAAGATGTGATGCACAACGCAGAGTCACAAAAATGAAGCGCTCACACTTCATAAGTCACATACGTCACTAACTACAAAAAAAAAAAGCCTCACTTGGTTTGTAACATTAAATCCTGCATATAAAACATATTATAGATCTTTTTTTAACCAAAACTGGATGGTCTCGATGTTACGTTGCAGAAATGACTGCACCACGGCATCTTGAGGTGGCTGTGCGTTATCATTCACTGGCTTGATTACACACAACACACATTCCCCAAGATTGCACACTGTTTGCTGAATAAATAGAAGTGGAATAACAACACAGCCTTTTCGGATGAGACCATCTGCACAATGTGACTGTCGCGTCTCTGCAGACTGGGTACTTGTGTGTGAGATTTCCTTTCATCTGCCTCGCCATCACCTCCTATGTGCACCGTGTTCGTCAAACCCTCAACCTTTTGTTCCCTCTGAGCGCCGTTCTGTGCTGCGATCTGGAATTATTGCCGCTTTCTCTAAAAAGAAAAAAAAAACCCCACATCTATAAGTCAGCTCCTCTCTTCGCGTGACTCGGTGAATCGCTTCCCGCTTCCCAATCTTCTGGCTCCTCCCTCCTTTTCCATCTCCCTCTTTGCCGTTTTCTATACTCATCACCGTCTTTTATCTCCTGCATCGTCCTCTCTCTTAAACCCTCCTCCGTTTCGCCTCCCTCTCCATCTCTCTTTTGTATCTTTCTCCTTTTTCTCCCTGTCTATCTCTTGCCTCCTTCTCTAGCTGGGGAGCCAGTGTGACTGCGGTGTGACCTACTTAGCTGTGCTGCTGCTGCTGCTGCTGCTGCTGACTGGCATGGTGGAGAGTTGGCATCATTACGTGGGCGCCAGAGAGGCTCCCGTCACGGGCGCTCCCAACAGAAACTCACCGAGCACCAGGAGGCGCAGGGAAAGTCATCCAACCACTCACCCCACATCTGTGCGTCTCCTGACCCGTCTGAAAAAATGTCGGCCCCAAATAGAGTTCGCTTTCTAAACTGCTCGTCCATCTCTCTGGACGTTCGTGTCAGACAAATTATTGCGCGCAGAAGAATAATACTGTGTGGACTGAAATACGATGAGATAGTTCATTGCAGCTGCGTTTGAATCCAATTTTGAGACGCTTCCCGGCGTATTTCAAGAGCCATTATATGTCCCCCAGTTTTCTAATAAGGTGAGTAAATTACCGAAATGAGATTGTTTCATCTAGGTTCCCGTGTTGTTAGATGCTTCGGACTGAAAATGGCAATCTGCTACACCCATTTGTACGTCCGTCTGTAGGCAGCAATCTTCATCATCTGTTCAATCACCCAGGCTGGCACCGCAAAGGCCAAGTGCACATGTCCTTCATTTATCCTCCACAAAAAAAAAAAAAAGGCTTTGCCTGTCTGATGCTGAGACAAACGGCACCGCACAACTCATCTCTTCCTTTTCGGAGAAAACAATTTACTCCAACCCCAGTGCTTGGAAAAGAAAATGTAAAAGCTTCCAAATAAGCAGGAGAGCAAATAATAGGAATTATGTCTACATACCGAGCACGCAGTGAAAACAGTTTGCTTTAATTAGCTACATTTTCTTTTGCTTTACGTCATTCAGTTCGCCTGACTTTAGGTTTGTGACTTGATTTTTTTCATGACAACTGAAGAAATGTGATTTAGGAGCTGTTACATTCATAACTTTCAACAGCCTTTACAGCTGTGTTGAACTGGTGAACGTTTGTACTGTTATTTATTCTTCATGAACATCGTTAGTTCACTAGCTGTTGCGGACTTCTTCTTCACTCTGCCTACAAAGCTTGCCAACTATTTCACTAGTATGTTCATCTTTAACCAGTCCTTACAGTTTGAGACAAAAATCCCTCATATTACTGCTGTTTTCTCCAACCGAATCAATGCAAACTGTTTAGTCAGAGCTGCAGACCTGAAGTTCAGAAGCTGTAAAGTAAATTTTCTGACGCTCGCTGTTTTGTTCCTTGGGGAAGCAAATTGTTTGAAACAAAAACTATCAGGCCACTTTCGACCCAGGTCTGTTTGTTTCTCTCAGTTCACACAAACCCACAGCGGGGCAGCAGCAACACGAGGACGTCAGAGATAATCAGGAAGGGAAAAACAACTTTTTGTTGTTTCTCTGTGTAATTCATTTCCTCTGTCTCTGCAGACATATAGACTTATATGCATGCAACCTTTACAAAAACACCAGTTAAATCCAGAGGGGGATGAATGAACAATCCTCCACCATCAACACGAACACGCTGCACGATTCTGCATCACCCAGAGCACTCTGGGGAAACCCAGGTGTTGTGTAAATGACACAGGAGACGCCAGCCGCGCTGTGTTTTCTTGGCGCCGCCGTGTTGCCACGCTCGCCCGTCACAGTCCACAGTCAAACGTGTCAAAAATCGAAGCTTAATTTCATTCGTCTCAATGGAAAGCTAGGTGATGTGTAGTTTTACAGGGTAACGTCTGCACTCGTGTGTGTATGTGAGTGCGTGATTGTGTGAGACCAACGCACGCATGCATATGTATGTGGTGACAAATACAGCTCCCCTGTGATAGGCTAGAGTGCATTTTCCTGTAGCTTCCCCTGTTTGCTCTCTGGCAGGGTTGCATGACCTACTCCAGATGTTGCGCTAATGAGCTGGGACATTACTGCCACCTTGTCATACCATGTACATTAATTTCGAGTAACAAACCTTTTTTGTTTGTTTATTCTCCCTGTAACCAAACAGAATTTTTGTCGTGCCGCACTTTACTTCGCCCTTTTTTAATTTTTGTGCATAGCCTGCCCGGTGAAATCACCTCTTACAAACAGTGCTGTGCGGCACAATTTAGTGGAACAGAACAATATGTAAGGTGATCCAATTATCCATCCACGTAGCCGAGCCATCAGAGATATTTTTATGAAAACAACCGCAGATCGTCGCTCCATAATGATCAGCCATTCCACAGAAACTCATATGTGCATTAGATAAGTAGAGGCACTCGCATGATTGCAGCGCACACAGAGGAGGGTGGAGGAAGATGGGAATGAGCACATTTCATTTCACAAATTTGCATGTGCGTTTCTGTGGCAGCAAGAGAATAATATGCTAGCTTTTGTTTGTGCTTTTATCAACATGACAAATCCACGGCATACAGATGAATCAATGTAGAAAAGCATTGTCTGTGGATATTTACTATATACATGAACAAAACTATGAGCAGGCATCAGTAGAGTAGAAATGCACTTTTACGTGAGAGTCAAGTTATCACGCCTCGCTGCCTCCAGCTCAGGCTTTACTCCCTGCACGCCCGGATTCCTCACGCAGGACTGACTGTCACAATCCATCTACATACCCATTACGCAGGACCCCGCACAGAGCTCTTCTTTTCACTTGCCTGATTAAAAAAAGCCTAATTAGCACGATACCATTCTGGAAAAACAGGGTTCAAATGATGGAAGCTGTGACACATACGCATAGTTCAAATACATTATAAAGGGTTTGCGTGGCGTATAATTGGTCGCCTCCAACCTCCGGCTACACAATTTTCTCATTCTTCTCTCCATCTCTCCAGAGAGGAGAGGACGCCCTACGACTCTAATGAAGGTCTGGTTAGGTTCTGTCATCTTCCTGTAAGACCACGGTGGACTTTACAGTAGCTGAGGTGGTCCAGGGACACTCCAGAGACTGCTGATGAATCATTAGCTCGGGGCATGATTGGCTCTGTAGGAGCGGTCGTTGCCACACACGGAGAACCTCTCTGAATCAAAAGAACCGTTCTCTTATAGCTAAAACAGCGGAGGGAAAGTCAGCCGCAGTGGCGAGGCATTTCGGGACAAAGGAAGGTTGGCGAGGGAGAGGCAGGAGTGAGAATTGATCAAAAACGGCAGGTGAAAAGGAATGTGAAGTCACGTTGCTATAGCAACTAGCCATGCAGCCGAGGATAAAGGCTGGAGTTGCATGCAGTCCCTTTCTCTAGCTCTCCCTCCCTCTCTCTCTCTCTCTCTCATCGCAGAAATACGAGCAGAGCCACTGCTTGGCCATCTGAGCAGCTTCCTTATGCTCTTGGTGAACAGATAACACGTCGAGTATACTGTCCATCTGACTGTGTCATTTCACATTTACTTGGGGGTGTGGGGGGGTGGGGGTAGCACTTTAATCCCGCTACGAGGTTTTTCTTGTTGCCAGAAACCAGAGAGTGCGATCCATTCCAGGATGGATCACATGCTAACCTTCCCATTTGTATGCATGAGACAATGTTGCAGCCTATATCATTTCTAGAGGCGAGTGCCTGCGTTGTTGAATAATGGAGCCGGGAAGACTGCTGGTTGCTACAGCAGCAGTGGAGCTCGAGAAAATGTTTTCACTGCGGCATCGTGCACCTGTTGGATGGGTAACACGAATACTAATTCTAACACTACAATAATAATAACTGGCTGGTTCAATAATAGTTTGTTGTTTGGACAAAACGCACTTTGGATACACATGGATAGAGCGGCTTTTTTCAGTAAATGAGCTTTGAGAAGTTTCAGGGGGGGCTACCAGAAGTCAAACATTTAGATTTAGTAACCCTGGAGGCTGCAGAGATGTTTGCGTAACATTTTGTTTGATGCCATCTGTGTCCATATTTATGGGTTGACAGAGGAGCAGCCGCATAAGCAGTGAGGCTGCAGTAATGGCCGAGGCTGTGAGCTTCTTAATGAACGAGTATACGATCACAGACTCGACACTAAGCTGACTGTCACCTCAGCCCGAAAGTGTTAATGTATACCCTCCTGCACTAAAATCTCAAATATGAATCTGATGGCCTCATTCAGTCAGACGTGGTTTGGCCACCCATGTAGCATTAGGCCTGTCAGGCCTTCAGGCCCAAAACATACCAAATACAGATTATTATTCCCTGTTGCTTCCTCCTCTGGAACTGAGGATGACAGCTGCCATAGAGGCAAAAACACACAAAGCCACGGGCATGCTTTCTCTTTTTTTTTAAACTCTTTTTCTTTATCTGTCTGTCTGTCTGAGAAGTGAAAGCAAGGGGGCAGTCACTAATTCACTAGCCCCCCCACAACAAATCGCTTCACTCCTTTCTGTGTGATCAAAAGACACTTCAATCCGGTCAAACAAAATGCCTCATCCTGACTTAAAAAGCTTGGAGCAAGTTCAAAGATCGGGAGAAAACAAGTGCCCGCTGCGCACAAAAATAAAAAAAAACACAAAGCAGCACACGGGCTCGAGCACGCCGCATAAACACGAACCTGTTCTTATTACTGAGGTAATTGACTAAGCTGACCTGGCAGCCATCTTGTTTAGAGACATCTGCTGAGGAATCCTTTGATGTGCCTGAGCAGTGATGGCAGCCCCCCCATCCCATGAGCCCCTCTGTTTCTTTCTCCCTGCACATTGTGGCTCCTAAATATCAAAGGCTCCTTCGCTCCCTCGCTCTGCACCATCCACGATAATGAAATCAAGGGAATGTGTGACAAGCTGCAGCAATCGCATAGGAGAGGAGTCCGAACCACGCCTGGGACGCGGGGGAAGAGAAGGTGGAGGAAGTCGATTAGAAGAAATCGTGGAAAGGGGAAGACAGTTTGAAAAGAGAAAAGTGGGCGGTTTGCAGCTTTAGTGTCAGTTTTTGTTAACACAGCACAATCATTAACAACTCAAAAAAACTACAATTACTCTTAGGTGACCGGGCGCAGGGTCAGGGTCTTCAGGCTATAGCCCCAGCTGCGGTTAAAAGCTGCTGAGCCAAGGTCCCGGGCTGGGCTAAGCTAAAAAAGTAGCGGTCTGATAACCGTTCTGGGAGGCAGCTGCGGAGTAGGAGGATGAGGGGATTAGGACGTGTTGGGCTTAATAATCTAGACATCCTGGACGAAGATGACAGGGTGGGTGAGGAAGAAGACGAACAGATAGCGAATGCCGAGGGATCAGCGGGGTGTAAGTCGAGGTCCAGGGATTACTGGGTGGAGGTCACGGAAAGCTCTCGCTCTCGCAGACGGGAGCATACATGCAGAAATCTCTCCCTCAGAGGCGGACATGGAGCATGGAGCAAATGGACTGAGATCTGAGGGCGAAGACTTGACGGCACTTGAAAAATGAAAAAATTATAAAACGTGTGGCACTAGCGCTGAGGGCTTTCTGTTTTAAGCATTCATAGAATATATGAAAACCTTCAGCTGATGGATCATGAATTATGAGGCAAAATAGGAGAACATAAGGGCTTCTATTTTAAGAGGATGGGTGCTTTTATGTCCCTCAGAAGAAGTCCAAAGATGCATTATTGAATAATAAAAACCATAAAGGCCATAAGATCAGAATAAATGCATTCATTAGGGGAGTTACAATAGTGGAAAGTGTCACTACCATCACTTGAATTGTGCACAACGAATGACAGCATCTATTCACAAAAGTCTCGAGAACAGAGCACTGAAATGCCGTCTTCTGAGAGATCCGTTGTAATATTTCACGGGAATCAATAAAAGCTGCAAACTAAGATGGAAGTGAGGCTCATCTTACGTTTCCCAACCTCTCTGTGCCCATCGAGAACAACTCAAGTTGTCTCGTCATGTCAGCTCCAAATTCCATAAAACATCTTTGTGACAGATGATGTCAAATCAGAAAAATGAGCCAGTACATTTTTGTACTCGTGGTGTTTGTGTTTCTTTCCGCTTGTGACATCTCAATTATCAGAATAAATTAATATCCTTGGGAATTTTGCCTTGTAATGGTGAGTTAAATGTGTTTCAGCTATGGCCAAAGAATTTTTGGGGACTTTTGGGGTCATGTGACGGAGACTTTATCTGGTGACTTGGGGTCTGCACACCAAGCTTCGTCATCACAGCTTCACAAGGGGATAAAATATCAAAAGCTGCCAATTTACACATCAGGTACGAGCAGTGAATATGACAGGAACACTTATTTAGAGTTGTTTTTCTCTCTACAAAGTGTAAATCAAATATCAACTCTCTTTTTATCTCTTTTTTTGGTCTTCACCAACCCCAGAGGGAAATATCCAGCTCTTTGGCTGAAAATTTCTTCACTGTATTAACGAGGAAGACGCTAACTTTGTCCACCTGCTGTTTGATGCTGACTAAGTATAATACTAAGCATAGTGTGAGTTTTTAGAGGTTTCGTTTTACAAGAGAAAAATGATGAGAGTGGACCTAAAGAATAGTTGTAAAGCAAAAACAAAATCAAACTTCGTAAGTGAGGGGAACTGCAGAGTCACCTGATAATTCTCCATCGGTGACCCCTTTTACACATAGATTTACAGCATTAGTGCAGGTTTTTAACAAAACAGGCAGAAATGTGAACTGGTACAAATGTGATAAATAGAAAAATTTCATTTTTACGTCCCCAAAAATTAATAAAACTGTAAACTGGGAATCCACAGAGCCAGAATATCCTCTAATCCTGCTCACTAAACATAAAACATCAAACTCCGAGAGCGCCTTGAGAAATCCTCTGTATTTACGCTGCGGCACACGCCACACCAATCCCAGAGCTCTCCAGTTAAGTTGCTCCATTTCCTGTGTGACAATAGCTAAATGGGTTCCTATTGAGGGCCGAGATGGGACACGGGGCAAGTGGCACGGCTCTCCGCCGCCTGTGGAGGGGCCCGACTGACAGATGGTTTATTTCCATTTGCTGAGGATGCTGATAGGCTCTGTGGGCCGTGGCGAAATGGGAAATACTATTCATACCGGCATATCAGCCCCAGACACTCGCCCGACTGAGAGTTATGCAGACATGTCAACTAAGCTGTCGTCAAAGAGGGAGGGAGGGAGGAAGGGAGGGAGGGAGGGAGAGAGAGGGAGAGAAGGGGCGTCGTAGCACCGTGTGTTGAGTGGTCGGCCTAGCCAAAGGCGACACTATACTCAGGGGAGCGGTGCATGAAATTCATACCTAGAGCCATAAATATTTGATTGTGAGATTACACTTAACATCTATACATCCACTTAGCTCGGCTGTGTTTAAGTGGTGGGCTGAAATGCAACGATTGAATAAGGCGGCATTAAAAGTGGCTGCTGTGGGGCTGCGTGAGTGGCGTTTGATCACTTTCTGTGAGAGCGGGGGACTCGAAATTATGTAAAATGTTTGGAGATGCACCTGAAATATGGATGTGAGGGGCTTTAAGCATAGTCAATTATTAAATCAGCTGAAATCGTCCATACCATGCTGAGCTACTTGCGTCGATGCATTCGCTCCACGACGACACACACTGCAACGCCTGTGCGTGTGTGTGTGTGCAAGTTCAGCTAATGATCACACGGGCTATTAGCCAATAACAGCGGTATCAGTCACAATCTGTCTTCGTCGTCTGTCTTCTGCCGTGTCTGCTTGATCCCCAACAAAAGGACACGAGGGACGCTACAGTTGTAAAGACATCAAACAGCTGTATAGGCACTATAGACTGCTTAACGACAAATTGGAGCGTTTAGCCGACGATAAGTAATCTGTTTGTTTTGTGTGTGTGTTTTATAGAATTAGCTGTCTACAGTTTGCTCTGGCAAAAAGGGGAAAAAAAGTGTCCTCTTTCTACAATGAATGACTATTTTCCCAAACAGCTCCACTGATAGGCCTGCCATTGAAAATGTTCAAATTATAGTGTTGCTCTTTGTGTCCCGGTCATAATGGCCCTAATCCAGTAATGTCCTTGTACATTTATCTGTCACCTCAAGCAATGTGTGAAGGGGAAACAGGATAAAGGGGTGTGTTATTAACTAATGCAACAGTTTATTTGACTATAAGTGCAGATTAATACTGGGGTGATTTACCTCTTCATCATCAACTATATGATAGACATGAAATGTGGATGGGGGTAGAGGAGATATTGTATGTAAAAAAAAAACAGGCTTCAAATAACCCCATGGATATTTAAAATGAAGTAAAAAACAACACAAGAGAAGCTGATGGTAGAAGTGCTTCTGAAGCTCCCCACTGTTCTCTACATATAAGCCTTGGAAAGAGACATTTCATTACGCTTCCACCCACATCCCCTCCCCACCACAAACCCCTGCCAAACCATTTCCACTAAAAAACCTTAATATCCTCTAATGACGCTCTGGGTACCCTAATGGCCAGGAACTAACAGGAAAACTGGAAAGACAGAAAAAGCTAAAACTCCAGTTCTGGCCATTTCATCATTAAAGCCAAAATTGCAAACGCACCATTGGGCTTTAATGTGGTCAGTCACACAAATGGGCAGATTTATAATCAGTGTGGGCCATTACAGGACGGTGGCATCTGGGAAACAGGTTGCCGCAATGATTGAGAGGAATCGTGCCTGTAACATAGCGACTTTCATTAGTAATAACATCCCAATACGTCTGTATCACTAGTTATTAACAGGCAATAAGCTAAAACTAAGAAATGTACATATTTATCAGTCTTTATGAGGGCTGGGGTACATACGAAACACTGGTACCAACATTTGATCATTATGCTCCGATCTCACTGCCAAACTGTATTATATAATCCATATTGATTTGTGTGAATCACGGTAACATACAGTTCACTTAGGTCAGGTACAGCTGACTTGGTACTAAGGGTGGGTGATAAAATCCTATATCACGGTATATATTTAATATCCCAACTCTGATATATACCATGATGTAATACTTTCTCTCAAAAAAGATGAAGACAGAGGAAGGTCGGTTTGAAGGTACTGCAAATAAAAATATATGTAAAAATTCAATATAGCTATCAAATAGTCCCAGAGTTACACACACTTGATACTCCCTGAGGTGGGATGTATAGTCAGCACAGTACAAACAGTATGGAATCATTTCTGTACACGTGACGAATACATTAGTTAGATCAGTTATTCATTTACCATATTTTTTGGACCATAAAGCGCAATATCTATGAACGGGTCTATTTTCATTTATTTTCATACATAAGTCACGCCGGATTATAGGGCACATTAAGTGAAACAAAACAGTAAGTATGTATTACTCCACAAGGCTCCTGACTACGGAAGCCGCAATGCTCCAAAAATCCATCAAGCGGTGCAGCTTTGTAGTTTATCAAAGTCATACTAAAACATTTTGACACATTTTTGAGTGCCGTGTACCACATAAAATCAGTTCGAGGTCAGTAAGCACAACCAGAATTAATACATAAAGCGTTTATAAGGCACAGTGTCGAAGTGCGCCTTATAGTCCGGAAAATACGTTAAGTCCTAAACAAATGCCAAATAATTGTGTTTTCCAGCTTCTGTAAGGACATTCTACTTATCTCAATTTTAATATAATTTTAGGTTGAATATCTTTGATTGAACGTTAGAAACATAACCTTTTTTTATATCACGTTGACGGAACATTTCATTGATTTATTTTTCTATTCTTAGTGGCAGCCCTGTAGGTGTACATCCCACCATGCTAAATAGCTATTTAACGTGGACATAATAACCATCAGAATGAAATCCTACTGTAAACTCACTTTCAAGAATGCACCAAACCCCAAACCTCCTTGGGGCACTTCAAGAGGGCAGATCCCCTCTGGCATCTCTCCGGAAGTTTGCATGTGCATGTGTGTGTATTCATATATGTATATGTAAAAATGTAAAAACAACAATGTAAATGTAAATTTACTGTGGGACAAATAAAGGATGTTCTTCTCCTTCTTCTTTCTTCACCAATGACAAAAAACAATCCTTCCCATGTTTGAAAAAGGGAGAACATCATCTTAATTTGCATATATTTTTGTTTTTTTCCCCTCCTCCAGCGTATCCCTGCCTTTCTGTGTGTGCCTGCTGCTTTTAAGAGTTGCCTCATTACTTTAACTTGTTCACAACGCTGTATCAGTAATTAATCAGTGGTAACTTTCTTCATCATCTAAGCCGCATCATTTGCATGATCTGAACTTCAATCTGTGCATTGAAGTTGTGATGCAGAGGCACGCTGTTGGTGTTGTGCCCATCTGCCTCATTAGCAATTCAAGTCCGTCCCAAACATGTCCTGTGTGAGTGTGTGTGTCGCAAGTCCACTGGTGAACTGCTGGCCAGAGCGAGGCAGACTGTGAGGGATTGATCCCCCCGCCGTGCCCCTCCCCCACCACCCTCACATGCCCAATTACAAGACCGCGTGTTTGATTTTCGTCCAAGGCGGCCAGGCGCTGTTAGTTGGTGCTTCTACAGGCACCTCCACCGCTGGCCTCGCAGTCCCCTCGCAGTCCCTCTGCCCACTCATACCCACCAATTAAGCCGCTTTCTAGTTTAAAGACGCAGCAATCCCACAATGCCATGCTGCACAACAGAGGAGCCTCCTACACACACACATAAGCAAACAAACACACGCACACACACACAGGGGTTTCCACAGCTCAAACTGTGTGACCACATTACCCCACCCCTTAAATGTAAATGAGTTTCTCCACTGCTGCTGGCGGACTTCAGCTCTGGCAGACTTGCGGCGAATGAGCGCCGCTTTTTTTATTTGTCTTGCCAATATTAGCATGAAAATACATTAAAAGAGATCACACGTCTTTGAGAGCCACAGTATCGATGCACACATGCTCAAGGCCAAGTGCACACGTGATGGAAAGCACATACTGTATAACTACCACTCTAAAAGGAAAGAAAATAAGTATTTTTCAGTCAGCACATGGTTACCTAGGCAATTAAAGATGGAGCTGAGAGAATTGTTTAGCCTTCCACGGAGACGTGGAAGAGAATCGGAGAGAGTGCTGTGACGCAGAGACAACGTGTGCGCTTAGAAAGAGATAAACGTGACTTCTTCTTCTGCGCTTATGAAATGCAAATGATTTATGCACCAGGGAAATTCGCCAAATTTAAATACTGTATGTTCTCTATGAAAGTGAATCTACCACGGCAGCGATTTGCTACTTTACCAGGGAACGGCAGCAGAGAAACAGGACGTATGTATGTTGTTTGTCATGTTTAACCTCAGTGTAAAGGGTTCATATTTAGCAAATATATGGACTATATCCAACAGCCCAGGCTGTAACCATGGCAATGCACATTACCTACTTGGTTATTTTTCTCTCCTGAGCCAAAGAAAAACAGCTTGATAAAATGGGATGAAGCCAGACACACACACAGAGAGACGTAGTAACTGGGGTTCTTTGTTTCTCGACACAAAATCTCCGTGTACAAATCGACTGATTGTTGTGCGACTGGGCTGAGTGGGTATCATGGTTCTGAGGCAGGTCTCCACTACACACCAGCTAAATCACCGCAAGTAGGTATATGAGTGAGAGCAAATCAATACGTGGCTTTTCATTATGGCTCCATCTCCTGGCACAGGTCGGTTCACAGTAATGTCAGATAGGGTGGAAATTGAGAGACTCATCAAGGACTGCAGCCCCTCCAATAACGAGCTGGAGCAGAGCGAGGCTGTGTCAACACCCCCACCCCTGCCCCCACCCACCGTTGTGGCGCGCGTGGCCGTCAGTTCCTCCGGATTCGGCTTGATTTACTTTATCTGCCGTGAGCAGATTCACGCACAGCGGTGAACCTGAGCCAAATGGATTCTTTTTGATGGGAAAACCGCAAACATTCAAGGAAACGCTCACATCTTTAAGACCATTAAAGGAAAATCCCTCATGCAGATAAAGTGTTAAAGTATCAGTTTACAGTGCTGTAATGTATGTATTGCACGCCGTATTTTGATGTTGTAATCTGCTTTTCTGTTGCATCCACTTTACCTCACTCTGTCTTATCTCTGCCTCCCTTCATGGTTTGCTCCATTTCCAAGCATGCCTTTTGACAACCCCAACAGACCATATCGAATATAGCTGCAGAGCAACACTGATTACTCAACGGATATTTCTGCTTCCTCTTTTACTGATTCCAAACTGTGCTATTATTAAGAGTAAAATTGGTGACCTTGGAATAAAAGGCCTTTGACTAAGCATGACGTCAAACGCGCCTGTTTAACACAGATGTTATTATGACCTACTGTGCTTGCAATAAAATTACTTGACAACAATTATCCACTAAAGTGATGCAACACAGCACCGACAAGCAAAATAAAGGAAAAACCCTGCGATAAACTGCCATTCAATAGAGGAAAAGAGAGAGTTTGGTATTCAAAAAGAGCATGACCTTGGAAAACGTGCTTAATGTGGCTAAGTCAAACTGCTTTTAATTTTATCTCCCATTTCTTATATCGTGCAATGATACAAAGAAATCTGAAAATATCATTTAAACTCATTTAAACGACCGACAATAATACATGGAAGATGACCAGAGAGTAAACAGTTGTGAATTAATCAGGGCTTTCAATATTTTGGTGATTCAAGAAGACAATCTGGGAGCTATGTTCCTTTCTTTATTTCTAAGCAGATATTGTCCTAGAAGACGACACACATACCTCTACGAGTATATATGTCACCCTACAGGGATATAAACCTACTGGACTAGAACTCTATTGAATCTGGCGAGGTCGTAAAGTGGCTTGCTCTTAAAGCACACCAGCCATGATACTTAAACAAACTATGAGGCACGTGAAATGCCAGCATTTTCTCATTTTATCAGGTTATGTTGCCCTTGGGTGTTTTGCTCTTTTGATCCACCAGACGTTATATCACTGGCTTATTCCAGTGTTTATTTTACTCTCAGTAAAATGCCATTATTATGATTTCTCTGCGATCATTTATTACTTAAATGATATTTTCGGCTTTCGTATATCTTTTATAAAAACCTTTTATGCAGGAATTTCCATGATTACAGTCTTTCTTGATGAAAAAACAGTCTTCTCGTGTATTTAAAATCCCTAAAAGATTTTGACTTGTGTAGTTGTTTCATACAGTGATAACATGGCAGAGATACAGAAGCTACAGTTTTCTGTACATTTTTATGAGCGCAGCGAGGGAGAAGACGGAGGTTCCCGTGTTCAGCTTGGTTGAGCTTCTTTTGATTCATCTCTTTCCTTCCCTTCCACTGACCTCCTCTTCCCCTCCATAAACCCAGCCATCTATTTCTTTCGGAGGCCATCCATCCAATTGAAATCCTTTACCTCAGACACCCTCTGCGTCTGGTGTTTTCTACCACTGTTTTTGTTGCCGTGTGGGGATTCGCGCTGCTGTGATATTACAATTAAATTCATTCAGAGAATTAAAGTCGTGTAATCAGTGTGTTTATGTGCTCCAAATGAAAGGCAGTGATTTTGCTTTTGTCTTCAGCCTCAAATCCAACCAAATGCAACATAAGTGAAAATATTTTTTTTTCCGACAGGGGAAAGAAAACATATTAAAAGCAGCACATGTATGACTAATGGTGGTTTCTTAAACGTGTGTGCACATGCGCGTGGCCCTGTTTGTGCACGCTTTTGTGCGAGCTTTTCATCAGAACAGTGTGAGTCAACAGCAAGCTTTGGGGAAGCAGGGCCCTTCACCGCTGATTATACTCTCCTGCATATTAATTGACAAACCAATGAATGAATACCCATCCATTATATCTGGACACCCACTACTGATGGCAACCATACTCTAATTAGCAAGAAAACCAATTCATCTGCCCCATCGTTACGCAAGCCACTGTATCCATGTTTCATTAATACCTACCTTTATTAAATCCAATTAAGTGACATATAATTAGCATCTATATTTGGACTTCAGGAACCATTTGTCCAATGGTGGCTAGTACACTGACGAAAAATAGCACTGACTCATCAGCAGGTGATTTTTGTGAATGTGGTGCTGGGGGAGACATAAAGCAAAAAGCACTGGGAGCTAGAGAGAGCTAATACAAGTGAAGCTGTAAGTTACTGCTATGCAGAACTCATCATGGGTATTTTTGTGGATATGGAGTTTCTCCTTCTGAAAAGATAAGCGGTGTGTTTAATGAAGAATGCAGTGGACAGCATTGTCCTGCCAAGCAATTAACTTGGTTGACATGGCAGTAAAGTATTGAACTCGACCTATACAGTCCTGTACCGCAGGCACACAACGGGCTTATGTGTCTGTCTACCCATGTGGAGATGATACACTTTACCACTAAGCAACTGAAAATGCGCACACGTTTTTTGTGTGTGTGCAGCCAGAGAGCTACCTTTCCAAGTAACAAGTGCCTGTGGTTCTGTATTAGCCAGCAATCTCTCTCACTTACAGTGCATTTCTGCTCTCTCTCTCTCCATTCACAGTAGATAAGTCGCAGAGCGGGTAGACAGAGAATAATGACGTTGAGCATGCACAACAACTGCCTCCCTAGGAGAGGGCCCCAGGGAGCATTTTGCAGTATTATGCAGTCAGCCATAACTAAAACATCATTACAACCCCATTCACAGCCCTGACCAAGAGTACGGACTGACTGGTTGGATGGATGGAGGGATGCATGGTTGGATGGATGGATGGATGGATGGATGGATGGACGGATGGATTATTTACTATCATGATCATTTATATTATCAAATAGTCTGCTGAATGTTTTTCTGATCTCTCTTTGACTCACCAATAATGGGTTTGATCAGAAAAAAATATAGTTACAGTTGTTTATTTGACATAAAGTCCTCAAGTCAGTGATATTCAATTTACTAACATATACAACAAAAAAATCCATAGATTCCTCATGATTGAGAAATTGAACCCAGATAGTGTCAAATTAATTAAACTTCCATTGGCCGATTTATTGATTAATTGACTAAATGTTGCAACTCTAGATGGATAGATGGATGAATGGAAGGACTGGTGATGCCACAGACGTGAGCAGTTACTATGATTTAATGTAATTTTACATCATGCACGGCTGCAGCACGGTAACACCATGTTGCCCTCTCATTGCTTCCTCCTGTGTGAAGTCCAGTTGTAAATGTATAAACGAGCCACATAGAGTAAAGCTCCTCACGGGGTAGATGCTGATTAAACACAAATCTAATGGCAGGTGGAGTGAAAATGATTAAATGGCAACAAAAGAAAAAAGATCAAAGCACAACTATTATTCTGTATTTCAGGTAATAATCCTCAGGATTCTTATGTAACCAAAGGTGATTATGGTCAGCATTTTTAGCAATAGCCATTCACTGTGCTTAAAATGTGGACATGATTAAGTGAAAATCTATAAGATTTTTTCCCTGTTAGTGGGTGGCTTTGTCTTTGCTGTGTTGTATTCAGATTTGCCGATTGATATTGTCGACTGGCCAGTTTGTCAAAATGACCAGACTTGTTTGGCTGCACTGTTAACAGACACACCACTTGATTATCGATTGTATTTTTGAAAAAGAAGTAATAATAACCACAGTAACCACATGCATCTTCAAATAATCCCTTGGTTAAAATCCTTAAAGGATTACTTCATTTTTTCAATTGCAGCTTTTAATTATTTGAGTGTAGTTACTATTTATGTTGGTACATATGGTATCTACAACTATGTTTTCATGCTTTATTTATGCATAGTAAAGTAAATGGTCATAATGCATATGACACTGTTTTTAAAGGTATTATTTTATGTATTTTAACAGGGGCAATAATGTAAGAAACGTTTTCTAAATAAGCCTCCAGAGTGTGATCTATGTGCAGTAAGCCGGCTATCAACTGTCGGCTGACCCGCTGAGCCAAAGACCGTCCAGGCAGAACTCATGAGCAATATTCAATTATGCACACGTTACAAAAGCTACTCACTCATTAAACTGGAGCGAATAAACTGAACTGACACATTAATGAGCGACTGAATACATAAATGAAAAAGTGCAGACGGTAACAAACATTTGGAGAAGTAGCATGAAATTACTTTTGCTTGCTAACAAGAACCGAGGCAGCCGAACACTTAACAGCTCCCCTTAATACGGCGCCATAAACAACGAGCGCGCCGACTGCCCGAGAAAACATTGTTTACGCTGTAGCTTATCGTTGTAACGACGGCAGAATCAAAACTTTACATGATTCAGTAGATGTAGTATATTTGTTACAATATGAAAATATGTAAGATGGTTCCCTCCACGTTTAAACACTGGAAAACGAGAATGAACTCTCGTCTCAGTGCAAGCTGAGAAAAGCTGAGACATCATCTTACACCTGTCGAGGAAATCAACAGTCACGTCACCCTGCATCGGTTTATGTTTCAGACAGCTTCCCCTCTTGTGCCTGAAAAGCGAGACACGCTCTGCCATTAAAGCCTCTTTCTGTGCTGCATGTGGCTCGCCATAACTTCACCTCCCCTTCAACTCCTGATTGCATCCCACCTCCTCGCGCTGCCGACACTTCACCCCGTCCACTGCTCCAAAGAGAGAAATCTGCAGATAATTAACAATACGGTGGGAGAGCAACATGACAACTTATGAATATGTAAAACCGGCATCCACTTCTCTTTGAGTTTCCTTCACAACCTGTTTTAATTTCCCTGAGAATTATGCCTTTCATCTCTGCAAGTGTATAGAAAGGTACACGGCACAAACACAAACACAAACACACACATACACACACACACACCTCCACCCCTGATGCTGTATGTAAGTCGCTGTGCTGTCCTCTCCCGGGCTGTAACCCAGCCGTGTAATGAAGGCTATAAATCAGCACCTTGGACAGAGCAAGGCAGCCCTGAGCTCCTGGATATACGTACTACAGGAGTCAGGCGAGAAAGAGGGAGAGAGGAGGAGGGAGAGGTTGGGGGAGGGGGGTACTTTCAGCACCAGGGGAGAACGGACAGCGACAGCCTCTGACATTCCTACTGTAAAGAGGCGAAAAGCCCTCCCTATCTGGAGCTGCCCTGCATAGTACTGATGACTAAACACAGTTATTCAGGTTGTTGCACAGCTAGCTTAGCAGAGCTGTGATTCAGATGAAAGGGATTGAGAGGGGGTGGGGGGGTGGATGGATGTGTGTGTGTGTGTGTGTGTGTG
>JAOXYL010000100.1:7748297-7765797 GCA_028564955.1 Terapon puta
GAGGCACTAAATTCCCTCCTAGTGATTGGCTCTGGCATCTTTGGAAGAGCCTCATAGCACACACACACTCACACACACACTCACACACACACACACTCACACACATCTTGGACATCCAGGACTGAGGGGAGAGAATTTCTCTGGTTCTAGTCCTCTGACTTTGTAATTTACAGCGACGATTTCAAGATAATAAAAAGAAAAAGAAAAGAAAAACAGTGTTCTGTCTTGGGAAACTATCGTCTGCCTCAAAGTGTTGTTTTGCTGGCTGGCTGGCTGGCTAACTTAGCTGGCTGGTTTACGGTGAGGCTGGCGCATCACCTGCACAAGGTCTTTTTCATCTCAGCTGATATCACAGAAATACTAAGGTAAAATTATCCTCTTCTCTAAACAGTGTGATGGAAAATGGTTTTACCTTTGCATTAAAAGTGCAACAGTGGTTGAGCTAGAAATATTTCAAGACCAGCATCAGAGAGTACTAACCTGTTATTCCAGAGGACAACAAACACCAGAAATCCAAAAAACTAAACTCACAGCTTATTAAGTATCATTACCAACTGTTGAATATATTCAGACACTAGTATCAACTCCACTTGGCCGTCCAAAGCCTCGGACAGAAGAGGCTTCAGTAAATAATTCGCAATGAGAATATACTGTGGCGTGTCAGCAGTTCGATGCTGCTGCCCTTTCGTGCCGAGAACTTTTCCACAGCAGCGAGGCACAGAGTGAAACTACACTTCAGCGTCCTCTGAGAAATGTAAGAAATGTTAGACATTTTGAGGGGCATTTCATCAGAGCTCCCACGTCGGTGCTTCAAATCTCCTGTGTGCTCTAATGGGCTCCCTACTGGACCCGAGCAGGGCTTGGACATGTCAAGTGGTGCTAAACAGCCTCAGTCCGCTGCTGATCAGTAAACGATGGTGAAAATGTCCACTTTTAACCATGGCCAAGGAGGCTGTGGTGTATAATTTGCCTGCGTATAATAAGAAGGATATCCGAAATATGTTAGAGTAACATCATACAGGCGTATGCTGTAACATTTCCACAGTATTTTTGCCACTTTCCACTGAACTACTGCACTTAATTGAATGGGAAAAAAAATCTGGTACGTGTATCTTGGTAGTGTTTATCGTTACGCGTGTTCAACTGCAGATTAGGATTAAGTTTTCCGAACATTTCCAAACATTACCACCGGCTTTAAGTACCACAGCTTTGGACTTTATTGGCCGATAATGAAAAAGTGATAGCAGGATAACGGGAGAGGGATTCATTATTCATAGGAGGTTGATGTACCAACAAAATTTCACAACGTATGCAATATTTAGAGAGGATGAATGTTTCATGAGAGGAGGTGACTATAATGTGAATGCTGTGGTATCCTGTTTTACATTTGACTCCGATACTCCGGGGAAAAATTGAACACTCTCTGCCTCGCCTTGCTTGTTAGCACTTACGATGTCACGCCGCATTATCTGTGTGTGTGTGCGCATCTATGTGTGTGTATATTTGTGTAAAGTGTCAAAATAGCTCTGTGAATAGCACTGTCGGCCGCCAAATCTCGAGAGGGTTCAGTAGGTAAGAGGGAGAGGTTAAGACAGACAGAATGAGGTGGACATTTTTCCAGCTTCTCTCAATATCAAAATCTTGAATCCTCTCGGCTGAGGAGTTGTGAAGTAAACAGTTTTTCTCTCTATATCACAGCTCACAGGGTAGATTTTCTGGCTTATAGGATTTAGATTTCCACACACAATATAGCCAGTGCGGTATGTTCTAATCAAATCATCTGTGGGTGATATTACCCAATAATCAAAGCCTTCGCATCACCAAAAATGGCCGCCGTATGTTACAGTGGTGTAAACCTGAGCGCTAGTATTTCCCGCCTCCGGCTTGCTTTTTTGAACGAGCTTGAAAAGGAGCCTCAAGGCGCCGGGCAGCGTCTCAAACAAACTTGATTTGAGTCGGAGTGAAAGTGACACAGTGAGGTCAGCCTGCTCCCTGCGGCGTCACCTGTTCCCACCTGACACACAAAACCGGTACGAGCTCGGAAACCAGCTGCTGAGTCAGCGGGTAGGGGGGGGAGGTGTTCGAAGGAGCAGGCTGAGGTGACAGGACAAGTGACGGAGGCAAATGAAGAGAAGGGAAGCTAATGTGAAGTGTGTTGGGTTGAGACGACAGCAGAGGGGGGAGGGGGAATGAAAGACAGAGAGAAGTGGAGGGCAGCAGCTCAGTGAAATTTTATGTCGAGCAAGTTGGACAGGGAAGGCTGACCGAGAGCTGGAGAGTGAAGCGGGAGGGGCGGTGGGGGAGAAAAGAGCATCAAAGGAGAGAAGATGATGTAAGACGGTGAGCGTTAAAAGGAAAGCCACGTCAGCCCCGAGAGGCCTTACCTTGTTGTGTTAGCATCTGTCACATATTGGAGGGTGTTTGTACAAAGAGCTGTGTGAGGGTGTGATGTAATTAAAAAACAAGTTCACACCTTTACTGCTTTGTTTCTGATTTCTTATTCCAAATTAAGCTCAGGGGTATCGCTGTCCCTGATTTGAGCCTCGTAGGCAGACCTCCTTCTCAGGCTGCGCACCAATCCTGCCTCAGTTGCCGAGATCTGCCGACAGAAAATCCACTATTCTGAGTTAGTGTAATACTCTATACTATGGTGGAAAACTTTTATAGTGATCACGCCTGATTAGGTACATTTCTTTTCTTTATTTCTCAGGCAAATTGCCATCTAATTGGCATGTGTACATTTACTACATGAATATAAAGTAGGCTGAGGAACACCAAATTTCTGTGCTGCACCTCATTGGCTCATTTCTGGCAGTTTTTCATAAGCTTCAACAATTTTTTGATGACAGAAAATGACTTTTGTTTTCCCGTTTTCAAGATTTCACAGTCCACGCCGCACTAGCCGGGGGTGGCCACCTGGAAGCAGGCGGGTTACATTGAAGCATCATGTGTCATCCATATAAGCCGTTTCCACTGTATATCTAAAGTGACATTTAATTGTGGGCTTGTAGTCTACACTAACCAAGTACAAAGTGACATCACAGTAAGCTGCTGGTTTTCACTGTTGAGCAGTTCTACATGAAACATCTTTCCAGCACATTCACATCTCCTCTTCAGTTCCCACTGCATCTGCCGAATCCTCCCAGAAAGTAGTTCAAACAAGCCTGGTCCTGAGCCACTTAAGCATCACTGGAGCTGGGACACTCAGGGAGATGTTGGTTCAGGTTGGAGAAGACATTAAAACAAGGCTAACTATGGTTCTATGAATATCACATGTACTCCGTTCGGTCTCAGCTGGCTAGAGGGCCGTGTTGGTGTCTGTGGTTGACGGACGGCAGCTGGCGGACTGAGCGGCCGGCAGGGGAACGAGCGGCAAAGTAAACAAACCTGTGCCGGAGCTCACAAGCTAAGAGTAGACAGAGTGCTGTTACTGGATTTAAAAAGTGACAATCTAAAAATGATAAAACAGTAATAAAAAAAACAAATATATCATTCAGATCTATATGAATAATAATTAAATATTATTTCAAAATGATTTGATTGACTAGTGACTATTGATTGAGAAGTTCTATCAATTCATAAATATTCTGCACCATTATGAAACCAGTGTTCGGATTGTTCTGGATTTTGAGAGTTTCATCTTGGGAGGAAAAACTACCTTCAGAGATTAATTTCATCAGGGAGAAAATCTGTCTTCCCAAAAGCAGTCACCTCCTCTGAGGCTCTGATGACTTAGTTTGAATGTTCTGTCACAACAGGAAATGTTAGAAATGAAGAGTAAATAGTGCAGACTAGATGTTGGCAGGGGAGTTTGGATCGATTGACATTTTTGTCAATCAAGCTTATTTGGTTGGGGACACAATGGGTTATAGGTCATGTCAGTGTCTTGTTAAGGTGGAAGTTCACTTGTTCTCAAGGGAATATGCGTTGTAATTCAAGATCAATAATGACTGAGGTCACAGTTTTGTTGTTCCACCAACAAACCTTTGGATCTTCTGCTATTTCAAGATTAAATGCAAACAACTTTTTTCAGAAGGCAGTTTAGTAATCGCTGCTCGGTATATTCTCACTGTGCACAATAGCATATTGGTCCATTAATCGTAAGTGCTGGACTGCGCGTAGCGTCCATCTGAATACAATCACAAAATGGGGAAAAACAAGCTAACAACAGGTTATGTTCTGCAGAGGCTCAGAAATAGCACAAATATCTGTACCACAGATTGTTTCCAGCTCTTATGGACGTGCACTACCAAGAGATGATTTCACCTCATGGGTCTTGAAATATTAAGTTTGTTGCCTTGAGGGGAAATGGGCTTGAATGGGAAATAGGGACATAAACAATGGCAATAGCTGGGGACTGTGCAGAAGGAGCACCTCATTGTCTCTTTAAGTGTTTTCCGAGACTGAAACATAACCACCAGTAATGAGCAGGCCCTGGTTCTCAGAGGAGGCCTTGTTTATTTGATGAGGGATAGGGAACTCATTGTAAATTAAATGACATCGTGCCCTAGGATTGCTTTTATGTAAAAATGTCCTGAAGGACTGTCACTAGGGCTGCATAAATCCATTATTTCAGGAAAAGAAGTCCGTGTTTCATTGAAAAGAAATCACTGACTAACTGAAATAACTTGAACAGCAAGTATAAAAAGCCTAGAAAACTACTTCTATGTAAAAAATGTGTAAATGTTGACGTCAACTTGATAAACTTGAATATGAATGGACAATCCTGCCTCTTTGCCTGGTGGTAAATAGCCTGTACGTTTATGTACGTTTGGGACAGCGTCCTTTTTTCCGTGGATGTACATGTTGGTGATATTTGGGGCGTTCACTGTGTGCTTTATGCATCCGTGACATAAACAAGTGACTCTCTGATCTCTAATTATAAACAAATGAAGTACATTCATTAGTCACTGGATAAACAACAGGAGGGAGAGGAGGGAGAGGAGGGGGAGTAGGAGGAGTGGCATGGAGCTGCCACAAAAGGGAGATATTAGCCTGAAGGTAAAAACTTGACCAAACCATATTGACAAATCAGTATTGATAAGTATTTTAATCTGATACCCAAGTATTGTAGTTCATAATCTCATACATAGAGGGTCTGTTAAAGCCTAAATGAAGCAAATAAGCAGATTGGTGTAAGTTCTTGTGCATGGCTTTGTGGCCTGAACGGGCAAAGAACAAAACAAGGATGGTTTGTTTTTGTTTGTGTGCAGTTTGTGCTCCTGCAATTCCCTGTTGGAAATCTGGTTATTGTTTTCAAAAACGGGAAAAGAAAAAAAAATTCAAAAAAGCTGGAGAAAAAAAATCACGCACATCAGTTTTTTTGGAGAGAGACTTTGGAGGATGTGTTGCCATTACCAGATGGAAAACCACCTTGTCTCTGCTGTTATTAAACGGTGCATCTCCACCTCTTCATTTTAACTGTCTTCTCTTTACTATATTGTCATTCACAGGTCAATGTGTATGTTTATTATAGCGCAGACTAAATATAACTGCTGCATTTTCCGAGCCTACACACTGCACCTTGTACAACTCTCCTCTTTGATGGGAGCAGAGCGACTACAAGGCATTCAGATGCAGGAGCAACATTTTGTGTTTTTATCTGCATATTGGGCAACCAAGAATGAATCGTCTCCAAATCGTACAAGCACTAAAAATAATAGCTAGCCAATTATATGTAATTCCATAAATATAAAATATTATTAGGTTTTCAAAGGAATTGCAATAGACAATGCCTTTAACTTTCAACTGCAAGGCTCATTGTGCATTCAGAAGAGATTTTATTTTTTATCTTATTTTTATTTATAGGGACAAGGCGCAATATGTTTATTGCTAAAGATACAACTAAATGGTCATTTCTATATGTACTCTCTAGGTGAGGCCACTTCAATCAGTGGGACATCATTTGCTCGTTATGTCCGAAAGTGTCACAAATCACTTCAGGTTTGGAAATATTGCGGTAGTCTGTCAAGGTTCAAGTTCCTAGACATGGTTATAATCAAAGGTATGTGGTTAGGGTTATAGAACGATTGTGGTTAAGTCTATCTCTGCTCCGCCTGGTCGGATCCATGTCAGGTTTGCATGCTGATACACAGTTTTCATGGACTGTGTGCATCAACTGGAGGTAAATTTTTAAACTTGTCAACATGTCAACATGGCAGGACTTTACTGTAAACAACGAAACTAGTGACTGATCTGTGCAGCTGGGTATGTCAGCCACGCTGTTACACCAGCTCAGCGGGCGATGACTGTGCTCTGAAGAGATGTGTAGTGAGTATTCCCGGGGGACTGGGAACACTAATATGAATGATTGAAAGACATAAGAAAGAGGACAGGAGCGGAGGGCGGGAGGGTTAGTGGAGTGGTGAAGAAGTGGGGATAAAAAAAAAGGGATAGAGGGATGTGAGTGAAAAGGAGTGGGGAGGGGGGGTCGAGGGAGGTGGGGACTCGGAGGTACCAAGAGTGGGAGAAAGGGTTGAAAAAGAGGGATGTAATCCATGATCCAGATGGAGGGAGGCTTGCTGTTGGGAGCAGCAGGGGATTGGGGCTCTCAGTTAATGTGACGGGCATGCTGTGTAAAAATAGCCTGGGGAAGCAGGGCAGGAGTCCTCTATGATGAATAATACACAGAGGAGGAGGGGAGGAGGAGGAGAGTGGGAAGGAGGGGGCACTGGATCTCTTCGATAATAATATAATTAATTACAGGAATTCTGCTTTCTCATTACCCATCCAGTCTCTAAAATGACAATGACAAATGGTACCGGACTTCATGCTTGTTTATATATAAAAAAAAAAAAAGTCAATATTTAAAAGGTTGAAGATAAGTCAGAACATGCCATAACTCATGTGAGACCGCAGAACAGAGAGCGTTACAAAACCATTTGGGTCTTAGAGGAGTGAGAGGAGAAATGTGGAGCTTTTATCCCCACTATATCCACAGAGACACAGGGATATGCAGTAAGCTCTTTCTCGCTATCAAATATTCACACAGGGGAGAAATGCATTTTATAACACGGATCCCCGCAGATCTGTCTAAGACACTTTGTACCGTGCATCAATACAGGTACATTTTGTTCTATAAATTCAACAGGCGGCAGACTCATAAATTTCATTTTCTGTCAATGAAAAGCTCTCAGCGCCTCTTTGTGCATTACCTAACGTTACCAGACGGTCGTAATCCAGACAAGGAAATATAAATTAAGAACGCATCAGTGTTCTGTGGACAAGCTGTTAGTGACACAGCCCTGAGAGAAAACATAATTTATTGTTCAGAGTGTGCAGACGAGTAAATTTAACGCCCGCTCCGTGTTTGATTAGGTTTTCCCTTTTATCGCTTCCTCCATCAAACTCGGGCCACAGGTTCAACTTCCTGCAACCTGCCTTCGATGAAACGAACGCGTCTGGTCACACTTCCTCTCGCTTCATCGCGCAGCAGAAAAATATGAGCACAGGAGAAAACCTAATCCATGTCAAATTCGACAATGACAGTGTGTTTCAGCCAGAGTTCCTTATTGAACGCGAGCAGCGGTGGCGGAGCATTGTTTGAGCTTTACTTGTGGAAAATTGATTGCCACAAGCATTATGTTGCTGAATGAGTTTGTTTACCCTGCTCACTTTACAAAAATGATGGGGGAGATGTTGCAGCCACTCAGTTCTAAACTAATCACCCTGTCTCTCGACAACATAACAAAACAATGATGAATTTGTCTCAGTGAAAAGGTAGACAAATCGTGCTGTCCGTTGTTTGACTGACAATCTCGCAGATTGACCATAATGCCTTGCTAATTGCCAATTCAGCTCAGAAGGGTAGAGAGCTTTTACGACCATTATGTGTGCCTACATATCTATGAAGTGCACAGTAATCATAATGTCTTTAATAAAACCATTGTCCTGTGTGTGGACCTCTCGTGGTGCTCCTGAGTGAGTCTTTGAATGCAGCATCTTGACTGAGATTATGAAGCACATCATTACATCACTGACGTTGCATTCTTCTTCTTCTTCCTAATTACTTTCTGGGACATTTTGTGGCTTGTAGACTTCAAAGACTTGGATAAAATCTCTCCTGCATGTCAACAGTATATAAGTGTGCGTGTGTGCTCACGTACAGTATAGACATATGAGTATGCGTGTAAGTGGGGGAGGGAAAAGTATGTTCCAACGGTGAAGATCTACAACCCGGAGGCTAAAAATGGACTCAGAGTGCTTGCCATCCTCTTTTCCTGCTGGAAGTGAAACTGACATTCAAATATTTAAATGACAATGCTGGTGTGACATTGAACCCTTTTAGCTGATTTATCAACTCAAGTAGAAAGAATGAAGGGAGCCAAAGTGAAAAGTTTAAACCACTGAATTCAGGGGAGAGAGAGAGATAGAAGAGTGTCTGCTTTGAAATTTAAAAAGCTATTTATTTGAAGTTCTGTTTAGTGGAGCATGCCCTGCACAGAAAAACATCATTACACAAATATATGAAGCTTGTTTATCAAATCGCAAAAGGCTACAAGACTCTGCAAGAAACTGGGCAGAGTGCACAGCGGGAAGTGTGTGGTTTCAAAATCCCCCACCCCCCGCCCAAAAATGGGTGTTTGGGTTTATTTGTGACTTAACTAAACTCACACTGCGCACCAAAAGCAAGAAATGGCTTTTTTCAATCTGATCTCTCAGTATGCTTTGTGATCACTCAGAGAGGCGTGCAGGGGAGGGAGAACAGATGTTTGATGGCACAAAGGACGATGATGCCCATTTTGTAGGGCATCAAAAAATGAAATGAAATTGCAATAAGGGATAAGGCTGACTTTACTCAAATATGTTTCATTGTAAAAAATGTTATGAAGAGACCAACAATGGGTTAGAGTATCAATAACCTCTGATACTGCTGTCTGTTGTCCAAATTTAGATGGGTCATTGGGTCAAGTAAAGATGTAATGCACTAAAATAGCAGCCACAGTATTTTTCAACAAATATTACTTGAACAGAGTAAATGGTGCATTTTTGTGAGGACTACTTTCAGCTATGGAATAATAAACATTAGGAGTATTTATGGAAGAAGGGTTGACTGAAATAAAATATAATAATAATGATAAATAAAAAAAAATCTACTTTTATTATGCAGACAAATCTTGTTAGCAGAAACAATTAATTGTTGGAGTTTTTCCGATCATGCCCCTTAAGTAACAATAAAACAATGAGACAAATATATGACACCAGCATCGTTTTTTCTTTGCATCCGTACATTGTATGTTGAGAAATCAGAGAAATGATACAAAATAAAGCAAATGTTTGGAAGAATTTAATGTTTAAGAGCATAGATCAATTGGAGATCAATACTGAACAAGCCAATTGGAATGGTACTGAATTATTGATCAGAATCTGTTTCCCCAAATTTGAGGCACAGCGTTTAACACAAAATTCAATGTGAGCGAAGACCTTCAAGCTCCAGCGCTGTTCTGTAAAATAGACCTTCAGAAATCAGCTTCTCAAGCTCTCAGGGTTCGGCTGATTCCAGCTTTGCATCTGGAATCACTCTGGCGAATAGATCAGATAACAACATGTAGTGAAGGCGCTCTCACCCATCTGTTCATTGTCTAAGAAAACATCTCTTCTTTCACTCACACACCAGCCCTGGCACTTTCAAACACGATAGCATATATCCCTGAAATGGAGGGTGAGGGTGAATTAAATTGTAACAAAATATGTTCTGTTCAACGGTGTAAATGCTAGCCAGGAGTTCCTTTCCGTTTTTTTGTTGCTAAATCAATGGACACGCTTCACTGTGCCTCATCTTGTCTAAGCTCTGTGGCTAAAAAACAGTCATATTCTACCAGACTAAACAAGACGCAACCACATACCAAAAGAAGACTACACATCTACAATAAAAATCGTATCCTGCTTCAATTTACTGCATATCTGCTCTTTGTTTTCATTCCTATAAAGCATAATCTGACCTTGAACTCTGCAGCTTCAAAAATGTTGTTAAAAAAAAAATCTCACAAAAGCCAACACTAGGTGCTACACAAACGACCACGACGCATGCTCCATTTGTGGCATCCAATCCGACGTTGTACGAGGCGACACAAACATCTGTCAGGTTGAGGGGAGCTGTCGCTTAATCTGGCACTCGGTGAGAGATTTTGACGCCGGCGGCTCGCCCGTGCCAGCCGCGGAGTCCCGAACAAGGGATTGGCAAGCGCGGTGTGGAGCGAGCGAAAAGGAGTAGCCGAATGTAGCGCCATATTAGCTGACCCCAGATGTGTACTGAACATCAAATCCTCTGCAGTAATTCCACTTGCTGCTCCAAATACCAATCGAGGGCTGCTGGTTGCCATGGCAACGGCACTCCTGTCCAATATAGCGAGCAGTGGGTCTGCCAGTCGCTCTGTTTCTCTCTTTCCTTCTCTTTTTTCCCCCTTTCCTCGCTCTCTCATCTTCTTCGCTGTTTTATCTTTGTGTCGCATGTGTAAATACCACAGCATGGATATGCTACAATGTTTGTTTGGTTTTTTTTTTCCCCCCCTCTCTTTTTGTGTGAGGCTATGGTGTAACTGGCCCCATGCTGATAGTCCATATTTATGGACCGTGCTTTTAATGTACTGTAAGTAGGGGTTGAGGGATTTTTTTTTCCAGACGCCAGCGAGTCCTGCTGGCTCTGATCATGTTTGATGTGATCCGACGAGATGAAACATTAGCATTTGACTTTCAATCCCAATTTGCGAGGCTAGATTTGCGCGTAATCGGATATCTATTGACGGCCCTTTACACTGAGTGTGATCCGCTTTTCGTCTGGGGAGCATTGTGGGTTCAGCTGCACTTGCCCTTTTGCTATAAAATGGTTACTGATAAATCGGAAAATATATAGGAAACGCTGACAAGATAAGCTCCAAATTCATTGTTTTCACGCACAAAATGAAATGGGATGTTAGTCACAGCAGCATCATTCCTGTATTGACTTTTGTATTTGATCCTCTTTTATGTAATTTGCCAAATGGTGCCAGCCGATTTGTGCTGGTGCCCCCTCGAATTACTCCATCGTTCTTCACTGCCCAGTCCCAGATTCACCAGACTGCCCTTTTCCACTTGGCTGCATGGACGCTCATGTGCCAGGCTGTGGTGCCCACTGCCAGAGCTTTGCCCTCTTCCAGGCCACTGCCCCTCCTCCGCCGTATGTAGCCCTCACCAGGCACGCTTCTCTCATCTTGCCTCACGGTTCAGCCACCGGGCAGTTTATACTACAATAATGGAGGTGATGGAAAGAAGCTGTTGTTGGTTGTGAGGTCTTAGGTTTATCTAGCTTTATCAAGCTGCCTCAGATGTGACAAGCTTTAGAGCTATTTCAGAACAAAACCATGCTGTTTGACTTAGACTTTTGTATGATTTATGACTGGACTTATTGCAACATTCCCTGATTAAACAGTGTGACTGCAAAGGTGTTTCCTAATAACCTTGTCGGTTCATCATGTTTACAGGTGCACAGTGGTCTCAAACAGGTTGATTCACCATTCTGGAGGAGCATCAGCTTCTTGGATTGAAGGGTGAAATTGTCATAGGTCTTCACAGTATGCAGTGTTCCTTTCCATGGTTAAATCTGAATCATAGCTGTTATTTATGGCGCAAAATTTAAATAAACCAAAATACTGGCAGTATAAAAATAAAACTGTTATGGGAGTTGGCAAAGTCAAAATACTGAAAACTGGTGCTTGTCATTTAACACGCTGCCTGCTTCTAATGCCCTCTGTCCTGCACACTCAGCACAATTGTCAAATATGTCCTCACCTCATGTCCTCATATGGAACATGGGGTGAAAATATTAGACTGAGCCTTATCCTGCATTCACAGGAAAACCTGGTAAAAATTAATAGTGTTATTAAAAAATACTGAGGATTACACTTGTTTATGTACACCTCCATGTTTTAATTTAGCCAGTATTACATTTTGGCAAATCTGCATCATAAACAGTCATGCTGCATTAGCTGCTAACAGACAACAATCAGCTGGATTACTTTGATACAAAAGACAACGTCTGAATCTGATGATTAGGAGCTAAGATCTGACATTATAAGAAAAGCCTTTTTATATGAATTCAAATCGGTTTTATGGACATTTATTCTCAGGGAACGAGCGAGTAGGCTTCTCTGGCGACAGAAAACATTACACTGTTCAAGTCAGTGGTTCAAGTCATTGCAGACGTTTTTCTTTTTTAAACCGGACTATGATCCTTCTCTAAACTTAAAGATATAATCTTATAAGATTTCAATTTAAATAAGTATCTGCAAGTCACCTAATAATGCAGCACAAAAGTGACTGAGTCTGTGGCCCTCTGATAAAAGCCTTTGAATTTGCAGTTTTTCAACATTTGTTTTTTTTCCTTGTCTCAATTAGTGTTTCAAGAAAACAGTTACTGTGACTAATCAAACAAAGAAAAGGTCAATAAAAGTGGATGATGAAAGTGAGGCCCAAAAACACATTACCACCCTAAGTACCACAAAATAAACATATGTAGTGATTTAACATTTCCATATAATGCTAATAGAAAACATCTTTCAAAAGTATATGATAAATGAAATTGTGTACGTAATCAGCGTAATGTATTCATATTGTGTTACATCCTCTGTATCCACAAATTGTGTAAGACTTACTTTTTTTTTAACACAATATGATTCACTTAATTCAGAAAACACAAGATATAAATCTAGTTTCACCTGAAAATGAAACACATGAAATAAGTCATGTTCATAATTCTCATATTATGGGAACACTGCGTTGACTGAACATCAGCCTGAGGTCATGCTTAAACACAACAACACTGGACAGATGTTTCAGAGCTCTTGCTTAGATCATCAAGGCCACTGGGAATATCTGGCCAAGAAAACACAGCCATGTCTTAATCTGCTTTCACAGCTAAGCATATTTAGCCAACAGGATTACAAGCATGACCATCACAGCGTGCACGTGTCAGTGGAGAATATCAAATCAATGTTTGGTGAATACATAAGCCTCTTATAGATCCACGAGGGAAAAGCACAAACCAAATTATTTTGAGGTGTGAGGACTGGTGTCCGAGTTGGACGAACGCACTTTCGGAGATTTTAACAGCTCGCTAATTAGCGCGGCTAATTATTCTTTCATTAATTAACTTGTGTTTGTTCAGGGGTGATAAACACAGCCTTAGGAGGAGCTGGTGGAGGGTCTGAGGCATGAAATTTACTGTACTGTACGTATGTGGCACAAAAAGAGGACTATAAATAGCATGCGATTTTTAATTGCAAAAATGCAATATTCTTGAGTAGCAGCCGAGGGCGCAGAATTATAGACAGTAGGCACTGAGGAAAAGATAATGAACCGAGGAACTGAATAGACTTTTGCTGGGTTTAACTTAACAGGGTATTAGCACTTTTGATATGAATAAAAATAAATATGACATGTGACTGAAAGTTGCAGACCCCCACTTAATAAAAAAACATTTAACTGTAATTTATTTATTTTAATTTTCCACAGCAGCTGATTGACTCTTCTGGATTTGCACAGACAGAGCTGAACATCTTTCATTTGTTCTGAAGGGCTCGGAGTGTGACGTTCCGGGATCCTACACACAGGATGAGAGTAGGCTACACGGCGTACTGCTGCTCTATGACTGAGCCAGATACCACAGTAGTGAGATGAATCACTCTGTAATTCTCCCACATCCCGTTCGCTGCCAAGGAGAAACCAAATCAGACTGGTAAAAAGTCAGAGGGAAAAGGAACTCCACGGCACCTTGTTAAACCATCAGGCGCTAATGAAATCTTTGTCAGCTCTTTTTTGTTGGAGCATTTTAACTGTGAAGATAACACCGTTTATCAGATTTAGGGTTTACATGCATCATTCAACTGAGCTCCACTTGCAGCGCAGAAAGCTTCCTCTGTTAAAAAAAAAAAAAAAAGAAATAATAAACATCTATTTTAAATGGTTTCCTTGACTACACGGCATCCTAGGCACATCCATTAATAGCACACTGTGACGTTGACGCTGGATTCCTCTCTTGAATAATGGGTGAGAAAAGCAGAGAGAAAGAAAATGTGAACCTGTTGGTACCGGGTTTCCCTTTTCCCTCCCTCTGCTCACGGAGAAAACAAAATGTTTGACCACTATAAAGGGTTATTGGGATTCGACTGTCCAATCCATAGCACAGGGCAGTGTAGGAGATTAGGGCTGACAAGACCTTTAGCCGTGAAGAAAAAGAGGATGAGAGGAAAGCGTCAATGGCGACACAGCTCCAGAGGCAGCACCCGTGGTACTGTTATTCGCTGTCTTGACCTGCCTTGGGGAGCATAACACTGGGCATATATGAGGGGAGAGCAAGTGGCTTTTCTTTTCATCGCGACAGGAAGAGTGACAAATACATTCACCTCCGCATCTGACTCAATAGAAATCAGTTTGGGGGTTCAATTGGTCTGGTTCAATTCAATTAAAGGTGCGCACAAACAGCCCGTACAATTGGACTGGGTCAATCTAAGCCTGATGCCGAAGGACAAGCCTCCACGCACTTCAACGCCTCGTCACTACTTTCCCACTTAAATGGAGGGAGGAAAAAAAAAAGCCCAAGCAATTTTCCACTGATACACACCTACACAGACGATGAATAGTCACACTATAAAGCGAGAGTGACGGACATGGAGAGACGGAGGAGCGCGGTAATGAAACGAGAGAGGAGTGAAGGAATGGTTAAATCTGAAATAATGGCTTCATTAGATATTTACACAGCAAGCGAGGCAAGCAAATGAGCGGAAATGAACATAATAACGCAAGAGTCGTAACTTCAGGAGGGATATATGTCGTGCTCTAACGTCTGTGTGTGTTTTTCTGCCAGGACCTCTGTCATGAGAGCAGGTTAACAAGAGAGGCTTCGTTTTGCACAATTCGAGACTTATGAGCCTTCAGAAACCATTAGGACGCAATGGGAGATTTGCAGGCAGGCTACGCGACATTGCCTATCTATTACAGCAGCTTCCTTCGCTGGAGACAAAATCAATTTCAATTAAAACCAGGCCCGGCCAAGACAGGCCCCCACTTCTAGGCTGAGAGACGGGCGGAGATAGCGAATGACAGCTTCAACATAAGCTGCTGACAAGCACTCGGGGCATGTATTAATTTGACCCAGAAGTTAGGAGCAGGCGAGCACTTGGACCTGCTCGACGCGGCGAAAGCGTTGACGATCCATTGATCAAAGCTTGCATAATCCATTTCCCCATGGGTGACCTTTTGAGATCTGTCTTGAATTCTTCTTCTTTTTTTTTCTTTTTTTTTTAATCACATCATTTTTCATTGCTTGCCTCAAGTCAGTAGATGCACACAAAATCTATACAGGTAACAAGGAGAGCAAGACAGGGTAGTATTATGGGGTTTTTCTTTTTTTTTTCACAGCAGTTAAACCCTATTTCAGACAACAGATGCAGATGTTTCCTTCTTATTCTACGCATCTTCCACCTGTGATTCATTTGTTCATACATTTGGCTCACAAATTTCACAAATGACAATTACAATGCAGAACTTTCACATCAAGGTTTATGCACACACTTTATTTTATATAATTTCAAGGAGTTTTAAAGTCATTCTTCTTAATAATTCCAAAGGAGTAAAGACAAACACTTACCGCCACCTTTAGCAGTAAACAAGAAAATATCAATTCTTTTTCCAAATTAGTTAATCAAAACTACAAACTAATCATTGAAGAATACTTATTTTGTCCTAGATCATGGAGCAGGGCATTAGAAGCAAGTTATCTGAGAGGGACGGCATTTTTAGTCTAATAATCAACAAATAAAACTGCGTGTTTCCAAAAAAGCAAGATAAAAAAGACCAACACAGCTTTTACTCTGTAACCTTGAGTTACTGTTCGACCAAAAAGACAAGTGATGTCATATTTTACTTTTAGATTTTGCTCACTGAATTTTAAACTTCAACAAGACAGGATGTCTGAATAATTCACAAGAGGAAACAGGACAACAACACTTAGTGTACCACAGCACAATTCTCCTTTGTCATGTACGATAGTGAAGAACAAACGCTGGTTATTAGTCTCTATGTGGATACAGTTTGTAGGCCTTTCAGTCAGCGCACATAACATGTCACATATGTCATCTGGCATAAGTGGGTAATCCGTGCCAACTGTGACAGGCCATTACACGGTCTTCAGGGAACAGAAACCCTGACCTTTCATGGTCGTGGGTGGCCATGTTGTCATGCTCCTCTGTCAAGTGCACAGGATTCCCCACAGTCTCCTCCCACTAACCAAAACGTGAGAAGATACAGACACACAAACAGTGCACTCACGTCACACACACACGCACACAAAGAGGCACACGCGTGTACACACAGATTTAACATACTATTGTTCACTGATGCAAATACACACACGCATAGGCATCCACCCCCCCAATCATGCAATCCCTTTCATTAATAAACTATGCCTGTGCCTGGAGAGGAGTTCAAGCATGAAAGACAAAAGCATTACGTAACGCATGCATGGAATTCTAAATCACAGGCTCAGCTTTGGGTTTTCAGAAGTGTTCGCCTTAAATAGCTCGGATTATAACAAGGGATGCTTCGCACTGGGTTTGCCTCGGTCCTGCATGCCTGTGTGGCTAATGTGCCGCTTAATGCCTTAAGAAAGCGACAAACAAAATGATTCTAGACGAGACTTTTAGAGTAGACGTTACGTGTCCTTTTCTTGGCTGCTGTTGAAGGATAAGCCTGGCAGTATTTTGAATTTATGATGTGAATCAATCTGTGATCTTAGCCCATTTCTTTTTGCAACACTGTTGTCCAAAAATGATTAAAAACATATCAGTAAGTCACGCTGTTGCGCTTGGTTTATTCGTGTTGATGAACACAGCCACTGTAGATTATTTCGAGTTGATCTCACAAACTCAATCCCGCTGCCGTAAATACGCAGTGAAGCACCAAATGTGTATCAATCCACGGCTGAAATTAACCCCATTCAAATACAAACGCACCATTCACTTCCTTTAGACTTGGATAGCTTCCTTCAAACTATGTTGTCTACATGTTTCAGAAATGTATAAAGCATATATTATATAAATATATGTATTTTTTTAATATTCACATCAGTGAGAACTGAAGGTCTTGGAGCTGAGAGCCACAAACAGAGGAAGGAAGGAAAATAGATACTGTGTTTTTTTGGCCTTGCTTGGGAGTTGTAGTTCAGGGAGTTTCGGCTCCATTTGCGCAGTCCACTCAGTGTTTAAAAACTCATCTGGCTCTCTTTATCATTTTTATTACATTTACATTTCGCCCTGTGTGGTCTGTAAAGTCTGTGTGGTTTGTATTCAGCCATTACTACTCCACAGTATGTGTCTAGAATATATTATACATCCACTGCTTGTCTCGATTAGAAAATTTGGATACCCCACTTTCAAATTCTCACCGTATGCTTTTCAGTACTATCACATTCAAGTTCATCTTGCTATGAAGCTATCTTGTGTTTAGTTATAAGTTAAAGTGACACAAA
>JAOXYL010000100.1:7846946-7857476 GCA_028564955.1 Terapon puta
AGCCATTAAAGCAGAACCACTGGATGACTACCAGTTGAATTCGTACAGCTACTCAGATAATCAGCCTCTGTCTGGCCTGTCAATGAAGTCGTTCTACCATCACCTGGAGCAGGACAACAACCTTCAGGCCTTGAATGTTTCTCCAGCGCTGTACCACTTTTCTACCACTGTTGACCCCAGAGCCACCAGAGTGTTACCCCCCGATCCACTGGACAACCAACCGGTCTACTACCACCCCCGAGCCGGCACTCTGATCAACAGCCCCATGCTGTACCACGCTGCAAACCAACGCTACAGCAACTGCGGTACCGCCCTCCTCAGCGGCTCCCCGATGGCCTCCCACCCTGCCTTGGCTCCCAGAGCTCCAGTGGGCAGACCGAGCGAAGGTCTTCAGGTTGGTGACTCATTCGAGGCCTGCCTGATGTCAAGACAGCAGAGCTTTGTGCAGGCAGCTCCTTCAAGATACATCCAAGGTCAAGCCCAAGTGAGGGCCGGAGGGCGAGCAGAGCCAGGCGGCCACACCCTGACCCAGATCGGCTCTGGGAGGGGCAACCATGAGGAACGAGCTCCAGAGAGGATCACAGTCAAACAAGAGAACCTCCGCTATGCATGTCTAGAAGATGGTGAGTAGTACTCTAAAGAGGTCAGCATATTGTCAAAAAAACTTGCTTTTCATTCGTCACACAATTGCTTTTGTCCCATCCCACGTGTACACTATGATTTCCTCTGAGTATGGAGGGATTGAAAGTATGTTATCCCCGTTTTAAAGATAATCACATCTTACCCCTTGGTATGAAGGTTTTCTGTCTTTGAGCATCACAGTCCAGAACAGCTAAAATATTTTGCCCTCAGACATGTTCGGACAACAGGCCGTACAAACCAGTTTACTGATTGAGTTGCCTCAATCAGTCTTGAGTTCTGCATTTGAAATGGTAGTATTTTATGTGACTAGCTGTGCTGAGAGTAATTGTCAACACATGCACATTATCTTTCAATCAGTTAGTAACTCTTGTCTCTTTTAATCGTCGTGTATCTCTCCCTGGTTTTAAAGAACGCCCTCAGCAAGCCAAAAGATCTGTGAAATGTTTAGCTTAATTATAGAAGACATGCTGTATTAACTTAAACATAAATAAATAAAAGAGGAATATAGGATTTGAAAAACAAAAACACTCTTTGAATTTGAAGTGGAGTAAAGAAGACTGGGGGGATGGGTAATTGTGGTCCAGTCTGCAAAGCATACAAGCACACTGCAACTGTATGCTTGCAAATCCTGCCTTGTGGTTTTCTGCTGGGCCTTTCTATCCACTTTCCTATCTCTCACTGTCTCACTCTCTCTCTCTCTCTCTCACACACACACACACCCACGCAAGCACACAGAGGCTTTGAGAGTACGCCCAGTCTCATTTGAGATGAATCTAACTGAACTCGCTCATGATTGCTGTATGATGTATTTGAGAAGCAACGCCACCATGCAGTGAGAGAGTAGGTTATGTACCTTGACCTTGTTTGCTGCAGGGGAACATTTCTGTTTACACCTCAGTGATGGAAGACAGGAACAGGAAGTTTCGCGTATTTATATATGCAGACACCTGTGGTGAAAAGAGCGTTAATGTCTTTTGCTCTGGTTCCTGATGCAGGCTGTTGTAATAATGAAAGTTTAGTGTAACACTGTTGCACTGGCTAATCAGACACAGACTAACCAAGGTGTACTGCTTTGTTTATTATGACTATTCTTATTAGTTACTGTCTCTTTGGATTATATTATAAGTGATGATATTGGAACCTTTCTGTCAAAAAATCAAAATCAACGATCAGGTTTATTTTTGTTTGGATAGAAATCCTTGATCAGACCTAAAACCATTGGACATAATTTTATGTTCAGTAAAATAGAGACATCTAGTGGACTTTGATGTAATTACAGAACTGCACATCATCGCGGCGGAGATCTTTGGACTGACTTGGTGTTTTAACTGTCATTTTCTTGGTCACTAATTCTGATAAAAACAAAAGCATATATGCAAAGCATATAATACGTATACAAATCAAATGAGAATAACTTTTCCATAAACAAAAACATGGAACAAAGATTTTTAAAACTAATGCATATTTAAAAATCAAAAACACAAGATGAATTCCAAAAATTCTGCATGAGATAGACATATTGTTTTGCTCCTTCGCAGCTGTTATGGCTGTAGTGAACATAAAAGTTTTTGTTTTCCAGTGAATGACATCATAAGAAGAGACATGAAAGGCCACAACGGAGAGTGATCCCAGAGACCTGCAGCAGATCCATCAGATTTTAAGTTTAAAAACAGAAAGCATAATATGTGTACTTCAGGAACTATGAATGTAACACCCTTATTGTCTCATTTATGAACTTGTACTTGGAATACTTTACAATAAAGCTGGTATGAATTCAATTGTTGCAAGATATTTAAGGAAAACGATAGAAACTGATCCACTATAAGCTTATGTTGACTTATGTTGAATATTACATAAAAAACAGGTCACCTCTTTGTTAGTTTGTTCAATACTTGTCATGCATTTTAGCTTTAGAATTAATTTTAGAACATGTGTCATACCTGATACTGTTTATCTATTAGTGTCTTTATTTTAACTTGATTGACTTTCATCTGTTGATATATTTGTACAATTGCTCTTTGTAGGCATGTATAAAATATTTTATATAAAATAAATTCTGTTCATATAAATCAGTGTCTTTGTATTACGAGTAAGGCTGGACTAAAGTTTAAATCAATCATCTCAACTAGCACACACTTTCATTTCAACTTTACCATCTTATTTGACTGACTTTGTCTTTGAATAACCCTTTCTTTCTAATTAGTCAGCCAACATTACAATATTAAATTATTTTGGATATCTTATTCAAGCTTTTATTTTTATTTTCTAAAAAATATTCTACTTCTATTAATAACACAGGCTTATCAGGATTACCAAATGGATGGTCAAATCAGTTACATAAAAATTGCATTTTAAATGACAGATTTTAAAATGAAAATTCATAGGAATTCTCTCTGACTATTGAATAGTTGATGCAACACCATGTAAGCTCTGAGATCCGAGATCTGAGTTTTCAAGTCTAGCATAAATATATAATGTAGGGATGTCAAACAATATTAGTCCGTTATCACAAGTTTGCTATATTGTCTACTATTGTCAGTTCATATACATATACAGGACATACAGTGAACTGATAATACATTTTCCTCAGCGCAAACAGCAAAAATAAGCAAAGTTCACCAAAATAGCAAAACACAGCAAAACGAATACAACCACAAAAGAAAAAAAAGAAAAAGAAAAAAGAGAAAAAAAGACACACAAATATACATATATAGGGCAGTACTGCAAAAGTGGAGTCAGCTTATAGACTGGTTAAAGTGGTTAAAGTGAATGTGTGTGTTTGTTATCGGTGATCAGTTATCAGTGATGAGCTTCAGCGAAGTTACAAGGCTACAGGCACCAAATGGAAGATATACTGATAACATGCAAGTAAATGTGAGGTCTTCTGTTTCTTACTTGATTAGAAGTACAAGTTATTGGTTTCAAAATATACTTACAATTACCCTACTCATTATGTAGAAAAACCCAGAATAATGTATATCTTATTATTGGATTAGAATTATTTCTGTGTTAACATGCACAGGACTTTAATGTTGAAGCTGAGATGTAGTGATGGGTGGCTTGGAAATGTCAATAACATTTCATCCTGATCTATGATATTACAGCATAATTTGTGTGCTGATCGTGTTTTTGTAGTACTGAATGTGTTAACTTATTAGGAACTACAGCTATTAAATGCAGTGGAGGAAAAATATAATGTTTGTCTCAGAGAGTTGGTGGAGCAGGAAATGGAAACACTCAAGTACAAGTACAAGTAGCCTACCTCCAAAGTACCTCAAAAGTACTGTAAGTGCCATCCATCACTGAGATAAATACTGAAATAAAGCTAAATTTTAACAGCTGTAATATAAAAACCACAGCATTGCGTTGTATTAAACTAACCCTAACCCTAACCCTGTATCAGTGATGGGGTTCGATTAAATAACCAGTTTACTACAACTGTAATACCTGTTTTATAAATACCCCAAAATAAAACTAGTTCAATAGGAATACTACTTTTTTATGCATTGGACACTTTCCTCTAAAAATTTTTTTTTCCCAACCAGTCAGTGAAACTACACCGTTAGAGGGCGCCATTTTCAAACCAATCATTCACCGCGCCGGAAGACGGTAACACACATCACGTCACTTCCGGCAAGCGGATGTTTCTTTTCTTCTGCCTGCGTGAGCTAGAAAGGCATTTTTTATTTCACAGTGTTTCGCAGCTTTAACGTTTATATAAGAAGATATCTTAAATATTTGTTGTGAGTGTGACGTTAGCACTCCTATAACGACAAAGAAGACGTGACGTTTTCCTGTCGCTGGTAAGGTTATCATCTTCCGGTCCTATACTTCTGTACTTACCATGTTTATATTTTTTGCACCATGACAGATATGTCGCTAAAACCTTGTTGGCAATAAACCAATAAATCATGCATGATATTATAAGCTGAAAAATGCTCTGCTTTGTAAATGAGCCCCACCAGGGTCTACACACAGTTATAATGTTATGTGTGTTATATATGTGTATGTATGTGACTATATATGTATATATGCACACACTTACTTACTTATTTATTCATGTATTTATTTATCACATTGACTACATGAGAGCAGAATATATCATTAGCATCTCCAAGATTGCCTTTTGTTTTAAGTTAACTCATGTGTGGGTGGGGCTGCAGCTATGATAAAATACTGTAATATATAAATGAACCCCTCTTATAAACCTCTCCTTGAGTGACCACTTCTTTCAGGGTTTGCTGACGTATTGTCGATCTTCCTAACAGACCAAACAAACAACAAACAGCCAGCAGCAGCATCATGTCTGCAGAACTGGACCTGTCCCCTCCGGAGGTCCCTGAGCCGACCTTTCTCGAGAGCCTGCTGCGCTATGGGCTGTTTCTGGGAGCCATCTTCCAGCTCATCTGCATCCTGGCTGTCCTCTTGCCCACATCCAAGGGACATGAGCATGTATGTAGACGCCAAAGGAGCGACTGTTCAAGTCTGTTCCCCTCCCCCTTGCGCAATGTTTACCAGTGTTTCCCTCTGCAGATGGGGTTTGGGTGTAGTTTAGCTTATGGGGTTAGGGTTTGGAATACATCTGGGCTCAGGTTAAACTGAGGGGCTATACAAGTCGATGGGGAAACAGACTTTAACATGACTGGAAGAGATCAAAACATCACTATACACAATACCTGCTTCAAGAAGGGGAGTTTTTTTTTCTTGAATGATGGGAAAATGTATCCCTTCAAAGTGCTTACTTAGATGTACCTGCCAATGTTATTGGTGGGTATAAAAATCCCTCTCATCACATTAATCCATTTTACCGCTGGGACAAATACTGTCAATTTAACTCGCTAATGAAACTAAGTTTAGTTTAGTTTTTTTGTTTGACCGAGTTTGTTTTTATCACATTGTTAAGTTTGAATCATTGGGAAAAAATTAGACCTGAATAGCCACTATTGTCTTGGTTTTACTTTCGGAAGGGTCTCTTAACAAATTTCAATAATTCAGTCTCATTCATTTTATTTTAGATCTTTGTGTGAGGGCGACTTAATGCTGAATTTTTTTCTCAATATGACAGCATGGGTCTGAGTAGATTGTAACTCTATGTAATGGTAAAAATACAGCTAAACTGTTTTTACAGTAAAGCGTCTGCACACACAGGTATTCAGGTACAAAAATACCTGAGAAGTAACAAGGAGTCCCAAGTCTCCAGTAGCAGACTTGTGTCTCAGCTCAATGGCCTAATTTAGACTATTTCAGTATCACTTAAACTTGGAGTGAAATATGACTGTTCCAAGAAGAATCTCCTTTGACACCATACAGCCAAGTTCACTTACTAGGCTGCTGGTCTTTAGCCAAATGACTTGTGGCTTATCATACATATACCTGACGTCATTTAAAGTAATTTGTCAATATACAGAATGCCTCGGTAATTTGACCACCAAATGATTCAGTAACATTTCAGTAATATTTTACTGAAAGCTGGTATGTAATGAGTTTTACTAACCGCCGAACTGATGGCTACATCTGATAAACAACATCTGAAAACAATAATCAGAAGTGTTTGTTGCTTGGAACAGTTGCTGATAACAGCATAACTAGGAAAATAGTTCCATAAATATCTTTATTTTTTTCTAGACAGTTTGACAGGTTCTTTAGTAAAACATCTTGTAAAGTTTTAAACTTTTGTTGTTATTCAGTCAGAGAGGCCAGACATTAATTAGTAAGAGTAGTGCTGAATATCTTATTTTTGAATGTCCATGAAGACGGAGCCACTAAGGGCTACTCTCACTATCTCCATACCAACAACTGTCAAGAGAGATTATTTATAGACAAGAGCAATTAAATCCACAGTCTAATTATTCTATTTTCAGACATTGTCTTCAGATGCACTGATTGCTTTCCACAGTATGTCGCCATTTCATCCTTTACAGCCTTGCAGTAGGAGTGATTGCATTTGCAGAAATAGTGGTGAGAGAGCAAAAGTGCTGCAACACATTTGAATTTCTTTTGTTTGGTGTTTTTTTTGTACATTTGTGCTCTAAAAAACTTTGGGATTTAATTTTGAGAAGTCTGAGAGAGATGAAGAACTTAATTACCAAAATATGTATTACTTATCACTAATTACTAACCCCCATTCACAGTATGCTATATACGACCCAAACTTATGATTGAATTTTACTGAAAAAATACCAGGACAAACACTTAAGATGCAGGTGGTTCCATCTGTAAATCACACTAATCTGATCATGCCTAGAGGTCATGTATCCACATTGACTTTGAGGATTTATTTTGAAATGACGGGCTGTTTAAAGCTTCCCTTGTTTGCTCTACAGGAGGAGACTGAATCCACCGACGCCAAGGCCACAGAACAGATGAAGAAACCGAAAGGAACAGCACCTCAGATCCGACAGAAACCAAAGAAAGAGAGCAAAAAGAAGCGATAAATGACTAGATGACGATGTATGCGTGTGTGAGAGAGAGAGTGAGCGTTACCTGCTTGTGTGAATGCATGCTTGTAGTCATCAGTGAGTCAGCGTTGGTGGTTACCAATACAGGGATCACTACAGGTTTATGAGACACTAATGTCATATTACGACAACAATTTTTTTTATTTGAGACTATGCGTCCCACTGACATTTAACACAGTCTTACAGAGACCAGACTTTGATGGCGTTAGCTGATTGTTATACAGTAACACATTTTTTAAAATAATTGCATGTCATTGATTGAACTGTATTTGGATTACAACGGACAAATAAAGGCATTATGTATTCATTGACTGTAGATGTTTATATTCATTGTGAAATTTCCATTTTGTTCAAATGAGATCTGACTCGTATGTATGGCAGAATACTTCACATGAAGGCTTTTTTTTAATCAAGCAACATTAGTTAACATTTACATGATACTCTGACACCACTAATCAACTGGAATATCACAAATACATTACGACATTATAAATGTGAAGTACTTTATTTGAGTCTTTTCTTTCTATAACACTTCTATGGCTACTTCTTTTAAACGTTTGAATTAGTTTGTCTTATTGTATTTTATAGTATGGTATTAGTACAATTAGTAAAGGACACAAATATCAGTGTCTGATGTCTGCAACGCGTACTGAATAAAAAAATGAAGCAAGAAATAAATCGCGATTTAATTTATTTTTAAAAGTCTCAGCATTATACGAATTCACATTGTTATTAAGTCTTTTTTTAAATTTTTTTTTAGCAATATCACGTAATACCATATATTTTCGAAACAATTTTGACCTCCAACTCATCAGAGGATGTATCATCTTAATTCGGGTCAAGTAGTTCCGCTCCTAACCTCTGATTGGCTGACTCGCGTTACAAACTTTTTAAAAATCAATTCTAGAAGTGCAGGCCACAAAACGGTCAAATTTTAATATTAATGCGCCGACCCAAAAGGTACAGTTCACGATAGGAACGTGTCCGTCGCCTAGCAACCGATTTCTGCTAACCAGCATCGAAGCTAATCACGGTGTAGATGACACCAGAAAACCACGTCCCGAGCCTCTGTGTCGTGTTTTAACTACTTTTATTTATTTATATATCTACTGTGTATTTTTTAAGCCTCTCAATCGTGACTCCAGCCGATTCCCGAGGAGCTACACGGGGGTGTTTTTTTTTTGTCGTGCCTGCCAACGCCTCGGCGAAATTTACGGCGCCGTGCCACGGCTACGCAGCGCGACATGAATCTCCGCGACTCCCGGCCGTCGCTGCGTAAACAGCGTAAAACCCAGACTCATCACATTCTGCGCTCTCGCGTTTCGTCAGTGATGCGCTACCCCGGTGCCTTCCCCCCTACGAGGCATGTCCTCTCCACACCACACCACTCCTGCCTCCTCGCATGAGCGGACTCCCCCCAGCAGCTGAACGAGCCGCTTCTCCACCGCCACGGCTCGGCGGCGTTATTTTGTCCGCCCCCCCGCCCCTCTCCTCCTCCACCTCCTCCTCCTCCTCCTCCGCAGCTGTGCCCTCTGCTCCTGAAGGCAGCCCCCCACCACCAACACCACCACCGTCATGACCTCCCCTCTCTGCGACTCCGCCGAGGTCCGCTAAATGGGATTCGTGGCCGGCCCGAGGTTTCCACAGCAACCGGCCCTCCGCTTCTATTATTCGTCTTAATGAGGACAGCCGCGAGGATCTAACTCGGTTCCGCGCTGCGCGTCTCTGATTTTTGGGGGGCTGAATCTCAAGACGCGTCAAAGGTGAGTGGATCGGAGCCTGTGTGCTTTAACGGGAAATGTGGTGTATTTTTGGGGGGGAGCCGCACTCGGAGCTTTTCGCTTTGTTGTTGCGTATTTTTCCCACACACACGCGCACATACACACACACACAAACACACGCCCCGCTTCACGTCGGTTTGTGTTTCATTGTTGTACCGAGCCAGTCAGTCAGTCAGTCGCATGTTTGGTCAGTGCCAATGCTGCGTTGTTGGCGATTTACTACACCCCCTCCACACACACACACACACACACACACAGATACAGAGAAGGGGTGAAAATGCGCACCCTGTGTGCAAAATGTCATATTTCTGACTTTCCCACGACCCCCGACCAAACGCGCCGGGAAGACAGCGTAAATCCGCTGCGCTCGGAAAACGGAGCCAACAAAATGCATCGAAATTCAAAATGGAGCTGTAACAGCACCTGTTTTGATTCATCAGGCCGCATATGCGCTGTATGGGAGCCCACGGCAGCCACGGCAGCGTTGTCGCCTTTTTGTCCCTGCTCCCATTCACAAATCCCTGTTTACTAATGTGGATCGGGTCGGAAAACACGGACTGTTTATTTTTTTCTTTTATTATTATTATTTTTTTTCCAACCCCCCCTCCCCTCTCTCCCCCCTAACCACCATAGCAAAGACGTTATCATCTTGACAGCTGCTACTCCTGTAGGCAGCTACTACCCCACCCCTTGTTTCTTTGAAAGCAGCTTTGCTGACAACTGGTGTTTAATCCCGTGGAAATAGAATTTTAATTACGTGGTTAATCTATTTACAGTTGGTTTTCGGCTTTGGACAAGTTCCAGCTAATTTCCATGAGGCGGTGGATTCAGGTTTGCTAAAAATGAGACACATGAATCATGGGAAAGCTCAACGTTGGATTTTTAACACTGGGCAGCCATAGAAGATGCAGTAATAAATCAGCCTGTTTTTGTTTTAAAAAACAAAACAAAACAAAACACCTTGTTGGATTTTTGAAGGATTTTTTTCTTCAAATAATGTTAGTTAAGTTGAGAGAGTGCATGTTCTGTGTCATAATCCATAATGTCCACTCTAGTAAAAGGCAGTAAAATACTGATGTTAGGGGTGCAACTAAAGATTAATTCCACCATCGGTTAATCCACCAAGTGTCTTCTAGATTAATTGTTTAGTCTATGAAACGTCAACAGATGTTAAAAAATATTCCCAAAGCCTAAAGTTAATCTTCGAAGGTCTTGTTTTGTCTGCTCAACAGTCCAAAACAACAAAATGTTACAGTTGCTGTAAAATATAAAAAAAGACATTATTACAAAATGATTTGAGCCATCTGTTATTCATCAGAATTGTCACTGATTATCTATTGATCGACTAATGTATTCCTTGGCTAATAGCTGCAGCTCTCCTGTGTTCCTCTTTCTGACAGATCACATGAAGCCAGTGTGTTTCCAAGAGGCAATGTAAACATGTTTGTGTGGAGAACAAATGTGAGCTTATTTTGATATCGTGTAAATCTGTAAACGATATAAAGATTATGGGCTGTCTCTAGCACAAGTCATATGGATTTGTGGAGTTAATAATTTGCTATGTGTGGCACCTCCTGAGTGAAACGGCCTCCATGTCCTCCTTTCTCCACCATTTGCCCTCCTTTATAGGCTCTGTCATGTAGCAGCTT
>JAOXYL010000100.1:7929140-7947841 GCA_028564955.1 Terapon puta
CTCATTTTGAAATGATAAAACATTACTAACACCTCATAGTGTGGTCTTCCACACAATATTTAACCATAATAAAGTGAACGAATGAATTTACACATTTACAACAATGCCAACAAAATCTTAACATTATAGACTTTGTAACTGAAGATCTCATGTTGGCTTGAATTATTTAAGATAGTAGAAGTGTACATAATAAATTGGCCACTGAGTGTCCAGCTTAGATTTGCAAGCAATTATATTGGAGTGATAATGAACAACTAATATAATGTGGAGCAGAGCACATGGCAGAATAAAGACCCAATTAGTGCCTCTCATGAGTCAGCGTTAGGGATACTCGAGTCACAGTCGTAATCTGTTTCTCAAAACAAATGGGCAGCCATGATTGAAAGTTAAACTATTTCTGGAAACAATCTTTATCTGTTCTGTATGTCTTATTTATATGTTTGTTCATCTTTGAAGACAACCTGTTCCCATCAGAGCACACACAGCTTTAACTTCACAAAAGAAAATCACACATTTTAAAACATTAATGGATCTGAAATATCAGCAGGGCAGCGACATCCTCGGGAAAATGAGAAAAATATTTCCACTCAGAAATTAGATCTCACTTTTCTCCCATGATTCTTGGGGACACCTTTTTTTATACACTTGTACAAATGCACACCTTGTAGTCCGCGTGCATGACAGGAAATGACTTCACACAGTTGAATAGGGGCTTTATTCATTTAATTTATTAAGATGCTACATAGTCCAACCAGGTTGGGTTGTTTTATACACCAGAGAGACTACTTGACTAGGAATATTAATCTTCTTCTCAGATAGACTTATTTATTTATTTATATACATACAAAACAGTTTGCCGACTGCTTACATTGATCACGGTGATGGTCAGAGACTCCAGAACAGGTCAGTGTAGTGCGTTTTACAACCGGGCCTGGATCAGTTAGTATTTACACGTAATTATTATTGTTTGTTTAATCCTGCTTGGAGTGCCACCAGTTTACAGCGGCAAATTCTTAATCACATAACAGTGTACTCTTTGTGTTTAATGTTCAAATACTCCAACAAGGATTCACTGAACAAGAAGAATTTTCTGCAAGTACTACGTGACCCAGGTCTGAAAACCCAAGATGGGACTGTAGCTCAAGTCTGCTCCGCCCTCCCTCTAAGCAGCAAGTCATCCTCAACCCAACAACTTTACAGGGATACAGTAGAAACACAAGCTTATGTCTGTTTAAATCTCTTACCCACGCGTCCGATCCGTCTTCTTAACTTAACATGAAAACATGGTGGCTTTTTGTCCTTTATTTTTACCTTTTTCTTTTTTAAGTTAAGCAAAAGAGGATACGCTCCTGTTTACTTATCTTTTGTGGATAAAAATATGACAACTGATTTTTTTTCCTTCAAATATTGCAAGGCAGAATGATGCTCTCCACTGCTGTTTTTCCTCATGCAAATTTGTAGATGAAACAAGGTGATTGGATTTTTTTTTTTTGTTAGTTTATTTTTGACAAAAAAATAACCATCGGCTCTGGAACAGTACAACGTCATAATGTGGTCCCCCTCAAGGCTATGAGCTAGGCTGTATGCTTTTTTTTTTCTCTTCTCGCTTAAGAAAAAAAAAAAGTATGCCGCGCAGGAAGATCAAAAGGAGAAACGCTCTTAATCTTGGTGCATTAACAAATGAACACGACTTCAAACGCAGTGAGGGTATAACATTAATAAGCTACGGATAAATGCTGAACAAACAACCCCACAAACCGAACGAGGGCCTGCAGTGGAGTGAGGGGAAAGGAAAAAAAAAAAAGAGCTAAATCACCAGCAGTGGAGAGCTGGAGCAGGCAGCTTAAAACACTCAGTTGATCTCTGACATACATTTGCTCCAAAAAAACAGAACGACGACAAATGTATGGCTCAGTAGGAAAATATGACAAAAAGAAAAAGACCAAGGTCGCTTTGTTTGAACACCGTGACAGGGCCTTGGTGTTGTTGATGTTGTCTTGGAAACACAAACTTTCACCTCTACATGCACCTTCTGTCCATTTGTGGTTTCTCATTATATGTATGCATGCTTTCTTTGTATGCCTGTGTGTGTGTGTGTGTGTATGTGTGTGTGTGTGTGTGTGTATATGTTAACGTACTGTATATGTACCTCCATCTTGGCCTGAGAATAACTTGCCCAAACAGGTCACAAGGCAAGGCTTTCATCTGGAGAACATTTACAGAAATGATCTAATCCTACAAATCTGGAGCTCATTTCTGGTAGCTGCAATATTCTTTAAATGCTTCAACCCTTACAACAACAACGAAAAGTAAATCATAAAAATGCAACAGAACACAAAGTAAGAAGAGAAAAAGTAAAGAAAAACCAGAAATTGTAGTTGTGCAAACCTACAGCCAAATGACATATTATTATCACCTTTATAAAAGCAATTAAATAAGATTCAAAAGTCCAGATGCAACACTCTGTGTGAACGCATGCAATCAAACATCCCCCTCCGACAACTGGGGACGTGGTGAGCACTGAGTGATAGGTGACGGGAGTAAGGTAGAGTGAAAATAAAAAGGACACGAGGAAAGAAAACACCTATGGTGTAGTGTTTCATACACTGATGAAGGGTTGCTCTACAATCAAAGACGAGCCGTTTTGACGAAGCCTCTGATTGGAGGAGTCAGTTTGATAGCCCTGTGTGTAACCCCGACTGTGTGGATCAACTCTCCGGTAAATCCCTTCCTTAAAGGGGGTTTAGCTGGAAGGAACACCTGGATATACTGTACAGTGAGCGGGTGGATGGGTGGGGGTTACGTATACATATACACAGGCTCTGGCCTCCGTCGTTTAGAAAAAGAAACAACAATACACTAAAATGACATTCACACAATTGCAAACTGACTCAATCGCACCAACACTAACTCGCCGGTGTTAGAAAATCCATTGGTCTGAATCACGAGCATTAAATCATGTTTCCTTTACCCCCCGCCCCCACCCACAGACCAGTCATCTGTATACAGGAAACTTCGGGGAGAGGGCCAGAATGAGTATGTGATGATTACGTAGAGGCAAGACCTGTAACAGTAGGTTTGTTTCATAAGATGAATTGTTTTTTTCTTCTTTTTTCCCCCCCATACATTACTTTTGAATTTTTTTTAACATAAATAAGACTGAATCAAAACTAGTACCACACCCCTCCCCACCCCCAACACAACAGATATGGCATTTCTGATCCAAAATCCCAGATCCCGTGTTTTATTTTGATCCCCCAGAAAGCATGCTGCGGCCGACCGAACTGCGCTGCCGTCTGTCTACAAGACCAACTTGCCCACGATGACGCCCACCACAAAGAAGAGCATGATGAGGGCCACCGTGCGGGCGCTCAGGCCCTCCTCCTTCTTCATGCTGACTGGGGAGTGCTGAGATGACATCATGTTGCTCTTCCTCATCCGCAGACCGTCGTCCTCCTGAAGCGGGCAGGAGCGGAGGAAAAAAAGGAAGAGAGGGGTGAAATAAAGAAAGGTAGGAATGTAGAAAAGACACAGACAGTTTGTCAATCAGTCAATAAGATAAGACAGTATTTATTTACTAGCTCAAAGAAACAGGATCTGCTTAAATCTTCATCTGACCCAATCCCCAGAGGGCCGCAGAAGGCGCCAGGCTTTAACACACTTCATTTCCCAGCAGCGGGTGGGGGGGCTCTCTGTTAGTTTAATCTCAGCCGCAGGAGCAGCCAACAGTCGTTCTGCCTCTGGCAAGAAGCTGAAGGGGAGGAGGCGGTGCTGGTGTTTGGTGGGGGGGGGGTCGATTTTCTCTTTGCTGTCTGTGGTGTGTGTGTGTGTGTGTGTGTGTGTGTGTGTGACTCAATTCCAACCAACCCTTAAGAAAACCCAGTTTTAAAACTTACTTCACCGATCGTTGTGATTGATGTCATTGATTTTTGCAAAACCGCCTCACGAGCTTCGAAGCCTGAGGTCTGCCACTGATTATGGATATGAGAATTACACTCAACGCAAACCTCAATCTTGACTTACGGTCTCCGTTCAAACTCAGCAGAGGGTGGAGGACACCGCAATGAAAACTTCCTTAATGTGCTTATCGTGATTGTGAGCATTAATCAGCGGAAAAAAAAAAAAATTATCAAGAAACACAAAAGTGACTCTGGATGTTCAGTGATGTCATCTGTTAATTTTGATGATTGAAGAGTTTGTTTAGTTTTTTTTTCTTATTTGCATTGGGTGAAATTAAACTCTCTCTCTGCTCTTCTCATCTTCATTTAAAGCCTCAAGATTGTCTGGCTGTTTGAACTAAACCGTGTGTCAGATTCAAAGTACAGAACTTATTCAGAGTGACAAGGTGACTAATCAATTACTTGATTAACAGCATTTTAAGTGCGTCAAGTTTATTCTCTGAGAAATAACAAAAAAGTATTTTCTATGAAATGGTTGTTTTAAGAGTTTGTTTTTTGTCACTCATTTCATTTCAGCTTTAAATTGACGCTGAACAGCAGCATCTGAATGGACACCCAGGAAGTGTTTCTACTAACATCAGGGCAAAATGACTTTTTAGAGAAATATAATATGTGCTTTTTGAGTGTTTGATCATTCCCATAACATAGGGGGTGGATCACATCACACAGTGCCTACAGTGACACCTGTGTCTTCAAAAACATTGCAAAGGGACAAATAAAAAGTGACTGTGGTCCTTAGGCCGCCTCACTTACCCTGATCTGTTTGTTTTCTTCCCGTAGCCTCTGAGCCTCCATCTGCAGCCTCTTACACTCCTCCATGATCTTCTTTACCTCGCCGTCATCGAGGGTGGAGCTCATTGACTTCGTCTGCAGGGAGGAGGACTCTGACTTCAGCAAGCTGGACGACATCATCTTGTTGGACTCCATGTCGTGCTGTAAGTGGGTTAGAGGGCGACAAGTTATAAAGTTGTCTGTTGCTGCTGTGTTTCCATGGCGATTGTGGCCGATGACTTGGCGGCACAGGGGCGCAATTTTACGTTTGTATTTGGAGGTTTGCAGACTTTCGTTTGCAGGATGTATGTGCGCACACGGAGCCTCCTATCTCTGTGTTTGTGGGAGAGTTCACTCAGGGGTGTCTTCCATAAGTGGATCAAGCTGGTTTCTATCAGCATTATCTCTAACGGACTCTGTGGTGCACAGTACTGACTGGGAGCCGTGTGTGTGTGGATCGCGCAGCTCATAATGAATTCAAAACAACTACCATGGGTCCTTTTTCCTCCTAGTGTTCATGAAGCCGGCAGACTCGGCTCATATCAATATGAGAAAATGTCTCTACAGCCGTGTGGGGTCGGTGAGGAATCACAACAATAATAAACTGCATGTGGGAATGAACAAAGTGGCCCTCTGAAGGGTCATTGATGCCTGAGAGTGCGGCTCAGGCAGGGCGGGGAGCAGCGGAGGTGAAGGAGACGTGGGACATGATGCAGAGAGATGAAGACGGTAGGCAAGCTGTTATAGATTTAGAGAAGGAAAGGGGAACAGGCCAGCAGCCCGAGAGAAAACAAAGGATTAAAAATACATTGTGGCACCCTGCTGAGGCCAATTACTGTAATTTTGAAAATACCGCATGGAGGCAATGAGACCTGTCATTCGCTGTAGTTTCTTTGACATCAAATCTGTAGTGACAACAAAAAAGTGACTGCGTGTCGAGGTGAGCAGCAAAGTGAAGCAACAGCATGGGCTTACCGTTTTTTCATTCTCCACTGGCATCTCAAAAACACATCTCAGCTTGGAGTCCATCAGGTCTTCGGGTTTAGCCTCCTTCCACTGGAGCGACAGAAAAAAATGATCAGAATATGGTCTCTTTTATTTCTCATTAAGTTAAAATAAAATAAAGCTGAATGTATACATTTTCTATGTCAGATGTACATAGCACATCACAGTGATTGATCAGCTGTTTGCTATAAACTATTTCAAGTAATCATGTTAAGACAAAGCCCTGCGACTGTCTGGCGTTCAGTCCAGGTTGTACCCCGCCTGCCGCCCAATGATAGCTGAGATAGGCTGCAGGACCCCTGCGACTGTGCGTTCTCAGGAGAAGCAGGTACAGAAGATGAATGAATAAATAAATGTTAAGATAAACATAGTTGTGTTGTGTGTAATCAATTTCAATTCTCGACTCAAGAATACGATATGTTGAGTTTCAGATATGATTTTTGTATCACAAATCTAAAGAAGGTAAGACAAAGATCAACAGTTTACACATCTATGATCATAAAGACAAAAATATTTTATTAAGTCTATATTTAAGTATATACTAAGTGCTATGAATGGATTTTTTTTTCAGGTATGACAGTGTATCTGTGCATGTACCTTTGCAATCTCTCATTCATCCTGTGTTCTAGTTCTTGCATTTTTAACATTTTTATCATCTTTAGCTGGACTGTTATCAGGCAAATCTGTTCTGCATTGTTGTTTCTCACAACACCCGGAAATTGGGAACAATGGACACAAATTTACCACCAGGAGGCAAGCAGTCTATCTCTGTTGTGCTCTTCCTACAAAACCTGAACCTCAAAAATCTGCATTCAACTTCTGCTCAAGTCACGGGCTCGAATAATAACCCACCAGGATCCAGGCCTCGCCTCAGTGTCTCTTTTGTAACCACCACTCAGGTTGATCATGTGTGTTCTCAAAACACTTGTTGGCATGTTAATGATGATTTACTGTACGTATGTTGGCCAAGGCGACTTTCAGACCACACACACACTGTTACGACCAAACTGTGCTCATTGTGTTTTTTATTGCTGCGTGTCAGCACTGCAACACAGCAGCTCATCCAGACTGTGAGTCGACTGCCTCTTTCCTCACTGTTACATTCAAGAGATGTATTTCCTGCTCCGTTGAGGGGGTAGTTATCCCGTATCTGCTTTATGAGGCACGGAGCTATGTCTGTGTACAGAGCGTTTTTGTTTTTCAGCCTCTGCAAACACTGAGAGAGAAAGAATATTTTAGGAAGGAGACACACTCACCACTCCCTCCATGTCGGTCATGTCAGGAGGTGCTAACATGGACTGGACCATGAACTTGTGTTTGCTCTTCTCATTGGGGTCATAGTCAAAAGGCTGCAGCATAACTGAAACAAAAAAAGAAAGAGAGTGAGTCAGTATCAGCGTGGGAAGAAAAACGGGAGGTAAAGATTTAAGAAAGTTTTATCTCATGATCTATAGAAATAAAGTATAATGCTGTAAAATCTGTAGGACCGTTTAAATAACCAAGGAGTAGCATTTTGGGAGGAGCTAACAAGATAATCATTTTATTTTGTTAAGATTCAGTTTTACATTTCTCATCCTCACTCGGGAGACTCAGAAAAACATGTCACACAAAGCGTCTTGTTAGTATCCTTCAAACTGTAGCAGACACACAGGAACACACTATGATTTGTGGGTAAAATCTGTGGCCCCACATATGAAACGACCTGTGGAACGGCAGTCATTAGGCCTTTACTTCTCTTTGTCAGCAACTTTCCATCCCTCTCACTTTCTCAACTCTGCGTCCACTCCTCGGATTAAAGGGGAATTAGCGCGTATCAAATACCCACGTATTTGTCAAACAGTAAACTAGTGCCTCCACGTCTTTGAGTTTCCAGGCTTGTCCCTGCTGCTTGGAAAAAGTGGTGGGGATGATTTATTTCTACGTTCGTGTTACCATGACGGCGAAACACTGACGGATCTACAAATACCCGTGGGGGTAATCTTTCTAACAGCTTCCAAACCTGTCTTTTTCTTTCTTAACATTACATATCGCTCTAACAAAAAGCAGGTGTGGGGTTGGAATACTACTTTAACCCATCACCACATCAGTCCTCTCAGCCAGTGGTGTGTTATTTGATGTCATTCCAATGAATGAGAAGGTATTTTAAAGCTGTAACGATGATTTACAATGATTAGTTTCTTATGTCGGTATTCAAGTGCAGGGTTGAAGAAAATGGCTATTGATTGGTGATCTTTTTCTCCTTTGACTTCAGTTTTTAAATGAGGGTGTAATTGAAAGGCGTATTTTGACCTCAGCTCTAAGAATGTCCACAGTGCCTGTGTGACTCTTTGGCTTTCACTCGAAAACAAATGACCTCCTAATTTCAAAGCCGGTGTAGCTATCAGGATGGTTTTCATATATGGCACATGCCAATTCTCCCTAGAGTGGAAAACCTCAGAGATGTAGTGCACCATTACAGCAATCAGGGCAGTTCAATATCGTAAACCAGAAACAGACGGCACGAACAGATTGAGAACGTCCTGTTTGAGTCAGGCTCAATTTGCACGGCCATCTACCTTTGGTCCAAGGGGACAATACTAGAGAATGGAAGCAGGAAAGCGTGTAAGTTCTTTGAACAACAGTGAATAACATAAAAAAGAAAAAGAAGCCAAAGCCTGAGATGTAGGGAAAAAAAACACATAGCCACAAAAGAGGAGAAAGTGATTTAAATTCCTTTTGATCTACAGTTTTTGATCACACATTCACAAAAAGCTATGTGATATTGCATTCTTACTTCACGGCAGGTGATCGTTTATAAATCTCACAGAGGCTAACTAAAGTCAACACGGTCAACAAGATGGTAATCGTCTGCCTGCTTGTTGATGATGAATGGAAACATTAGAGGGAGAGGGAGGGAGGCAAGAAAACGTTCCTTTCCTGCCGCTAATTAATTGCGTCCCCTGAGAGGAGATGTGCTCACTAACTATTTACCTTGAAGTGCTTGCAGAGGTCTGTGGTTCCTGTTCCTCGACAATGACCACAAAATACTGAATATAATCATTAGAGGGTCTGCTGGAGGGAAGCAACTAATGATTATTTTAACATCACTCAAGTATTTAATAGTTTTCTCGAAGAATCAATTCATGTCTCGGACTATGAAATGTTTACAAATGCATCAGCAAATCATATCATTTAGGGAGCTACAACAACCGAGAATTGTTCATTCATTTTTTAAATTGTTACAGATTATTTGTCTGAATTAACAGATTAATTGCTAAATAAATGTACTGTTTCGGGTCTCTAGAACTTTGGTGTAACAACTGGAACGACTGGCAAAAGTAAAATGGTTCAATTCCTCAAAAAAAAAAAAAAAGTCTCATAATGTGTCTACCAATAAAAGTATGAAACTTTCAACTTCAGCATTTTCCTGACCCACTTAATGTGAATTCTCAGCAGCGCAGCATAATTTAAAAGCTGTTTTTGACAATAAAACAAACAGATGTTGTGCCAAAACGACACGCTGCACTAATTGACAAAATCATAACAAGGTACGAGGTAAATTCACTCAGAACGTTACGACACGATGTGACGCAAGATGAGATATGAAACACGACACCACGCAGCTCAGTGTGACACCTCTATCTATAACCGTAACCTTTTTTCAAGCACATTCAGAGAGGCTACACTTGTAAAAGGGTGCTCCAGGTCGACTTTGTTCAATATTACTCAACAGAAAAACCTGGTCAAAGATCAGCAAACCCGCCGAGACCCAAGAGCGTGGGAGTGAGGAAGAGAGTGAAGTCAACCGGAGTTGTCGAGATACAGGCCCGGAGGGAGAGCTCACCAGGATGTGAGGCCTAAATCTCGTAAAACAAGTTCGTATTCAGGCTTCCCAGGGTAGCAGGATCTCACACTTCTGATTGTGCTCTCCTAGGTCCACCTAATTCACTACAATTCAAAAGGGCAAAAAATACACCAGCAAACCTATTTCAGGGTGGGAAATAACTCAGGAGTCAACAGCTTTCAATCCACCACACTATGCAGAAAGCTTCTAGTTGGTTGGTTAAATAGCGACATGGCATTTAAATATTAGCAACTGTTTTATGAATGTGGACGTTAATTAAGAACTAGAAATGAGCTAATGAAGCTTTTCAAAATAGCTGCAACAGGAGAATTTTTATTTATTTTTTTTTATTGAGGTATGTTATTTTGCTTTCTGCCTCCCTTGGAATGATAACATGTCTCGAGTACATGCCAGACGAACTTCTGACATATTCCCAGAAGAAGCTCAGTATTTGTGGACACATTTTTGAAACATTCACGCCACATATTTTTCCACTGGACGCTGCAGCACAACGCCAATCGAGCTCAGAGCAACATTCCTGCGGTCGTGGCTGCGTCGAACGTATACAGTTACAGCTGGTTTGAGCTTCAAAAGTACTGCGAGATCCTCAGTTAAGCCAGGAGATGACACGTCTCGGGGTTTGTAGGTATCCTGTGGCAGACTGCACCCTTTCGCCCCGACGCAAGTGGATGTCTCTGTAGCTTTGGTGCTGCTTTGTTAAATGTCACAGACCGTCTTTATTGTCACTACTTCAGGTTGCTGCGTTTCTTGGTGCCTTGCAAAATATGAAACAGTTGGCTCCATAGCATCATTAGGTGCCAAAACTTTCACAGGGTGCCCTGGAGCCATACTGTAACATTACTTTAAGAACAGTCAGCCAGCATTTATTTCTACATTGCCAATACATTACAGCACACATTTCTTAAGAAAATCCTGCTATGATCTGAAGCCCCTGTACAGGTGGTCTCAGTCCTTTTGGCCGATCAGACCTCAGATTGAATCTGCTAAGACAAACATGGCTGCGTTCCACTTGGCCATGACGGTGTCCCATTTGTTACGTAGAGGCAAGATTGGGAAACCCAGACAAATGAGGCATGTGAGGGCAGATACAACACTAAATTTTTATCAGATAACGGAATAGCATCATGTTGTGGCAACGCTGTAGTTTAGCTAATTTACTTGTTTTACATCTTTTAAGACAGTCCAGAATCTTTACAGCCCTGCCATGTAAACGATATTAATCATTATATCATTTCCAATGTTGTTGGTGGTATTTTGTTTACGTGCCACACAGACCTCTCCATTCTAAGTTGCATATGCCGGCACCAGGACTGGACCACACCGACTGATAAAGGTGTATTTTGTCACACCTTATTGGGTGCAGCAAGGTTAATAGAGAGAACCAAGTGGGTCTTGTTCAGTATTGTACACACATACTTCTGAGAAGAGTAAGATACCTGTGTGAGTTTAACATATATGCACAGAGCCTTTAATAAACCTATTTGTCATGTCAAAGAAACTTAATTTGCATCAGATTAAAAGCACTGAATGGCTGAATTAAGAGAACTCACAAACCCTTGTTATCCTTGTTAAGTACACTGGCTTTGTGATTTCTCCCTGAAGACAAACTGAACAGAAAGAGCTTACAGACTGTGTGTTTGCCTATAGTGACTGCATTCTCAGAAAACCAATCTCCTTTTGGGACTGAAAACTCGTGACCTTTCACAGCCTAATAAGGGTGTAAAATGATGGCGACTGACAGGGAGGACTGTGCTGATTTGTCGCCCACTGCTGACAGCAGGCCCCGGTGACACAGTTTGCAGTTGTTGACACCAGATAGGGGAGGTTGTAAAATGAGTCTGTGCCTGTAAATGGCAGAGGTGGCACAGTGTGGAAACATTAGCCTGTACCTGTCTCCCTGAAAGTGCACGACTGGGAATGAGGCCCGCCAGGAGGGACTGTGCTGAGAGGACCGAGGAATACTGGAGAAGTGTGTGTTTACGTAAAAAGAGCAATCCCATGTCGCAAACTAGAGAAATAATACTCAGGCTTCCGTCCCTTGCTGTGCCTTACATTGAGCCAGTCTCACAGATGTTTGGTCTTTGAATCAAGACATTAGTAAAAAAAATATCAAAGTTCATCAATCAAAGACATTAAGATGGTTTCACAAGTCGCTGCAGTGATGACTAGGGCAACAACTAATTATCAGTTCCATTATCAATTATGAAGTGCATGAAATTTCATCAAGAAACTGAATAAAAGTAACTTGTAGACAGCCTTAAAGTCCCACTTCCTTGACCATCACCTGAGACGTTGATTGAGGTGCCTGCATCGATGATTCCGCTGTTTGGCCGCACGCAGTACCGGCGCGGTGCTGTCGTCTTAACCTTGAAACACACATTCCTGTCTGTAGGGTTGGAGAGCTTGAGATTTGTGGTGACCACATCTGAGAATGGACCTGTGAAGAATGAAGATAAGACAGCAACTTAAAGCATTGACATTGTCTTTGGGTACTTTGGGAAAACCACCATTTAAGTTCTCTAATACAAAAAAGGACGAAGACAAAAAATAAATGGCATCAGCTAGTGATGTATTAAAACTGGATGGAGATACGTTTTAATTTTGAGATCAGCCACACATGTTAATTTCAGAATACAATTTGTGGGTTAAATTGTTGAAATGCCACATGTACACAGACTGATGGAGAATTAAACTGCCACTGGCACACACACTCAAAGACGCTCGTAATGTGTGTGAGCTGAGCTGTCGGAAATTGATATAATCAAAGCAAATGAGTGTCTCTTATTCAGCTGATCAAAACACATCAAAATGCAAATCCATCATCCGCTGCTGCAGAAAAAGCACCGGTTTGAATTAAAAGAAACCTGACAAAGGGAAAAATAAACAGCCGAACTCAGAGACACACAGCTCTTTATATGAAGTAAAAATATGGAAATTTTATTCTGTCTTAATGCTGCAGGAAGAAAGTAGAGTGGGAGCTACTTTTGACTCAGTAGGTGTGAGGAAATTATATTTATGATATTTCAATATATGGTGTCATTAATGTTGAAACACATCGTAACAAATCCAAGGGAATTTTGTCAAATATTTAACACTGATTTTAGACCATGCTGTACATGCAGAAGAAACCAATGTTGAAGTAAATAAGGTAACTGAAATACCAGTGAGTACAGCCTATTAAAGCTATGTGACATGCATGTTAACACATTAAATGTGGACCTGTCAAATGCAAACTGGATCTGACTTTAATTGCGACCCACTCAATCGGCTGCCCACAATTTGGAGCTTCTGCTGCATATTTTCTTGATTTGACCCGACATTTGAATAAACAGAGTTCTACTGCCAATGCAGCTAATGCATGTTTTTAATGTCGGACTGGAAGACGTCTTCAAGATAAACAATTCCAGTCTGTTTCTCACATTAAAACCAAAATTACTGCATCTCGGTAACAAACCCTGGTGACAACTGGACGATTGTAGATATGTCAAGGATGCAAACTTTTTCTTTCCGCATTACTCTCTAGATTGATGTCGACTGCTGATGTCTCGTGTGCCCTCTTGATTAAGAATAACAATTTCGGTATCAATTTACCAAAGACTTTAAAGAGCAAACTGCATGTATGGATCTATAAATCACAGGCTTCTGCTACCCCGCCGTCATGATGAGAGTAGCTGATGCTTCGACTAATTACAGCTCTTGTTGTGGATGCAGGCCACATCTCTCCGACGCTCTCACAAGGCCAGATGCATTAAGCTGCACAGATAGGTCAATAATGCAGAAAACCCTTACAACAAAAGCCACAGTGAAAAAACACAGTGCAAAATCTAAAAAGGTATACAAAGGTTAACTAAGTTATCCATCCACACTGCAGCACTAAATTGTCAGTTTTTTTACAGGTTAAGTCTGGATTGTATGTACTTTGTTTCTCTTATGTCTTGCACACGTTTAAAATGTTTTATTTAACTATCAAGTAAATTCGCTAACTCAATTTCCTTATCATTATTATTATTATTAACTATTAATTCTTTTTTTTTTTTACCTCTGGTCTTTACCTCTAAAAAAAAAACAGGTGGACAGCAGCTACATCCAACCAGTGTCTCATAATTTCTACCAATTATAAAATGATGTCATGGTTAGTACGATGCTCTGCCTCCAATTACGTTGAAGGAGAGAGGAGAAATGAAGGTACGAAGAACGGGAAAGGTAGGAGAGGCATGGGAATAACCAGTTGAGTGAAATCCCCCCGTCTAGCTTTTCTATTCGTAACAATAATACAGTGCCAGAAATGCATATTTGTTGATGCTCTATCTGGGGCCCAGTTTGTTTGATAAATGTCATGACATCTGCAAGAGCTAAACGAGACAGAGTATCAGCCAGGGGGGGGTTGAACGTGTGGCCAGACAGAAAACTCTGGAAATCTCCTCAGTGACTTCTGTTGTGTTTGTGAACCCGACACTAAAAACCCTCAAATTCCTTTCAGCCTCAGCCGTAACCTTTGATTATTGCCAAGCAACTGTGTGTTATTGTCACATTACTGAGACGCGAACAAATGCCTCATCAAGAAACACAAGGAAAATAACCGACTCTGGGCAGGAGCACGATTTATGGTAGCAATAAATCAGCTATCTCGCAAAACATAATCCAAGCGGTTTCCATATTACACCAGCTCAATCATCTGTATATTCCCAATTGGCTAAATTGTTTGTCATGAGTTTACAGACTTCCATTTATTTCAGCGTCCAGACTGTTACATAGACCATGTCAACTCAGGCACCTTGATACAGGAGGAAAACAAAAACCTGACCCAGTGGAGCGGACTCTTTTATTCTGGGTTGTGCAAATCTTATATTAGATTATATCTTAGATAACACAGGAGCTCCCCCTCTCCCTTATTATTTTTCTGGATCGGATTTCTCTGCAACAATGTATTCTCAATATCAGCTTGCGTTGACGTCTGTTACGTTATGATACTGCAGCCTCAGTGACGTCAGAGCAGATAGATATACCAGTGACTGGTGAAAATCAAATCCTCCTCCCATGAAAATTATCTACTGAGGAGGTAATATAGAAGGTAAGAGGTAAATTAGAAGGTAACATATTGAAAGTGCAGTCTAAACGTCAGGCTCGCCGTCTCTGGTTTGAATGAAACAGTCTGATAATGTAATTATTGGCAATTTTCAAGACAGGTGGATTCAGAGCAGACAGATAATCAGAGTGAAATGTCATTTCTATTAACTTCATTATTCAGGGAAAGGGCCACCAATGAGCACAACACCAGATCTAAAGTGCTTTAAAAACAAAAAAAGAAAAAGGAAGAAAGAAAAATATATTTTGAGTTGTGGCAAACCATTCGGGGGTAAGTATATTTATTGTGCTCATATTTAATACCACAAGAGCGAGCAGCACCCAACACTGTGATTCATCCTCAAATGACGAATGAAGTGACTGAATTTCCACTTTGGTGTTAAGTTTTCTTTTCATTTCAGCGGTAATGACATTAACAGAAAAGTAAAAATCGGTAGGATACGAGAGCACTCGCATGAGCACAGAGAGAGAAGTCCCAAAACGTGCAAAACTAATCTGGCTAATGCGTTGAATCTGGAGAAAGTCCAGAGTCTAATGAGTCGTCTGTGATATTATCGGCACATTATTGTGGGGGGTGTGCCCTCAGTAGTATCCCCGGTTCAATTCCAACATATCTCATTTTGGGTTTTTACCTCGGTGCCCCCTCATAAAACCAGTTACATGTCTTCAATTTATTCTTGTTATTTCTGGCAACAGTTCCTTTATTGATGGGATGCTACAGAAACTGCATAGCAAAATATATCCAGATAGCAAATTGGCAGCCATTAGTCACGCTTGTGTTTTTCCAGTACCTCTAGTGAGTGCAGAGCTAATTCACAGTAGTAAGGGGCAATGACGAATGAACATATGACTTCCCAAAGTTAGGTGATACTGTGCCAACACCACACACTTTACATCAGTCAGACTCACGGAAACTAAGTTTCATTTTGGAACTTTACAGAATCGTTAAAAACCGTATAAACCAAATATCATTAATGCATTATTATATTTCTATAACTGCTGCTGCATGATGTGTTTGTATCATACACATCATAGCTAAAAGTTCACAGTCGTGGAAGAAGTATTCAGCTGCTACTGATATATTATAAAAATACTTCATTCAAAGTAAATGCACGGCATTCAAAGGTTTACATAAGTAAAAGTGTGCAAGTATTTCCAGCTGGATTTAAAGTAGTTATGTATAAGTACTCATTGTACAGTAAGACTGCCCTGGACAATGTTTTACTATATAAAATGTTTTTTGTTGTTGTTTTTGTATTATGAATACTACCAGCTACCTTAATGTGTAAGTTGCATTCTACTGCTGTGGAAAGCCACATATCTTCAAGTTTGGACAAGAAGGGTGTTAAAAGCTGTGATCTGAAAAGTAACTGAAGCTATGAGACAAATGTAGGGGAGTAAAAGTATAAAGTTGCATAAAAAATGAAATACACAAGTACGGCTTTCTGTAGTTATGTACAGTGCTTTGAGTAAATGTGTTTACTTTAAGACATATATATTGATTGATTTGAGTTTTGAGACACACGATCGTCTGATGATGTTTATTCTAAGTTGAGCCGGCGAAAAATTCATTTAATAAAAACACAACTCATGACTCCTGTTGACAGTGAACCCAGAGTTTGTTGACCAACTTCCCTGTTATCCAAACAACATTTCCACACAACTTGTGATTTTATGCCAAAACTCAGCTTTGGGAACTTTTCTCATTGTATAGTTTTCAAATAAAATAACAAATTGGGCCGCTACAGTAGCTGCTCTGGTGAGCAAAGCCTTTGCAGTTGAGAGAGGCACGCTCGCTGTGCACGAAAACATGGAGCTCGTTCAGAATTAGCACATACACCAGATTCGAGATAAAGTTTCAGCTCTGCAAACATCCAGAGCAACTGACACTTCCCTTCTCCTCTGAGCAAAGACAGAGAGGAAATTCAGACCCTCACAAGCTTGGCTCCACTTCTGAAGCCTTTTAATGAAAGGGACTCACGCCACCGACTACTGTACACCTGATCTACTACTTCCTGAAAGTTTCTCGGGATGGCATCCAACTCACGAAAACCTCAAACGGCAGTTAAAAACTATTATGAAGAGTCGATATTTGAAGCTGTCGTCTTTCAAGGTTAGGTTTTATTAATAGCAGAGAGAAAAAAGTTGAAGGCTGGGAGCTTTTTTGTAAAATTTGTTAATGGTACCCCTGACGAAGGTGAAAATTAATAAAAAATGAAAAAGTCCAGTCCCCAAGATTTCACAGTATTTGGCCCACAGTTGGTCTGAGCATTAACTGGCTACTACGAGCAGACCTTCTCTCCATTTCTTTTCCAAGTCCAACTCTGCATCACTACAGATTACTTGAGGCCTGAGTACTGGCATGTGACTTGCCGTATTGTCGAGTATACTGAGAAGGGTCTGTTTGGTTTTCCCCCACATATTAACACATAGTCATGCTCCTTTCCAATTGGCCAGTTCAATCATAGGATGATTTCGCCAGAGTTATGAATCAATGCATGTCAAACTGCAGGTAACCGTGGCAACAGTGCGTCTACTTCATGCTTTAAGTTTGATCTTGTAGTTATTGTAAACAAATCCCATGAAAACGCCAAAACTTATGTTACTATAATGTACTGCCTGCATAGCAAACGTCTGATAGTTTATTACACCAAAGAACTACTCAAAACTTAAATAAAAAAAAAGCCATGTTACACCACATGACATTTCAATGAAAATCACATATATTGAGTCTGGTGCTGTAAATGTGCACTAAACGTTTATTAATCCCAAGATGCTGAGTGACACGCTCTTTAAAGATTTACACCTTCAGTAAGAAATATTGGGCTTGAGGCCGTAGACAAGGCAAGGACATTGGGGGACTAACATCCTGCTGCTTTTGTGTCAAAGAGAAAAATTTTTAAATAACAACAATCTTCTTTCTGGATGTCAATGATGAGACAGACCCACCCAGAGGTTAAACTGGTAACAAATGAACTTGACAAACAAGTTGATAACCATTTGAATGCAGTTTCACCTTTTGTCATTTGATAAGGTGGCTTAAAACACAATCAGAGGGGTGTTAAAGAGGGGAATGAGACTTGGTTGAGAAAACTGTACTGTGGCATTTTTCATCTCTGCTTTGTTGCTTCATTTCCGCATAACAGGGCACTTTGTTTTGTAATATTGCTAATATTACTCAGAAAAGGCTCCAACACTGTTATCTCAACACCACTCAGACAATTCATAGCTGGCGGTGGAGGAAGTATTCAGATATTCAGAAGTATTCAGTACTGATCCAACTCACTACTCCACTACAAGTAAAAGTCATTACTGAAAGTAATGATTTCAGAATTCTCTGTTGTCTTCCAGAGTAGTTATGGCGATAATATATTGCCTGGATCTCACTTCAGTTTCGGTTTCGTCACATGTGGTCATCAGTCTTTTTCTTAGTTTGGCCACAGTAGCCATTTACAAGCAATCCTCGCTGAGACCTGAAAAAACTGTTTGCAGCTTCAAACAAAAGTGAACAGAAGAGCAAATCTGTTTCATTAAAAGCCTCAATAAAAGCCTCACTGTATGCTGCTTTTGATTGTTCTGGGAGAGTCGCCACCAACACCCATGTAGTAACACTGAAAATGCTGCAGGCTTTCATTAGTGGGATATAGGTTCCATCACCACTGTGTTACATCATGCAGCTATAGAAAGAGATTTAATAGATGTTTATTTAAATTGATATCTCCAAAAATATGACTTTAAGTAGTAAAATTGACTTTAATTACCAAAAGTAGCCACTGTGCAGCAAAATTGTCCCTGTCAATGTTTTACTATATTTGATGTTTATGGATTAATATTACAGCTGCACTAGTGTGCGTCTTTACTGCTATGGATGCTTATGGTTTAGCTCAGTTTATATACTGTTGGGTAGCTTAATCTGCAGCAATGCATCAAGGTCTCTAACCCCATCGTATGTTTATAGTGTTGCTTTCCTGGAAGAACCGTGTATCTCTGAAAAGAATGCATGAGCTCAGATAAACAACCTGTTTACAGCTTTGCAA